>JADLZN010001139.1:0-96156 GCA_018155175.1 Sinocyclocheilus anophthalmus | reverse complement strand
TTGTGGTAAATTTTCATTAGGAGTGTCATGTATGTTAATATCATATATACAATATGATAACCTAGATTAATCATAACACTAAAACATGTATATTTTATCTTACAGCATAACTGAACCGATAATATTTTACAATATTTCATTGAAATATACTGTACACACATGGATTTCTGCCGTTCGTGCTTCACAAACGCAAAATAAAATCAGCGGTATACCCCTTTGTCTTAAATGGAAGACTGCTCCATTTGATTCACGTGTCCATTGATGATATTACTGATATATATGTTATTTTGAGAGATCAGTTTAGTCTTCCGGCGACTGTAAACAGCAGAGGCGCGCGATGACGTGTTTATCCTGCGCCAGCGAACAGCTGAACGCCGCGTGACCGTGGCGTCATCACCCTGCGACGCCGGTGAGAGGCGAGTGTAGCTTGTGGCTTTGTAGGAGAGAAACGTACGGTTGCAGTTTTATGTGAGTAGTAGAGCTCGCGTTGACGTTTTGATGTATGAGTATCGTCTGTTTGCCTATGCAATGTGTTAGGAATGTAGTTAAAGTCGAGCTGTAAAAGTACAGATGTGTTATGAAGATTGACAGGTGAAGTGACAGTCAGCACTGTATCTATATAAAGTTAATAATGTAATCATGAGTCATGATGATCCTCCTTTAGGAATATCACTAATCACTACTGAAAAAAATATCGTATTATGGCATATTATGGTCAAATTTCCATCTTTGCGTAGACATCTGCTTTAAAAAGTTCATTTATTTGATAATTTATGAGAAAAAAAACACATCAGTGATTATTATTATATTGTTATTTCCCTCTTAATGGTTATCTAAACATGTATCTAAAATGTACTTTGAAATGAGTCATTCTTTAATAGATTGCTGCCTGTGTTTCTTTTATTTGCACTTATGTGCAGTATGTGGTCTGTCAAACAGGTTCATTCATTTGTCCTGAACAAGTCAACAGATATAAAAATGCCACCATGCATGTCTTATTCTTATCAAATTGCATAATTAGACTGTGTCTGCTTAGGCCACCTATATATGAAAAAAGCCGCCGCCTTGTTTCATTTGTTTAACATAAATGAGCCCATTCATGTAAAACATAACCTTTACAAATCATAAACTAGTGTAGTCACTTAACGCATGATGGTGTTGTAAACGATAATATGTTATTGTCATGCATTAATTAAAACACAATCCTATTCCATTTTGTGTCCCAAAATAGTCTAGATCAGGGGTGCCCAAACTCGGTCCTGGAGGGCCGGTGTCCTGCAGAGTTTAGCTCCAACTTGCCTCAACACACCTGCCTTCAAGTTTCTAGTATGCCTAGTGAGATCTTGATTATCTTGTTCAGGTGTGTTTGATTAGGGTTGGAGTTAAACTCTGCAGGTCACCGGCCCTCCAAGACCGAGTTTGGACACCATAGGACATGTCATGTGCTTTTCCTTTGGGTCAGTATGCAGTTATTTGTGGACGGTTACAGTTACATAAATGCATACATCCCTGTGAGATGCAAGTATTTAAGATCATTTAGAATTTCTTCAAGATGAATCGAAGAGAATGAAGCCTTTACTGTGATTTGACTGACGCTGGTGGCCAATGGAAGCACTGACTAATGTGCGTCATTATCTCCTCACCATTCAGACTTGCATGACAGTGACAGCTGCTCCTGCAAGCGTTACATTCACTGGTGTCAGTTGGCCTTAAATGTGAACGTTGCATTTCATACATTTTATATCCGTTGCATGACTAACATTCATGTTTATAGGCTGTAATATGATGCTGATGACCACCACTGAAGGGCATTATGGGAAAATGGTGACAACTGAGCTTTTTGGGATTTTTTTTTTTTTTTTTTTTTGAATGTTTGGGCTCCGGACTCTTTTTCAGGGGTTATGCAAATGAAAACAGTCCTGTCATGGTGCTCATAAATTCTTCCACCACAGGCCCATTTAAAGCAGTTCAAGAACTTCAAAAACAAGAGACTTTGATCCACGATATTATCAACTCCAGCTTTTTTGTGTTTCTAATTTCCTCATCTGAACTCTTTGTTTTCATCCCGAGCCAGCTGTTGTTTTCCAGCACCACCCTGCACTGTGTTATGATGTATTCTTCTCTTTTCCTACGCCTTGTAAAAATTCCCTTAGTCCTTTTGCAGTGGATGAGCCCAAGCCAAATGTGTAACGTGTCCATGTTCCTTCACCAGCTGTCTTTCGACTGAATGGGAATCGTTGTTTGATCTGTCACGGAGCCAAAAAGGATTCCTCAATCAAAACACAGAGCCAAGAGGACAGTGATGCAATTACGCAGTATTTGTCTCATTGTGGACATGAGAACACACACATTTAGATGCCATATGGTTTGACTCCATCCGCTTCCTTGTTCAGGAATATTGCAGTTGACCTGGACGTGGCGAGGTGATTCAAACGGTACTGAAGTGCGAACCCAAAGCAGGTTTTGCTGGGATTACGATGGAGAATGTACGCTTTGATGAGGTTTTCGCATGTTGTTTGGCATCTAGCCGATCTATTGTTGAGCATCTGGCTGGTGTCAGATGTTTCATTATAATTCTCCTTCATGGAAGGGGATAAGGACAGAAACTTGGCCATGTATCGGTATAAATTACAAATTAAAGCACCGTGTAAAGTTTGCCAAAACACCTCATGTTTACGTGCGCCAAAGATCTGAAAAGATCTCATTTAAAGAGGTCATGCTCTCAAGTGCTGCATGTTCCCAAACACGGATAGGATGTCTCTGTGGATTCTCTTTTTGTGAACATGTTGACTAAGAGTTCCTACAGTGTTTGATCTTTTCCTTTGGCTTGTTTTTCAGGTTCCTGGTACGATCCCTTTTCAGGATGTCAGGCCACACACCCTCACTCATGAGACTGGAACAGAAGGCCACCGAGGCTGACCAGATCATCGAATACCTCAAGCAGCAGGTCCAGCTGCTGAAGGAGAAAGCCAGTAAGTGGCGTGCATGTGTGCTGATCACGGGTCAATGACCAATGAGGATGAAAAGTAGAGGAATCTTTTAATAATTTACTTCAGACGGCAACTGCTTAGAAAGGTCATATTGGCATTCATAGAGGTTTCAACATTTTAGACTAGTGCTGTCGAATGATTAATCGCGATTAATTGCATCCCAAATAAAAGTTTTTGTTTACAAAATATATGTATGTGTACTGTTTATTTATTATAATACACACACATTCAGTATATATTTACAAAATATTTACATGTGTATATACATTTATATATTTATATTATTATATTATATTTTATATTATATATAAATATATTAGTGCTGTCAAACAATTAATCGCATCCAAAATAAAAGTTTTTGTTTACATATATGCGTGTGTATGTTGCATGTATTTATGTATACATAAATACACACACATACAGTAAATATATTTAAAATTGTAATGGAATACCTTTCTATCTTAAGTCATATATTATATTAAAAATATTATTTTTGAAATGCGTGTAATCGCGCGTAATCGTTTGACGCCCTAATATGTAATATATAAAATAACATATTTTTCTTAATATATACTGCATGTGTTTTTATTTATATTACAGAATAAATCTACACAGTACACACATCCTATATTCTGTCAACAAAAACTTTCTTTTGGATGCGATTACTCGCTAATCATTTGACAGCCCTAAGTTATACCATATATTCTATAGGGGAAAATATAATCTTGTATTATTTATAATCTTTATATTTAGCTCTTTTCACTGCCTTTCAAATTTGGGGTCGTATTTTTTTTATTTTTTTGAAAGGCATAAATGCTTTTATGCAGCAAGCATGCACTAAATTTATCAAAAGTAACCATTAAGAGATTTAAAATGTTCCAAAAGATTTCTATTTCAAAATAAATGCAGTTCTTTTGAACTTTATTCATCAAAGAATCATGAAAAAAGTATCACAGTTTCCAAAAAATATATACCGTTTTCAACATTTAATAATTTTAAGGAATGTTTTATGAGCAGCAAATCAGCATATTAGAATGATTTCTGAAGGACATGTGCCACTGAAGACTGGCGTACTGATGCTGAAAATGCAGCTTTGACATCACACAAATAAATAATATTTTTTACATATTCAAATAGACAACATTATTTTAAATTGGGTAATATTTTCAATAATAATATTGTTTTACCACATTTTTGTCAAATAAATGCGCCTTGGCAACGTAAGAGACTCTTTCAAAACATTAAAAAATCTTATGGCCTAAACTTTTCAACAGTGGTGTAATAATTTTATCATTGTAAAGAATATACAAAACTAAAAATTCAAATATTACAGTAGACAGTGAGTTGAAAAGTTTACTGAAAGTAATGGGGTTTGTCTTGTTCTATGAATGTAATGTTGGTGTAGTTTGTGCATCCACATGGAAAGAGGAAAAGAAACTGTCTGGAAGAATGCCACGCTGCACGAACGAACATTGAGGACCTGGAAGAACAACCTTCTGGAAATGAAAAGACAGAGGAGTACATATCACAACATACGGTATTCTCACTGATGTTTTGAAATATGCTAACTAAGATGCTACTTTATTTAATTTATTTATTTATTAGTTTTAGGTCATTTTATTAGATTTTTTATCCAAAGCGCCTTACAATGAGGACAACAGAGCATCAATTGTGTCTAAAAACAGATCCAAAACTAAAAGCTCAAACTTTATAAATACTACCTATACACATTTTAAAAATAAGAGATTAAATAAAAATGACAATGCATACAACAACATTTCAAGACTAAAACATTTAAATGAAAACAAAAAAAACTATTCAAAATATTAAAAGAACAAAAGGTACGAGTATAACAATACTAATTCTAACATAACACTCAACCAACACCAAAAAAAAAACTACATGTGTATGTACAACCACACACACATACATATATACTTTATATGTACATACACATTTATAAATTCAATTTATATATTATTTCATTTCCATTTAGTATGTTGAAGTACTGAAATAACTCAAAACTAAAACTTAATAAAAAACCTATACAGACATAAATTCAGACCATTTAACTCAAATTAAAATAAATAAATACAAATAATAAAAATCAAATGACAGTAGTTTATCAGTAATCCTAAAAAAAAACACATGCTAAAATAACAACACTTATTACACATATAAGAAATGGTTATAATACTGAAACAGAGTGAACAGTATTCGAAAGAGGAGAAATAAAAAGTGCTACTTCTCCTTTGCCGTTTCTCTGCCCGGTTGAGTCGCACGGTAGAGTCGATGGTTTACACTCTTTGGTCTTCACACGAGGAGGCCGTCACGTGACGGCTGCCGCGGTAAACTAAGCTTTTTTTATACCCGTCTAACAAAATACTAAATTAATTCAGCTGGACACACTTTCCTTATTTTCTCCGCAACAAATAGCCAAGCAAGCGCAGACACTGACAAGACAAGCGATACAGAACCAGACCAAACGCGATATCAGCACATCTCCACACAAACAAAACAAGCATTTCCTAGCAACAACAACTGCACTAAACACTAATGAGACAAATAAATACACTTACCAGCTGCTTTTAACATTCTGCTGATTAACTGTTTCTCTCAAAGAGTATTTCTTTACACAGTTTTCTGCTGGCGCTTGAACACACTTACCTTATTTTTCCACAACAAATGGCCAAGCAAGCGCAGACACTGACAAGATACGCGATACAGATCGAGGCCAAACGCGATATCAGCACGTCTCCACACAGATACTTGAAAACATACTGTAACTTCGATTTCAAAATTTCTAGCCTCCAATTAAGCACATCAAACACATGATCCCAACATTTTACTATTGCTGTTGGGTGGTCAAAGTTGCCTTTAGATGAAACACATAAATCTTCACATTGTGTTGAGCTTTTAGCATTAGGGATGTGCAACAGTGATCGAGTACTCGACCTTGACAGCGATGATCGATCATGTAAACGATGATCAAATTTTATTTTATTTTTTTTTCCCCTGATTTGTTATAGCAGCACTTTGGGCGGCGCCCTGAGCTTTGATTGGCTAGCTTGCCACAGGATGCATCAAAAGACGTGAGAAGAGAGAGAATGGCCTCAAAGTCACGTAGTGATGTCTGGCTTCACTTTGAGAAGACCAATGAAAATACAGTTCAATGCAAGCTGTGCAGTGCTATGCTGTCACACAAATCTACAACAAGTACAATGTGCTATCATCTAACATTTGTACATAAAATGTCTGGCGATAACAGAGTGGCAACTCAGACGAGCATTGCATCATTTGCCGTAAGACCAAAATGCAACGCAGGCAGAACCGAGAAGATGACACAGCTAATCGCTGAAATGGTGGTGAAAGATTTGCTACCCATTAGTTTCATTGACGGAGAAGGATTTAAAGATTTCATGCATTACGTTGAGCCCGAGTATGACATTCTGTCACGCAAAACAGTCACGGCAAGAATAGATGCTCTATATCAGGGTTCCTCAAATCTTGCCCTGGAGGTCCAATGTGCTGCAGAGTTTAGCTCCAACCCTGATCAAACTCAGCTACCTGTGATTTTCTAATGATCCTGAAGGCATTGTTTAGCATGCTCAGGTGTGTTTGATTAGGTTTAGAGCTAAACTCTGCAGGAAAGTGGATCCAGCGAGCCAGATTTGAGGATCACTGGTCTATATGAAAAGACTGCTTCTTCACTGACGGACAGACTGTCCAAGACGATAGTGACACTACATGTAGTCCCCTAAGATGTGAATTTATTGGACTTTTTCGTGGTTTAAAGCGCAATCCCGAGGGACACTTTCGGTCAAGTCACGCTGCATTGGGCAAATTTTTTTCAGATGAAAGTTTAATACTAGTCCTATGTCTGATTAATTATTAACATTTATTAACATGCTGAATGCGCTGCATATTACCAGTGTTTAGTTTCATGCTCAAATGCAATGCCTGATAATGATTATATTGCTTTTAGATGTTTTTTTATTTTTTTATTATTATTACTGATGTTATAATAATGCAGCCGTGCTTTTTTTCGTCATATTTGTGGGCATAATTCAAAAACTTTGAAAACGCGCAGGCGATTTATGGAAAATAAAACGTAATAACTTAAAAATAAAACTTAATTACAACTATTACACTTAACGTAGATGAAAATATAACACAAATCTGCCATACATTTATAATGAAAACTTTATTTGAAATCTATAGTAAATGCTGTCCTTGCCCATCTTTCAGCGCGCTGTCATGAAAACGCATCACGGCGGGAGCTCGCTCTCTCTCTCTCTCTCTCTCTCTCTCCATCTCTCTCTCTCTCTCTCCTCTCTCTCCTCTCCCTCTCTCCGCTCCCCGCCCAACCATTCACCTTCCTCCCAACCCTCCCCACTAGCGACATCAATCCTCTCTCTCTCGCTCTGTCTATCACATAACTTAGCATCCTCATTGTGGCAGATACATTTGTAATGTTACGCCTGCTATGTATCTAAGTTATCTGATTTATCATAGGATGTGTCATAGAATGAGCTTCAGTTTATTGGCATAAAGTCACTCTTCACCTCGGGCAGCTATTCCTTTTTAGATGCTTCTTTATTATTAACATTGCTTCATCATAATCATAATCTAACATGTCCTAATCATGTGTTCATGTTTTCATAGACAGGTTTTCATGTCATATTTTTATTTTTAACATTCATTTTCATAACAATCTTCAGATTTTTTCATTATATCCATTACGGCCATGCCACGCCCCCTGCACAAGCCCCGCCCCCGATTACTCGATTAATCGTTTTTGAAACCTATCGATGATCGAAATGCCCATCCCTATTTAGCATTCACAAAAACATTGGTTTTAGTAATAAAGAAGTAAAATCATTTGGTTTGTTCTTTACAGTGAAAGATGTGTCCATGCCTTCAGCAGAGCCCAGCATCCAGTGTGTCTCTAAACCCACAGCATCCGAGCCACCTGCCCCAGCAGCCCCTTCTGCTCCTGCCCCAGTCACAAAAACCCCACCAGCCAAAAACAATGATGACGGCAAAAAGATGAAAGCCGAGAAGAAGGGTAAGCATATTTCTGAGACTATAAGAGTTCATCTCTGCCGTGGCAAAGTTTCCAGTGCTGTTGATTCATTTGCAGCACCATCCAAAACGTTTGCGATTATCAGAATCAAAATCAGATCTTTTTAATTAGTTGCTAAATCTACTCCCACTGAATGAAATTAAGTTGCATATAAAACTTTTGTGTCTAATAATGCTGTAAATTGCAACTATTAGAAAGTGTCAATAATATAAGGGCCATAAAAATGACTTGATTAGGCTAGGCTGTGTCATGTCTAGGGGTTAATTGAATTTTTGGGAATATGTGAATGATTTACACTTCAGTTACAAATAGGAACATAAATGAGAAAAAACTTTTACTAATGAACAGTCCCGCTCTCATAAACAATGCAGCATAATGAACACATTTGAAGCTTGGGAGAGTTTGAGAGGAGGCCATGAGTGAATGTAAGCTGTGGATGCAGGTCAAACTCATTTGGGTTACAACACCAGATCTAAAAGCAAACCAGATTTAAAGACCTCACTGATGTCTTCTGGGGGTTACAAGTATTCCTGCCCTACAGAATAGAGAATTTGAAATGATCAGATCTCCTTTCATGGTTATTTATTATGAAAATGATTTTCATTTCCAATCACTTAAATCCCTTCAACTCGAGAACACTCTGTTCAATCTAAGTACAGATCGCAGATTGTTTTTGTGCATTTATAGGCTGAGGACAAACAAGTTAACTTGTGTGTTTCCTTTGGGCCAGATGTTAAAAGGAGTTTCATAATTTTCAAATATGACTCTTTTCCTTCATTGTTGATGAATGCTGTGTTTTCGGTGTGGATGTAGCACCTGTAGTTCATGCGTATCTATTTCTTGGCAGAACTGCGTGATTTCTCACATTTAGAAGGTTTTGAGGACTCTTGGCACTTTCTCTACCAACATTTTCTTAACTTAGGGCCTCGTGATTAATCAAAATCACCATTGAATTCACAATAGCCATGTGTGATTATTAAACCACAAAGGCTGTGATTGAATCACTTAGACACGTAGTCTGCATGCACTGCATGCTTCAAAGTGAAGGGTTGTCTACTATACTCTTTTTTCCTTATTAAAAGTTTGGAATAAGAAGCATATTTAACAGCTATTGACAACTTTACCTGAAACTCGAAAGGTTTTCTGAGAAAATAAAGAAGGTTTAGCCCGACCACCTTGCAGTGGTGCGTGAAAATGAACGATTATGAAAGAAAATAGTACTGGCGCTTTCCACACAAAGTGCAGTTTGGTGCCCTGTGACTTTTTCAAGTATTAAAGGCAAAATTGGTATGTTTGACAAAAGATATATAGTATAAAATTAACTTGGCATGAGAAATTGTCATTTTAGTCTCAGATGTTTGACCTTCTTGACTGCAAACTGATTTTATCAACTCAGAAAAACGTACACTACCGTTCAAATGTTTGTGTTTGTGTCACAAATATAGTGAAATAGGAATATTGTGAAATATTACTATAATATTTACAGTTCTGCACATTTTAAAATGGAATGTATTGCCTTGATGGCAAAACTCTTATTCATTTTAATGCATCCTTGCTGAATAAAGTATTATTTTCTTACTGACCCTAGACCTTTTTGACCTGTAAGGCTTTGATTTTCGACCTCCGCTTGAATCATTGTGTTCAGTGCTAAGCCTGGTATAGACTACACATAGGTTTTCATTTTCAAGACTTTTAGATTGAAGTGGTGTTCCTAACGGTTTCCCCCAAACCCATAAGTCCGGAAACAGTGGTAAATCGTACTATTTTCAATGACTGGATCGCTTAGAACAAACACATACTGAAGCCATGTTGCCAATTGTTTTGGGCGAATTTCACAAAAACAAAACAACCGATGAAAACCGACAGTTATTTCTAGTTGTAGAACTTTTAAAATATCCCACAGCTCCCTAGGGACAATTGCACAGCTACAACATATAATTCAAAGAGTTGCATTGGAACACCTCACAAACTAAGGCACCATTCCTCAGGTGGACATGTAAACTGTAATAAAACAAACCCAGAATGCACTAATATGTTCCGAGTGGTACAATGTCCTCCTAACAGCTCTACAAGCACAGCTTTGGGCTGTTTACTGATATTTTAACAGTGTGTTGGTGATGGTTGTATTGTTAAAGTTAAGCTCACAACACAAAAAGATCTGATGGCTGTAAACACTGTGTCCAGGAAGAAGAAGGAGAAGAAGTCGCAGCGGCGCCTCAGAAGAGGCGAAAGTAAAAACTTGTTCGATTGGATTTGCGAGTGGCTGATCATCAGCGGCCGAAAAGCCCACTGACGCCGACCTCCCCCCCCCCGCCCCCCCCCCCCCCCCTCTCCTACGTTGAGCAAGTGGATGTTGGCGAAGCGGCTCCACGCACTGTTGTCAGTGGCCTGGTCAAACACATCCCTCTGGAGCAGGTACACTGACCCATCTAACCCAGGACAAACACCTGTGTTTATCACTGAGTCCAGTTTTGACAGTCATTGGAATTATCACTAATCACTGAAATGCAACAAATAATTTAATGCATTTATTTAGAACTTGCAAAGCACTTTAAACAATGAATATTGTAATTGCAATTAATTATACTCAGTTATTTTATTTTCTGAAATGCACTAAATAATTTAATCATATTTATAAAGTGAAAGCACCAAAAGTAATTATTAAAATTAAAAAGAACAATTTTAATTTATGTTTTTAAAATATTATGACATTTTTAATTACATTAAAAATCATTTACATTTAATAAATACAATTACATGATTAAAATGCAATTGATTTAATTACAGATTAATTACGGTGTTAAATTCTATAATCAATAGAATAGAAAATCTATAATCAATTTTTATTGTCAGAGCTGATTGATTTATAGAATTTAATAATTCTACACCTTTTAAACTAGCTATAGCATGTTTCGGTTTATATTTAATATGAAAAAAAAGGTTTACTTAAAAAAAAAAAAAATTACAAAAAAATGTATTTATTCATCCTTCCAGTGTCTTCATCATATTAAATCATACACAAAACTAACTGAATCATAGCCAGATCTTACATTTCTAGATTCAGTCAAATATAATTTCTTTGTAATTGAGCTAATATTTACACCCCTATTAGACAATGTTTTTGTTATGGTCTGAAGTAATGTGATGGCTATATGTCTCACTACTGTACCTGAGAGCAATCTTTGTTTGCCATAAAATGAATGCAGCTCTTGTTGATTAGGTGTTATGTGTCAGAATATTGAGAAGGGGGATATTTCAGTTTTACTGTTTCATATAAAACGTCTGCACTACTACGATTCATGCAGGTCCATAAACCTGCTCCATGCAGACAGCTCAGTCTCTTGTGCTTTATTTTCCAGAACCCAGAGTTTACGATTTGTTTAGGGGATTCCTAGCAGCTCGTCAGAAATTCTAATTACACCCATAAAACGCATCTGTTCCCTTCATTCATTTAATTTAATCATGTTGGGTTTCCCCCCTCTGGTTATGACTACATCACGGTTGCGTTAAGCATGTTTGGGCATTTATAAAGTTGAAATAATTATGAATGTCTACAGTTCATTTTGTGCAGGATTTGGAAGTAGATGAGTTGAAAGATTGTTGCATGTTTATTAGTTTTGTTAAGGGTCTGTTTTGTTCTACATCCCTGGTTCTTGGTTATAAAAACAAATAATTCAGCAATTATAAAGTTGCCCAGCTGTTCCTCATAATACAGTATGCTGTTGGTGTTTTTTGGTCCATTGCATAACTTCTCATTCTGCCATGCAATAAGTTAGATATTACATTTATAGTATTCTTTTTAACCGCTTAAAAAGATTGCACTCGCTTCCTGTGCCGCCCATTTAGTTATGTTCATTTTTTCCATCTTTAGATGCAGAATCGTATGGCTGTGCTTCTATGCAACCTGAAGCCTGCTAAGATGCGAGGCGTCTTATCCCAGGCCATGGTCATGTGTGCCAGTTCTCCAGAGAAGGTTGAAATCTTGGATCCCCCAAGTGGAGCCATGGCTGGAGACAGGGTTACCTTCCAGGGCTTCCCAGGTAACGTTATATATATTTATACACAAAAGTGCCGCAATGAAATACGATATTACTGCCCAGCAGTCCAATGGCATCTACAATCTGCTTTGTGGAGCCAAACTTAGTGCATCATGCTGGTTTATTAAAGGAAAGGCTCTCCCAAAAATCTAATTCTGCTATGATTCCAAAACCAGTTTGAGTTTATTTCTTCTATAGGACACAAAAGTTACGTAGAATGTTCATACTGAAGCAAGCATATGGTAACCAGGAGCTGTCATGCTCCAAATGGACAAGAATACACCATAAAATGTGAATAAAATTGATCCATATGATGCATGCACTATTCCAAGTCTTTGGTTTTTTTTATCTTCCTTTTGCCGTAGCTCTCAAAGTTTGCCATGTTTGTTTATGAGATGTTGACATCATTGATCAAACCTGCCACAACATGTCTTCATCTTGTGAGGGATGCTCATATTTATGGGCTGGCCATTGTTCTAAAGGTCTCTTCCTGTTTAAGTGGGCATTTTTTGGGGCTAAAATAAGCTGTAATGTAGACCAGACTTCATGCAGGTAGTCAAAAGTCTTGCTATGTGACTCTCGGGGGTCCGATTCTCAAGATTTTGTTATATAACCACAAGTGTCTGTTTGAATTCTTAAGATCTCTCAATAAAGAGCATGAAGTTCTCTGTTTGGTAACGTAGTTGTTTGTGTTCCACTGTATGAGCTAATATTATTTTCCCATTAAAAATAAAAAACAAATTCCTCAGTGCTTAAGGGAACCTCACAAACAATAAGAATTTTATTCTCATGCTGTGAAACAATATGGTGGATCTGGCAATTTGGAGGAGTGTAGCATTTGCGGTCAGTCGGACGCAACAACAGAGAGATTCCCAGGAACTGTGTGAATGTGGAGTGCAGAGGAGGACCATCTGCACAGGACACAATGAGAAGAGTGTCTCTTTCACCTTTCCATTTAGCCAAAAAAAAACATAAAATGTTGTCCAATTATTTTTTTCCAAGTTAATCACCGTTTTTTTCCCCCAAACAAAGCACGCAGCAGGAATGAGGCAGATCTCCAACTTCCTCTAGTTGTTGGGAGTCATAAATGACCTTTACAGCAAAAAAATTGTCCTATCAGTTTATTTTGTGATGTTAAATGATTTTTTACATCTACTCTTTCTTGCATTGTTTTGCTGTTTTTCATGGATTGCCATGCAATAGTTCAATATTCTCTCATGTAAAAGTCTTTTTGATTCATACGACGACTTTATTTTTGCTTTTTCTGTTTTTTATTTTGTATTTCATTCAAAGTAATTGAGACAGACTGTGACCTTTCTTAGTCCTTTCTCTGCTTGTGAATTTCTCGCCTCATTTGGATTGGAGCAGTTATGATGGTTGTGAAAAGGTCAGCAGTAGAACAGATGCAAATTACAGGATCCCCGTCTGCATTCAAATCAAGCTTTTGAATTCATTTTGGTTTGATTTATGACTGCTTATTGCAGGTAGTAGCAAAAACACCTGTCTTCGTCTGGTTTCCATGAGTTCTTGAGTTTTGGAGCTTCTCATTTTGGCTCGGCTCGAACTAATTATTTAAACTCGTTCTAGGTTCATTACGAATTGGTCTGTGGAAGGGGATATTAATGATAATGAGTTGATTTCAAAAGCGGCTTTTGTTTTAGTCATTTAACAGCTGTTGGGAGAAAAACTAATCAGCACTTCAAACTATCCGCTTCTCTGTTTTGTTGTTCCAGGTGAGCCCAACAAGGAGCTGAACCCTAAGAAGAAAGTGTGGGAGCAGGTCCAGCCAGATTTGCGCACTGATGACCAATGTGTGGCCACTTACAAGGGAGCTGCCTTTGAGGTCGCTGGCAAAGGAGTGTGCAAAGCTCAGACAATGAGTAACAGTGGAATCAAATAGAACTTTCTGAAAGAATTTCCTTCTCCTCTAACCTCTTGACCTCTCTAACTGCGCTGAATGAAGGGATACATTTGAGATGAATAAAGTCTTTGAATGCTACTCTTTGAATGTGTCTTTATATGCGTGTTCTTGGTAATGTTTATACACTGAACTGTCAATAGATAAAAAATTTTTTTTAAAGGAACAGGATTATATAATGATTAAAATTCTAACTTTTTTAAAGGATTAGTTCACTTCCGGAATAAAAATGTCAATATAATTTACTCACCACCATGTCAAAAAGATGTTCATGTCTTTTTTTCTTCAGTCGAAAATAAATGAAGGATTTTGAGGAAAACGTTCCAGGACTTTTCTCCATATCAATGGGAGCCAACAGGTTAAAGGTCCAAACTGCAGTTTCAAAGGGCTCTACACGATACCAGAAGAGGAATAAGGGTCTTATCTAGCGAAACGATCAGTCATTTATTAGTGCGGGAAATGTCAGGCCAGGACTTGACTTTTTGCCCTTTTGGAATTAAGTTCATTTTAATTTTTAACACTTCAGGTTGTATACATTAACTATAGTTCATTATGAATTACCCTGAATTAACAGTCGACAATATGTATTAAATAATATTTCCCAACATTTCATATAATGCAGTGAAAATGTTTTTGTTTGTGCATTAATATTAATGAATTGAAATAAGTACAATAAGACTAAAAAATCTGATCAGATGTATATTACAAAACAAATGTAGATTTCGTGTTGACGTTTAAGTTAATAATGATCTAAACTAAAAACATGAATAAAGGTGAAACCATTTGAAAGAGGAACACAATATAGCTTGTGCAGCTGCATAAAGTCAGATATCAGCAGCCCAGAAACGTGTAGTCTGTTCCCTCTCTGTTCTCAAATAAGGCGTTTGGTTGTTAAGATCCAGAATGGAATAATTATTTTTAATAGGTTAGTGAATCCTGCTCATTTCCTCTGAATTAATCTTATCTGAGCTTGTTTCTTAAAGCCATTTTGATTTGCTGGGTTTTATTGGTCCCTCAAGGGGAACATCACAGACGTTTGCAGAGGAAGCGTCGCTCCCTGCTGAACAGATTCTGCTCTGGTCCCGCTCTGTTCTGTTAAACTGATGGGGGATTTTTTTTTGCTTATATGTCCATACAACCCCATTCAGTCAAAAATAATTAACTCCATGAGTGGACCTCAACATCATTGTCATCTAAAGGGAAAAAAACTTTACTTTTCAGTTTTGCATTGATATGTATCTCTTGTTCTGCCATGGCTCCTTTCACATGAAGCTTCTCTCATTAAAACTAGCTGCACTTGCTGATTGATTTAAGGATTTGTAATTGAAGTAACGGTAAGCCATAAAGTGTGTTACAAAGTATACATTTCATTAAGCAATGTGCTTTTAAAATTAGCTGTGTTTGTTTAGTAGATTTGTGGTGGAGATTTCTTATCTTAAGCCTGGATCCTCCATGCCAGAATGCTGCGTGGTGCCCTCAGAAGTCAAGAGTACCACTGAAGGAGAGATGGAGGAGAGATGTGCTATATTGCATGAGGTGTAATGGGGCAAGTGAGTGCTGGATTCATGATTGTTTGTGTTTTATATGCTGAACACCTATGATGAGAGGAAGATTGAAAAGGCCTTCACATGTGTTATTATTAAGGACTGTTACCTGTATTCATTTGCTGTTTCTAGATGTGAGTCTAGAAAGATAAATAGAAGAGGGTCTCTCCATCAAATCGACCAGTTTTACCAACAGTTCAAAGGTGCACTTACTGGGTATAACAGTTGAATTGAATGGCATGGAAACAAAATTCCTTATAGATTCTGTAGTGCATGATGGGTTTAATGACACAAGGGTTGCCAGGTTTTCACGACAAAACCTGCCTAATTGCTACTCAAAACTTGCCCAAAACTAGCCCAATCCATTTCGAGGGGGGCTCCCCATTAAAAATTGTGTTCCGCTAAATAAATTACAAATATATGTAATATATATTTGGCATGTACCAAAATCAGGGTCAATAGTTAACTAAACCCATAAAAATTGTTGTTACTTGAAATAAAATAAATGTAAACTGAAATAAAATATAAAAAACTTAAACTTAATTTCAGCTAGTTGGAAACAATTTCCTCATTTCATTAGTTTAACTTGACGTACTAAAACATTAATAAAACATGAATAAAAAAAAAAACTGATATCGACACATTACAATGGACAAAAGCCAACCCAAAAAACTAATAAATTACAACACTTACAAAATACTAAAAACGACCAAAAATAAAATTAAAATATACAAAAATCATTAATATAACTTAATCATTTCATACTAAAATAACACTGGAAAGATTTAGTAAGATGGTTTCAACATGCACTTTATTTAAATTAAAAAATAAAATAAAATAAAGCTTAAATATTCCATTTCAATATTACATAAATATTGTTTCACTAACAAATTTTTTTTGCCATTTTGTATCCTTTTTGTGGAATTGCTATTTTATTGTCTTTTTTCCTAGATGATTTCTGCATTTTGCTCGTTTTTAATTTGATTTGTATTGCCTGTTATCTGTTGAACCTGTAGATGTATAATTGCAGAAGCTGACTTATTTGTAAGCATATACGTAGATTTCATGAAGTGCTTCTTGAGTTATAAGTGGATGCATTTTCTTACTTCAAATGGCTTTCAGACATACAGGATGCTTGTCAAGTGTTTCAAGGATTCTGATACTGTTACTCAACATGAAGCGCTCTCTGATCACAGATTTGTTGCACATTTGTGTGCCTTTTTTGCGGTTGACTGTTGTGACAACACCCAGTCAGAGTAAGGCTATATCCTAGAATTACGTCAAATTTTCCATATCACTTTAAAACCCCAATACTAACAACAGCAAACAAATCCATTGTTTGGAATTCCTCTCTTCCAAAATGACATTGAATTAATTAGCTGTAAAACTGAAGATGTTGAGAGCGACTGACTCCATCTGTCCATCAAAGCATAGCTGCCTGCGACATACATACAGATTGATGAACGTGTATATGTGAGAACGCAAAGATGTTTTAGGCAGCGCTTCAAAGCGAATTAACAGCTCGAGACCAACAAAAGTTTAATGGCCTACATGTGCATATAGTCATGAAAATCTACACACTTGACTTGAAATTTACTACATGGTCACATAAAAACTCTGTAAAGGCCTTCGAAGGGTCTGTAAAAAATTATTCGTGGGAATTATCTTTATAAGTAATAATCTTTATCAAGAGACAGAAATAAAAACTCAACAGGGCGATTGGTCTCTGGTTAAAAGGGACGTTTGAAGCCTGCCCTGCTGTTATGTGTGTGGTTACATAGTTCATAATGCACACAATGAAAGCATAGGAAATATCTATTAGCCATGTGAAAACCAACTGAGACATTTTAGTACATGTTTGCTCACAAACAGCAGCACAGTCTTCCTTACTTGAGTTACTTAAAAGACAGCATCTATATAGTGAGATGCTTTTCCTATGCAAATTATATGCCAATTATTCCTCCATTTTTTAATGATATGCACATAAAAATATTGAATCACAGTCAACCTGTAAAGGTTGAAAATACACCCAAAAATGAAATTTGCTGAAAATATACTCACCCTCAGGCTGATATATGAAGCGCCATAATGATGGATTTGTTTCTTACAAACATGCCGTTTTTTTACTTCACAGGATGTTAATTGATGGACTAGAGTTGTGTGGATTACTTGAGGATTACTGTAATGTTTTTATCAGCTGTTTCGACTCTAATTCTGACGGCACCCATTCACTGCAGAGGACCCATTGGTGAGCAAGTGATGTAATGCTACATTTCAGAGCGGTGTAGCAACTGATTACATGTAATCTAGATTACATCAACAGATTTCAAAAATTTGATTATATTACATTACTTGTAATCAGACTACAGCTACTTTTTTATTGATTACATTGATTATATGTATTATTCACACAAGTCTGTCTTTGGAAGGAACACATTCAAATATTTCACACCATTTCCCATCATTTCCTATTTACATGTAAAGCAGGAATTCCCAAACTTTTTTTTTATTTGTTTTGCTTTTGCGAGCCAAACCTCTTTGACCTATAATGCATTTTCTTGAAGTTAAGAACACATTTGCATGGTCATGGTTTTCTAACACGTGTTAATGGTCACATGACGTGCAGGTAAACAAATCAAATGTTTCATATTTTTTAGAAGGTGTTTTATTTTGATTGTTGTTATTTTAAAATGATTTATTTAATTTTTATTTGTATAGTTCCTTCACAAACCCCAGTTTGGGAAATCACGACAATGTAATGTTTAACACATTTTATGTTGCTAATAACAATGAATGAAATATATGTTCATTCTTTTAAATTTAATACGGTACAACATTATCCTATCTAAATCAATGTGGTAAATGAGTAAGGTCACAAGTAACCCAAAAGTAATCAAAAAGTAGTCCGATTATATACCTAAAATGTGATTATGTTACTAACTACAATTTTTGTCATGTAATTTGGAAATAATTAGCAAATTTTAATTTTTGGGTGAACTATTCCTTTAAGCGAAAAAGCCAGGGGCGTGTTTATGTTTAGGGCCCCTCTGGGCGAATTTCCGATCCTAAACCTGCCTAATACTTTTATTCAGCAAGGACTAGGGATGTAAAGGTTAACCGCGAGCCGGCTGAAAATCGATTCAAATATGTGACGATTCAAATCGGTTGAGATGCTAAACAAATCACGATTCAATTAGGTGTAGGAGTTTATATGAATGTATGTCTGAAGGGAACTTACTGTCTTTAGAAAAGTTTAGATGGTATTTTTTCTTTTCATCTTGCCTCTGTATAATGCATATTAAAGTTCATAAGTGCAGCGCTGCTTTGTTTACAGCAGAAACCAGGAAACGCTTTAAGCGCCACCTGCTGGCAGAGAGTGAATCTGCGTCTCATTCAGCTCGTCTGCTGTTTCGGTTTCATGCAGATTTTTTTTATGTGTAGTTTCACAAACTGAAGTCAAACCATTCTGTTTTTTTTTTTTGCTTTAAATTTGGAAAATTATACAATCTAATTTAGATTAAATCTGCTCATGTTGCATGTATGTAGCATCTTTGTTTGGATCATGATTAAAATGCAGTGGTTGCCTCTCATTTTAAATGGAAAGAGCACAGACAAAGCCTTATTTTGTTTATATGAAGTTTATTGTATATTTGTGTTATTTATTGTTTTAAAATTATTTGTTTGGGGTTTGATGCTATTGATTTGGGGCTTGTTATTTACATTTACATTATATTTAAATGTTGTCATTTAGCAGACCACCTTATATCCCCACCGGCTTACAATGATGACACAGGCAATCAAAACTAACAAAAGACAATTATATGCAGTGCTATATTAGTATATTATTATAGTGTTATATTTCAATTTCACAAAGAAACGTGCAGCATTTCGTCCAAGCAAACATAAAAGGACACATTTAAATTATCATTTGTTTTAAATCTCATTTTGTTTAAAAAAAATTGTGAATCGGATCGAATCGGATCGAATCGTGAAATCAAAATCGTGATTCGAATCGTTACATCCCTACTTAAAGGGAATAGTTAACTTATTTTGTCAATGAGCTCCAGTAATATTTTGGACCCCACTGACTTTCACTGCATAATTAAAATCATGCAATGTGACATTTTTAAACTCTTCTTTTGTGTTCCACAGAAATATGAAGCTAATCATTTTATTAAAAAGCACTTTCATTGATTCTTATTTTGTACGTCGTGTATTATTTCAGCTTTACAGTTATTCTCATCATATTTAGGGTATTACACTCTTAAAAATAAAGGTGCTGCTTCACGATGCCATAGAAGAACCTTTTTGTCTAAATGGTTCCATAAAGAACCTTTAACATCTGAAGAACCTTTCTGTTTCACAAAAGGTTCTTTGTGGCGAAATAAGGTTCTTCAGATTATAAAAACGCAAGAAAGAGATGGTTCTTTAAAGAACCTTTGACTGAATGGTTCTTTGTGGAACCAAAAATGGTTCTTCTATGGCATCGCTTGAAGAACCTTTTGAAGCATAAGAGTGTAGCCCCATTCATTTCCCAATTTTGTAAACAAGACGGACAAGTTAAAAAAAATTTTTAATGGTAACATTATGCCACAAGTGCTGATGAGTGCTGTAAATCTGAGCAGGTCGTCCTCACAAACTGAGAGATTGACAAAAACCGATGAATATGACCACCAAGAGACAGAGAACAGCTCTGGAGCCACTCCAAGCAAACAAGCTAAACCCTGGCAAGTTTCTTACATACCTACATTTCGAAGTCTGCTATCAGTTTAACAACCCAAAAAAAGAAGTGAAGAGTTGAATTGGTTTTCAGTAATTCTTTGCTGAATTCCAGATCCATGTTCACAGCAGGACATTATGTGAGGAGCGTATGTGTTCCTGTCTAACGCGGGCCACCATGACAAGTTAAACAGAGGCTTTAAATCATCTGCATGAGATCTGTAATGACAGACTCAACAAACAAGAGAACAGAGGGATGCCTTGAAACAAAAGACTTGACATTGCTGTGGTTCACTAATCTAAACACTAAATAACTCTTTTGAATTCATCTCTGTTTAGAATAATGTGAATCAAAGAATCACTGGCCGGCCCTATAGCACAGAATGTGCTGCAGTGACCCTCTTTAGAGGAGTTTGGCTCCAATTGTGCAGCTGGAAAGCAGAGGGGTATGACCAATTGTGTAACTCAATTCAGTTCGGTTGTCCTGAACACAGCCACAAATCAGGAAGTGTGTAGTCAACACTCATCACTGTTCCTTTGCACATGACAGAAGGCAGAAGGTTTCGTGGGGTTTGTGCTCATGGCATGAGTGTGTAAAGCAGTGATTTTTCTGACGTCACGTCACTGACACTTCACCTTCCCCGTGAAAGTGATGATGGAGAGTTGCCATGACGACCACAGGAGGGCGGAGCCTAACAATTAATGGTGTTACAGTAACAGACACTGCGCCGACAGGGTAAATTAACCAAAGCAGCGCACTTCTTAATTGGTGCAGGTTTACAATAGAAATATTAAAGCTTCTTTAAACTAGGTGAAATTAATTGCATAAGATATTAGGAACTATTTTCAGAAAATATATTTTGAAGTTTATTTTTCTTAAAACATGGGCACAAATCCAAAAAAAAGATTTAAATTAGGCTTGTTTTAAAAATATATATA
This sequence comes from Sinocyclocheilus anophthalmus, assembly GCA_018155175.1. Lineage (NCBI taxonomy): Eukaryota > Metazoa > Chordata > Actinopteri > Cypriniformes > Cyprinidae > Sinocyclocheilus > Sinocyclocheilus anophthalmus. The sequence continues at coordinate 74,923 of JADLZN010001139.1, read as the reverse complement.
TTTTTAAAGTGGTAAGAAAAATAAAATCCTATAATCTTAATTCATTTTGCTTTTCAAGTAAATGAATCTTGTTTAAAAGGTGTTTTTATATGACAACATTATAAAAACATAATGATTAAGAATGATTTAAACATAGATCTTAAATCATTGCCTTTCAAATAAATTAAAAATCTAATTTAAAAGATGCTTTTATGAGTCAATGTCAATGTTGGAAGACAATGACATTAAAAAAACGGATTAAAAATTATGAATTTTGACATTGTAAATCATCCTGATCAAAAAAAAAAAAAGTTGGTATTGCAAAAAACCTTTAATGGACATGCAGGTATTAACGCGTATAATCATAGATATTTCATAATAAGTAATGAAAGCTAATATTATAATTATTATAACTTAAATATCCATAGATATCATATCGGTTCATTACAGTTAGAAATTAATGCATTTAAAATACTTTTATAATCCATTATATAAAGGCTTAGAGTTACCAAATATTTTTAAAAATCTCTTTAAAAGAATATATATAATATATATAATATATTATATATATATATATATATATATATATATATATATATATATATAATAAATATACACAGTGGGTACGGAAAGTATCCAGACCCCCTTACATTTTTCACTCTTTGTTATATTGCCGCCATTGCTAAAATCATTTAAGGTAATTTTTTTTCCTCATTAATGTTACACACAGCACCCCATATGACAGAAAAACACAGAATGTTGACATTTTTGCAGATTTATTAAAATAAAAACTGAAATATCACATGGTCCTAAGTATTCAACCCTTTGCTCAGTATTAGTAGAAGCACCCTTTTGATCTAATACAGCCATGAGTTTTTTTGGGAAAGATGCAACAAGTTTTTTCACACCTGGATTTGGGGATCCTCTGCAATTTCTCCTTGCAGATCCTCTCCAGTTCTGTCAGTTTTGATGGTAAACGTTGGTGGACAGCCATTTTTAGGTCTTTCCAGAGATGCTCAATTGGGTTTAAGTCAGGGCTCTGGCTTGGCCATTCAAGAACGGTCACAGAGTTGTTGTGAAGCCACTTTTTCGTTATTTTAGCTGTGTGCTTAGGGTCTTAGGGTCATTGTCTTGTTGGAAGGAAAACCCTCGGCCCAGTCTGAGGTCCTGATCACTCTGGAGAAGGTTTCCGTCCAGGATATCCCTGTACTTGACCACATTCATCTTTCCCTCGATTGCAAACAGTCATCCTGTCCCTGCAGCTGAAAAACACACCCCCAGCATGATGCTGCCAACCACCATGCTTCACTGTTGGGACTATATTGTACAGGTGATGAGCAGTGCCTGGTTTCCCCCACACATACCGCTTCGAATTAAGAAGGCCACAAAGTTCATCATTTTCAAAAGTCATCAGACCAGAGAATCTTATTTCTTACCATTTTGGAGTCCTTCAGGTGTTTTTTAGCACACTCCATGCGGGCTTTCATGTGTCTTTGACTGAGGAGAGGCTTCCGTCGGGCCCCTCTGCCATAAAGTCCCGACTGGTGGAGGGCTGCAGTGATGTTGACTTTCTACACTTTCTCCCCTCTCCCGACTGCATCTCTGGAGCTCACCCACAGTGATCTTTGGGTTCTTCTTTAACTCTCTCACCAAGGCTCTTCCTTCTTCTCCTCCGATAGCTCAGTTTGGCTGGACGGCCATTTCTAGGAAGGGTTCTGGTCGTCCCAACCGTCTTCCATTTAAGGATTATGGAGGCCACTGTGCTCTTGGGAACGTTAAGTGCAGCAGAATTTTTTTTGTAACCTTGTCCAGATCTGTGCCTTGCCACAATTCTGTCTCTGAGGTCTTCAGGCATTTCCTTTGACCTCATGATTCTCATTTTCTCTGATATGCACTGTGAGCTGTAAGGTCTTACAGCTCGGTGTGTGGCTTTCCTAATCAAGTCCAATCAGTATAATCAAACAGCTGGACTCAAATGAAGGTGTAGAACCCTCTCAAGGATGATCAGAAGAAATGGACCGCACCTGGTTAAATATAGGAGTGTCACAGCAAAGGGTCTGCATACTTAGGACCATGTTATATTTCAGTTTTTCTTTTTTAATAAATCTGCAAAAATGTCAACAATTCTGTGTTTTTCTGTCAATATGGGGTGCTGTGTGTACATTAATGAGGAAAAAAATTAACTTAATTGATTTTAATGGCTGCAATATAACAAAGAGTGAAAAATTTAAGGGGGTCTGAATACTTTCCGTACCCACTGTATATGGGTAGGTAGGATAATGGGGAAGAACATTAAAACAGTTAACCAGTCATAATAATTTTTCTTACATGGTATGGTAACCACAATTGTAACCAAAAGTCTTTTGATGTTTTCTGAAATTTGAGGTGTAATTATTGTAAAGATGTCATGTTCTTACACTGTACTCGCACTCAGTGTGATTTCAATGATTCTGAAATGTTGTCACAAGCATCAGGATTGATTGCGGTGTGCATGAAAACTACAGCAGAAAGGCAGATTGTCAGAGAATAACATCTTAAATTTCAGTCTGCTGCTTACAAGAAGCTACTGAACTGCTTCAGAAGACATGGGGAATCCCAGCGGGGAAAGATTTGAGGTGAGGACCATAATTAGTCCAAGACAAGGACTCCACCGTCCTGCAGGTGAAATCAAGCAAATTTGGCTGATGGCGAGATATTAGCCACCTTTGAGCAAACGTCGTTTCAGCACCCTGTACCGATCTGTAGCGATCTGTAAAAAGGAGCCTTTTTGTGTCAACACTTAATGCGGTTGCCAATTACCACACTGCTGGTTAGCCTGATATATTCTTAGGTTTGCTGAGTATTACCCACAAAACCTCAGTACATCACTCAAAGCATTTTGAGACACATTTGAGCACACTAATGGCCTGAAGTCTTATGTTCTTACAGGACCGTTTGAAGCCACTTACCGGGATTTTCCAAAGATATACTTCACATATGAAATACATTTTCCAAATGTGCTTGCGGCCAATTATCATAATGCAGGCAAGTGTAAGTGATATTAGTACAGTTTGCCTTGTAAATCCAGCTTTGTGTTACATTACACTTGCTATGCCCATCTGGTTTGACTATAAACAAAGACAGAGTTATAGATGCCCGCAACACTGCACTGCCAAATCATAAGTGATGGCTTTGTTTGCCTCAATTTGTCTGTTATGATTTGGGGAAACCCCTAAGCAAGTCAAATACATATATATTAGAGCTGACTTTGAGGATTTTTTCTTGTTTCAAGCATAAACCTCACTTTTTCATGCTTAAAATAAGAAAAAAATGTCATTGAAAATATATTCTCTGAACAAAAGTCAGCGAATCTCGAGTCTTGGAATCTCGTAATGGGCTTTAGATTGCAGTTGAGATTTGATTGTATCTCCTTGATAAAGGGAGGGATGAACCTGGAATACAGACTGTGGAAATTCATGATCAAAGCAATAGAAAGCAGTCTTCCTCGCTGTTTAAGATTGTGTCCTTTTACTGATTTTTTCCGTAGCGGTGAGTGACGATAGTTTGAAAGGAAGCAGACAGTCATAGATGGCGTGACCCGTTATGGTTTCTGTAGCTGTAGTACATTAAGTTCTGATGATTAAAAGAAAATTGGAAAATCTACGTCATCCTGTGATCCTCCCTGATGAAAAGGACAAAACGTGGGTGAATTCAACCTGCACTTTTCAGCATGCTCACCAAATCATGGCCAGTATTGTCATTGGTGTGTCTTTAACACTTTCAGTACAGAAAGAGCAATGCTGTATGACCAGCTCTATTCTAACAAAACTAGTGAAGTGTTATATGCACATTTTAAGGCATTGCAAGATCTCAATTTGGACAAATTCCTGAAGAGAAGACAATCCTATAATCTCTTATTTTTTTTAAAAATCCAAGATTGGTGGAAAAAAATTGGAAAAATTGTGAATAAATGTCAAAAAAGTGTCAGATAAAATTGCATTAAATTGGTTTAAACCTAATTAAAAATGGACTGTTTTATCAAATATGTGTGCAATGCATGATGCTTAGTAACATACAAACACCAAACTCTCTTGAAAACAATTGAGTCAAGTCTCTTCCTGTTAGAATCGCAAATTGTATTATGCGTAAGAGTTGCTACCCATTTACAGTAAATTCTAAATCAGCCGCTTTGTGGTTTAATTTCAATTAGGATGTTGCCTAGGTAGGTAGTAGACATCAAACAGCTAACTAGTTTTTGGAACAGAACCATTATATACCTAGGTTGTATAGTAAAGTGGCATGGTTTTGTTACAATCTGTAACTGATTTTAAAGTCTTCAATTATTCCTGTTAGAATGCTTCCCTTTTTTGAGGAATTTGTACATTGAGTACTTTTCCAGTGCTCATCCAACACTGGAGCTATAATTATAATTACGCAATGCAAAAAATCAAGCAAGCACAGCTCTTCTGACACAGTCCAGAACCCGCTTCAGTATGTTTTTAGCAGTTTATCTTCCTCAAACAGTTCAAACCAAATGAAGACCACATGCTGATGGCAGATGTATTGGTAAATCATGTAAAAGAAGAGACCTACTGGTCTCACAGCCAAACACTATACAAATCAACTACAGCTTGTGTATTTCAAGGTTCTTTGCTTTTTAACTTTTAAAATGTGACCTCAAACCTAACAGATCCCTTCTGGGAGAAACGGGAGCGGGGAGCTTTAATACCTGGAGAAACCCAATCATTAGCATTCCTATTCATCTCAATGGCAGTAGCTCGGCTAGAGAAGGACGAAAGCATGTATGCTGTTTGAATTCTGCCATCTTCGTCCACTGACACACAGTTCTGCACTGACCATTTCTCTGGAGCCGCTAGAAAATCATGGCAAGGAAAATGTCCATTTTATATTTTTTAAATCCATCCAAAAATAATCTCACTGCAAAAAACATATACTATAATTAAATAGTTGTTGTTTACATGTGACAAATGACATGGGAAAATATGATTTTGTCATATGTTTTGAAGGAGAAGATGGTGTAATTACATCATCTACCAGCAGGGGAAACACTGACCCATTGATTGGGAGCCAGTTTGCATTCTGTAATTAATAAATATTTAACATCATTGCTAATTATTTTCAAGTAGTTCAATAATATAACATTGCTTATATTAGTCTCCAGCACTGATGGTAGTCTTTTTCCATAATCTTTCTTTCACTTTGAAATTAATTTGTCTAGTTCATCTACTCAAGACTTGTGGTGCTTATTTTTATCAAAGCCTGTGATGACAGACATGACCACACGATGGAGTTCAGGGGTTTACCAGCATCAGCCTCAAGGGGCTGCCAATGCTTCCGCCATAGATTCCAATGTTGAAATTGTTGAAATCTAAAGAATGATCTATTCCACAAGACCAATGCAACTCTCTAAAGACTATCTGTCATAATAAAGCTTTTGGAACCAGCAGAAAACATCTGCGGAGATCTGTAGCCATGTCACGCACAACTTTATACAACAGCATTGTTGCATTCTTTCGACACATTCCAAGTGTTATTATTTCTCTGCTTTTATTTAGTGATTTTCTGCATTTTGTCTTTGTGCCGTTTTTGATATTTGCATTATTGACATCAGCATGTCAACTAACATTACTTGAGAAAGCATCTTCAGTTGTCTTTGTTTTACATCTTTCAAAATGCAAAAAATCCCAGATTTCCAACATGATAATTCTCACCATCCATAGTGACATCGGAGTCAGGATTTTGATTGCAGTTTGCTTGTCTTCCTCTCGAAATTTGTCACATGATATGCCACAACACAATAGCCAGCTTAGCTCATCAGAACAAAAATTAAGCTTCTTTGGATTTGGGTGTCAATGCACTGCATTCATACTGACAGAGGAAGAGAGATGGGAAATAACCTTTGACCCTTGCCTTACATCTGGCCCCCATTAGCCCTCCATGAACCTCAGCTGCCATTTAGTGACCTTCTATTTCAAGCACGTCCATCACTCCTCGGACCATCATCATGGCACACAGACACTTGCCAAATTTAAGAACCAACTATAGGAGAAATGCTATCTACTTTGCCTGAAGCCAGAGATCAGGTTACAGCATTACAATTTTTTTTTTGGTTTGGTACTATTTTCATAAGTAAGGTGTACATTTTTAAAACTCTTAGTACAAAACTTTAAACTGATCACACTTGTAACACCACTAGTCATTCTTTCAAAACCTGATCTCATGATTTCATTGTAGTTGAACATATTTTCATTCCACATAATCATTGTTCAGAACACAAGATCATTGGGATAGGTATGAGACACAATTTGGTGTAATCACCACAAACAAACAGTAAGAATCTTCTTTCAATTTGCACTTTTAACAATCAGTTCATTCAAGAGCAAACAAAGCAAATACATGTTTCAAATCACCTTTGTTGCTGAAATTAAATTACAGTAATACAGGAACAATTGTTTATGTTAGAAATCCAAATAAATTACCTGATTTGCATATCTCACATAAAATCCTTAAGTTGTAAAAGTATTTATCCAGTGTGTTATCAAAAGGTGTGGATGGGACGGTATGACAAGCCATAGGTTTTTGTGCAAGAACAGAGTTTACTGGTCAAGTAGGGTATTTCCTCCACTGTTGCCATGTGACTGAAAACTGTACTGTACTAAACTTTCGATGAAAGGTGAATATAGTAATGGGCAAGTCTCTCCGTGGTAAGGACTGATACAGTATCAACAGGGCATATATGTCAGGTAAATTGCGTATTTGATGCATGTCTCCTCTTTGATACAACTCTGATCAATCTTTGCTTCAGTTTCTGCCGTGTATCTGTTATGTTCACAAATCGCAAAAAACACATATGGTTTTACAAATGAAGACCTCCTCAAAGGGGAGGTGTGTGGTGATTTTGTAGGTTTTGCTCCCTCTGGGTACCAATTTGTCCACAAAACTGGGTTAGAAGTAGGCACACACACAGAAACACACCCACACACAGGTATCATAGGGTAATGGGTTTTATACGTGTACAACGATTTTCTATCCCCTACACACCAACTGTCTAACTACCCTTCCGAAAGTTTATGGTGTACTCATAGAAAAATACAAATTCCCACAAGGACAAGGATTTCAGATCTTGTCCATTTTTGGGGACATGTTGCACATAACATAGTGTTTACCTGAAACATCACTCAACCACAATACAAAATATGGGTTATCATCTAACAATTATCACTTATAGTGTTAAAAAAGCAAGTCGTAACATCTTACAAAAACGCTGGTTAAATATAACAGGCCCAATGGGTTACAAAGGGACACAACCCAGTATTGGGTTGTTTTGACCGAGGTTGGGTTAAACATTTAACCCATCCGCTGGGTCAAAACAACCCATTAGCTGGGTTTGTCCCTTTACCCCAGCGGGGGGGGTGGGGGGGGGGGGTATATTAACCAGCTTTTTTAGGTTACATGTGGTTATCCCTAAATTGACAACAAGTTATAGAAAAACTATAACTATGGAATCTTATTCTATAGATTGCATAGATTGTACCAAATTATGCATTGACCTTTAACATTAAAGGGGTCATATGATGCGATTTTCAAATTTTTTTATTTTTCCTTTCTCTTTGGAGTGTTTACAAGCTGATTGTGCATAGATAAGATCCCGAAGTTGCAAAGACTAAAGTCTCAAAAACAAAGAGATATTCTTTATCAAAGTTAAAACTCTGCCACGCCCCCCTAAAACAGCCCGTTCTAACACGCCCCCACATATCTACCAAATGTGCACGCAAAGAAAAGAAGGTGTGGTTTCAGTAACAGCAGTTAGTGTTGATGCAGCCATGTCAGGGAGATGGTGTGTGTAAGCAAAAGCACTTTATTTGGCCTTCGAAAGTAGATGCAATTAGGAATCTTTACGATTACTTACAACAGAACAGCAATGCATTATGGACGACCGTTTCGTGAACCTAGGAGCGGAGGTAATTCTGAATCAGCTAGTTTTGTTATTAGTTTAAGTATTTGCTATTGACAGTTCAAAATGCGGAGTTTTGCGCATCGGGTGTGTGTGTGTGTGTGTGTGTGTGTGCGAGCGCAGAGAGAGAGAGAGAGAGCGGTTGTTTGTGTGTGTGTGTATGTGTGTGTGTGTGGTGTGTGTTGTGTGCGCTGGAGTGGGCGATTTGCGAGAAGAGAGGAGAGAAAGGCTCGAAAGAGAGAGAGAGAGAGAGAGAGATATCAAAGTGGAGTCAGCTGTCTTAACTGTGGCTTGTGTACTGCTTCATCACTGTGTCTGTCACGTGAATCTGTTCCCCTTTCGGGCTCTGTCTTTAACATTTATTTTGACAGATGCAGCTAGCGATTATGGTAAGGGGCGTTACATATCCAACGAGTGCTTGCGGTGTTCGGCCAATCAAAATGCACTGGGTCAGGTGGCCAATCAGAGCAGACTGCGCTTGATGGACGGCTTGTGACTTTGTAGACGACTAAGCGGTTGAGAGAGGCGGGGGCATAGAGGACTACAGAATGTACAGTATTTGAAAAATAATTGTGTTTTTTGAACATTAAAGCATGTCAACCTATTCTGTTACACCAAATACACCAAAATAATGATCTTTAAAAAAGCATAATATGACCCCTTTAAGCTAGGTAGATAAAATAATAGACGAATGTATTAAACTGAATGAGAAGACATGCAAATTAAAAGTTTGCTAGTAAGAGCTTTATGAAAGGCAGTTACTATGAATGAAACATTTATATAGATGAAACAATTATTTTGTGTAGTAAAAAGGATACTTTGTGATTGTGTGTATTGTACTAAGACAATTGAAAATATGCTAAAATGTTTGAAAAAAGCGCACTTTTGATGATCTGTTGTGATATTACCACTATAAAACATGCTGGGGGGATAAATACAAGCCGTGCTGGGTAATAGGGGAACAAACCCAGCATGGTTGTTGTGACCCAGCGGTTGGGTAATGTTTTACCAACCTTTGGGTAGAAACCCAACCGCTGGGTCGAAACAACTCAATAGCTGGGTTTGTCCATATTTTACGCAGCACTGGGTTGTATTTTACCCAGCATTTTTTAGAGTGTAGTACTAAGAGTTTTGAAAATGTAACAGTTGCTTGTGAAAATAGTACCAAAACGAATAAAACATCTGTAAACATCTAGCCTGATAAGGGACATAGAGACTGATAAGGAACTAAATTATGCACTAGTTCCTTTAAATAAGGATCATAAGGTGATTTTAATGGTATTAGGGGGGGGGGGCCCCCCACCCCCCCCCCCAGGGGGGGGGGGGGGGGGGGGTGGGGGGGGGGGGGGGGGGGGGGGGAGGGGGAAGGTGGGGTGGGGGGATAAAGAGTATCCCATGAGTTTTTATGTGACCATCATATAACAAAAAAAAATCAACCCTTCGGTTGTGTCTGTAGTTTCAGAAAAAATAAGTATTTGGACACGACATCCAACACGTCCAGCGGGTTTTTAAGAGTGATGGTGTCAATAAGGGTGGGAATACAGTCTAACATGTCATGGCTGTCTGTTTCTGCCTCAGTTTAGCTCTATAAGTCAGGACGGAGAATGGATCACATGGGAGAGGTGCACTTTTTCTGGGACCAGTGAAAGGTCCATTAAGGAACCCATTAAGTGTCCTTAAGATACATTTAGATAAAACACAGCCCACCACCCCCCCCCCCCCCCCCCCCCCCCCCCCCCCCCCCCCCCCCCCCCCCCCCCCCCCCCCCCCCCCCCCCCCCTTGGTCCAGGTGTCCTGGACACAGGGACAGGCAAAGACAAAGAACGTGAGGAGCATTGGGAAAAGCATTGTAGTTTCTATTTTTTGTTATCTCTTTCTCTACCTGCCTTTTTTTGTTTTGTTCCCAGGAGATTTTTATAGATCGGACACCACGTCATTTCTCATGCGAACACAAAAATCGTTCCGTAAGGATCAAAACAAAAGTCTGTGGGTCAACAAGGACCCACACAGAGAAGAGTTTTTATCCCAGGGTCCAACAGTAGTCCGGGGATATACTAAGGAAAAGCAGAATGAAGTGTAGTGCCTCCTCCCTGTCTACATAAACAGATAGGGCAAGATTCCTCGACATGAAAGAGAAGGAGGAATTGGCATGAAAGTAAAGGTGAAAGGTCAGTTACGATGGAAACCCTCCATCGACCCAAAAACCCTCAAGAGGAATGGCAAGAACCCTTGACAGAGAAAATCTGAGAGGTGAGCAGACTTCAGCTTCTTTCCACTAGTAGTTTGACATCTAAACAGTGTGTGGCCTGCATGAGCCACAGCCAGTTGATGTTACATTCACGACTTGTCTTTTTTTCAGAACAGATGAAGACAATTGGCTTTGAAAGGATATTTCTCAGCGACCTTGAGTGTATTAGTGAAGATGAAACATTAAAACACCAGAGATTTCAAGTGCGCTGCTTTCAGAGCCACCCACAGAGTTCTGGAAAGCATATTAAAAGTGCCAGTCAATGTGCTGCACTGCTGAACAGGATGGAAATGTACACGAAGCCTTCATAAGTGCCATTAGGGGATGTTTTGTTCATTAAATGTGTGTCTTCTTAACCAAGAGCTTTTTATTTTTATGCACAGTGTAAAAGAAAGAGAAAATGAAATGATCTTTGGTCAGTTTTATTTTTATTGTTGGTCTTATTTTTATTTTATTTTTCCCCAACTTTGTCTTTAACTCTAATAAAATGACGCTTTGTTATGATTAAAGACCCCATATGTTCTATAAGAAAAAAGTTATAGTGCTTGGCCACAAAAAAGGCAGTAAATCAATGTTGATGCTATTTTGTGACAGTAACTGACTGTCTGGTTAATGAGTTTCTGAACAGCATGTGTGAAAAATGTTTTGCATGAGGTTTTCAGCAAACACAATTTTAGTAGTTGCATCAAACTGTAAATTGTGTTTTTGGGGGGGCCGAAAAAATCAAAAAAAAATTTTTTGTCAAAACACATTTTTATTTACTTAGTATTATTTATTTAGGCTTAGCCTTAGCCAATTATGTGCATTATTTACCATTTTTATTGAATTTTGATGATTTTTTAAAATTGTATTACATTTTTTACATGTATTTATTTGTATTTAAAGTTTTAATTTCATTTTTATTTTATGCACTATAATATTTTGTTATTTTATCATTAAAATTTCAATGTGCATTAAATTATGAAATTTATAAACATACATTTTGTCCAAGATAAACTACATACTAATTTCCAAGAAGTGCTTATGGTATTTTCTTAGCACATGTTTTAAGCAAACCCTCCCTTATATAAGCACACACACACACACTCACACACTGCCACCTCTCCTCCAGACACTACCCCTGAAATGTCCTTAGTGTGCAGTTTATTTTTAAAGCTGTTGTTCCAATTTCCATGGATACTTAACATAGTGAGGCACCATTAGTTATATAGAAACAAGTGTTTTGCCATATCCCCATAGAAAAAGTCTCTCAGGGGATCACTACCATTAATTTCTCATGACAGTGCAGAGTTTGGTTTTTTGATAGAAAAGTATCGATTTACTTGCCAAAGAATACATCATTCCTCCCACGGTGGGACCCAATTCTATGTCTTGGCTGATGGCAATAAACAAATCATTAGATTTCCAGAGCTGCTGTAGTGCTAGGAAGGTGACAAAGCATTGGAGCCTCTGGTCTCCTGCAGATGGAGGTGGACGGACCTGTAACATCAGTCTCCAGAGGGGTGGAGTAGACAATTAAACAGGGTTAGGACAGGTTAAAGGGCAGACAGAAAGAGATATTCTCAACACCGGGAGTCAGAGACAATTCGAGGAACAAAGCCAGCCACACGGGTAATGAACCGTGAAACTGTGAAGAAAAGGTACAGCTCTGCATCTGACTGATATTCTTACTAATAGTGGCGTGAAAACAGTGTATGACAAGATTAGTATATCCGAATTCACAGTATTCATAAAGAGTATAAAAAGTAACCGGATGACCTCTTACTGTGAGAATATGAAGTGTGCATGGACACAATACTATCCCATGAGGTCACGGGAAAGGCAGTGTAGTGAAGGCAGTGAAGTGACATAACAGACGCTGGTAGGCCACATGATAAAAATAGTATGTCCAAATTACTTTCATACTACATATATTCAGAGAACATAGAACATAAGTTTTTAGCAGCTGCAAAGTACCTACTCAAGAGAGTATGCAATTTCGAATTCAGCCCTGGTCGTGTACTGAAGTACAGTACATAATCGACCAATCGTGGCGAGTGAGAATGTGGGATCTACAGAGAATACGTGTACATGTTAGGTGTGTTCGACTTGAAGCGGCGCTACGCAGACCGATTGTTGTATGACATCAAAGTACCACGAGAGCGATTCAAAAGCATAACCAGCCGTCTGCTCTGCATCCACCTTTTTCTTCACTGGGAAGTAAGCCTATGGGCTAGACTTCCGGTTCATTAGCCGCTACAGAGGGTATGCATTGACGTCACTTTCCCACCGGAACATGCCCCCTAAGCCAGACTGAGTGGCAAAAGAGCCTGCCGCATTAATGGATTTAATAGAGAAGTTGTAAAAACTCAAGTAAAACAAACAATAATCAGTTTAAACTAAAGATTACTGGACTCGATATAGCGTTCCTTACAACTTACCAAATATCCAGTGTTCATAGATATTGATATGCAGCCAGCCTTTGTGTTTCCTGACATTTATATGTGCCTGATTTTGACGCCAGGGAAATACATAAAGCAAATTAGCCTGTGAATGCATTTTGTAAATACAAAATAGGTTGGTCTAAATCCGGGTGATCACTTATATCAATGTTATATATATCATCATATCATCCAGCCCAAAAATTTATACTTTTTGTCAGTGTTTATTTAACATCCAGTTATGCAGAATTTAAGATGGTAAATATTTAATTGATGAGTTGTCAATATATGTTATGTTATAATACAAAATATATATAGGGTATGATTTTACCGCAAAATTTTACATATTAACATGAAATAACTGCAAATCCGTGTTTAGCTTTCTGGAGTCCATTTGTTTCTGTGAATTGCAGCGATTCATTTGATTCTCTTTTCTGCAGCTTTCGGCAGTCTGTAAAAATATACCTCAGATTACTTTTCAAATCTATTTGTAGAGTAAATCGCAAAGCTCTTTCTCGTTTTAGATGTGTTTTGCCACTCAGTGGACAGAGCTGCAGTCACTCCAGCTGACGGTGGCATCACGTGCATACCCTCTATAGGAAAATAACCAGAAGAATAACAACGTTAAGTAAACGGTAAAACTGTTTGCACTATAAACCAGTGCGTTCATAATTTCAGATAATACATTAAAATAATATGGTAAGACACACCAACTTTCAATATCAGGCAGCAAAACGAACTGTTTTGTATAGCTAAAAATAGTTGGACATGGATGAGACCGAAAGCTAGACTCATAGAATTTACAAATGGCTGCATCCATTTTACGGGAAGAAAAAGGTGGACTGTGGCATACAACGGATAATGATCTTACAGGCAAACAGCCAAAACGTGGTTATTTTAGGCAATATAGAAATCCTGGCCAGAACGTGTCCCTGGAAAATAGCATGTATAGTCACCTTATTGTGAGGGGAAAATAACCTTGTTCAGCTTCCCAAAGAACCCAGCGTTAAGGGAACAGTGAATGCAGTTTGTTTTTCTGGGACAGCAACGGAGTTGTGTGAGCGTGTTTGTTTGCCATTTTTTTTTTGGTTTTTTGGTGACGAATGATTTAAAAGCAAATTAAATAAAATTTAAGTCAATAAAGTTCCTGTTTTACTTATATCAACATTACCGCTTGCAGACAATCGTCACGCAAAAGCTCCACATGCACGTGACTCTTTAGCTCCGCCCACGGCACGCCTCCAGGAGCTTGACTGTTTTCGGAGAGAAGCGGTACAGTTGTATCTGTCTTTTATAAATCTTACAAAACTTAAGACTCTTCAGGCAGCTATGGATGCAATACTATTCTATAGGTACTCAAGATTAACATGAAACTGGCAGAAACTGTGTTATGTCCCCTTTAAGCTGTTAATTTTTCCAGGTCATTGTTTGTCTAGTCAATAAACTCATGGTTCATGTTGATGATTTGTTTTATGTCTAGGATTAAGTTCAGAGTTTATGTTTTTGGGGCATTACCATCGTAAATAAAACAGCACTTTGGTTTGTTATGCCATCGCCCTTGTGTGCTTCATGTCAGCAGTATTACACGACCTACCATGAACCCAGCTGCGTCTATGCCACGGTAATCGTCCCATTGAGGATTACGTGGAAGAGTTCTGTGGACTGTGCTATCAGGTGGGAATTAATGATGTGGTCTTAAAATGCATTTTTCGTAATGGCTTAAATGACTTACTGAATTACCTAATGCTTGGGAGTGATGGTTCAGGGACTCCAGCCAAGTATATTGACTATGCCCTGTTGGTGAGCAGTTTCTTACTTACTGTGGGAATTGTGGAATTGGACTCAGCTGCTCATGGCCACTCAAGTTCCCCTAAACATTGTTTTGGGGGTTGGGGGGCTATACGTCCCAAGCACTGACAGCCACAGGGCCTGGTCCATCACAGACCTTACCGACCATGGCCATGCTGGTCCCTGTGCTCCCAAGTCTGGTTTTGCCTGTGCTCCCTAGTCTAGTGATCCTTAGTCTTGTGTAGCCAGAACTTCAGACTGATGGCAGAAGGTCTGGGAACCTTGGCCGCTTTGAATGGCCAAGGCCCGCCCAAGAGGCCACATGACTGACAGATAAACCAATCACGTTTCATTTTGTGTCAAGACATGTTTTGGGAAGGAAATGTCCCCACAATAACAGACCGGTGTGTAAAACTATTTTTAAAGATTTAAAGACATATTTTAAAGATTCTATGCCGCAAACTTTAAATATTTCACATACTTTTGAAAATCCAATGTTTAGTTGATCCTGGTAAGCCCTAATCGTCACAGTTGTAAACACGACGGCTTTCTTATTCCATGAGGGGGTGTGGCATCAGGGCATTTTTGTTTCCAGGCTGAACAGAAATCCTGTATAATTCAACCAATCCGATGACGACTTCGAAACTCCTGAAGTGTTTCCAATTTTGTGTGTGATATGCATCAGACGTGATGTCTGAGGCTGAGACTAGGTGATCCTAGAGGTCCTTCTGTTGTCCAAAGGCAACTGCCATCTTGTTTGTCTGGGCTGCATACATTTCTCCTGAGAAGGTAGCATCTGCCATAACCCCTGCTGAGATGTCTGCTTGCCGTGTCACATACAAAGAAGGTCTACTAGCTTCCTGTGCTCCATATCATGCCCACAGGGGCCAGCCATGCCTAGTCTGTCACAGCCACGGAGCCCATCCATGTCTGTCCTGCCATGATCATGAAGCCATCCTTTAAATCTCTAGGCTCCTTGCTTCATGGCCTCCATCCTGGTTCCATGTTCTGCTGGCTCCACATTGGCGGAGCTCTTGTTCCATCAACCCTAGCCTGGTCGCTGGCTCTGTTCATTGGTCTTGTTATCTTGTTTACCAATTCATTGTTCACAGAACTGTAGCAGTTCACAGCTGTTCATTGTTCCAGATGCCAGGCCATTGTTTATAGCCTAGTCAAGCTCATAGTTCATGTTCATGTTTTGTTTTACTTCAAGGATTAAGTTCATGGTTTATGTTTTTGGGTCATTGGTCGTTGTAAATAAAACTGCACTTGGGTTTGCTACACCATTGTCCTCATTTGTTTCATGCCAGCAAGATTACACATAGCAACAAGCTCAGTGGACAAAAATGGGTAGCAAACTGAGGACAATGTTCATTACAATATTTAATAACGTCTAATAAAAAAAACTACAAATGCTAATGGAAAATTGCCAATCATTTGTAAGTGAAGTCGCATGCACTTCACATAGGGTATAGAGCATTCCTGATCAGTCCCTAGTTAGAATGCTGTCCAAGTAGGGAGCAGACAGAAAGTTAGATCATTTGGAACAGGACCATCGAGATTGTGATGTACTGGCTTGGCACAGACAGAGTTCTCACAATACACACTCAATATTTTGAATTTCCCTTTGTGTGGGCTGAGTGATTGGTAACAGAAGCACAAGTGACCTACACTAAGCTAATTCGGGGTTTTTTTGTTGGTTATTTGTTGTTGTTTTTTTATTACCATGTTTGTTTATTGTTTTTTTTTTTTGTTTTTTACCTTTTTTTTGTTTTTGTTTATTTTTTTGTTTTTTTTTTTGTTTTTTTATTTTTTTTTTTGTTTTGTTTTTTTTGTTTTTTTCTTTTTTTTTTTTTTTTACCTTTTTTTTTTTTTTTATTTTTTTTTTGTTTTTTTTATCTTGTTTTTTTTTTTTTTTGTTTTTTTTTTTTTTTTAGTTAAGCGAGTGGTTTTTTGGTTGTTGTTTTAACAAAGAACGGAGCTCTTTCAGGACTTTATGGTATGATGAATAGAGCTGACAAGCAAAAATGAACGCGATACCATGTATGATATGCTCGGACACCACTCCACTCGTGAAGAAAGAGTATAAAGCTGTGTTTTCAGTCGCACGAATTCTCTTTCTTCTATGTAGGAAAAACAACCTGTTCAAGATTTTTTTCCCAGATTTTTACATCCCACGTTCACGACCCCATAATGGTAATCCTTAAAAAACAGAAAAGCTCTGAGACGCAACACGCCAAAAAATTTAATATAATTTAACTAATACACAAAAGTTTCCTTATAAAAAAGATGTTCCTCTCCACATGGTATTCAAATGTGATCTATTCCTGTATATCAAAGCGGAATTTTCCACATATTACCTCGGTCTGTAGGTCACATGACCTCAGAAATCATCAAACTATGTGATTTGGTGTCAAGAAACATTTTTGTTAATCAGGGTTGAACAACGTTTGCTGCTTAATATTTTCCTCTCAGAAATTAAGAACCCCCCATTATATCTCACAAAAACAGCATTTCAGATCCCAAAGCACGCAAAGGGGTTTTCATCCGATTAAGTAATGCTCTGCGATATCAATTGTGAGCTTATCCAGGTAAAGTTCATAGAGGTGGAGTTCAAAAAGATCCTTCAACTTTTCATGAGATGGATTGTGGAGGGAGGGAGGGGGTTTGCGGTGGGCGGGAGAGGAAAGACAGGTAAAGTACTACGTGGGAGCCGCCCGAATTTGTGTGATCTGCCCATTCATACGGTGGGGTGTGGGGAGGCGGGGAGGCTGCTCTTTTTAACCGCCAGAGGAAGGATGTCTCCTGCCTTGATGAAACTCTGGCGTCCCTTTTGTTGTTTGTAAAAACAAAACAAAAAAGGGCAGTGAGTGAAAAAGAAACGAGGGGGGGGAAAAAAGACTGAGAGGAAAGAGAAAGGTTTGAGCCAGTCAGTGATAACAATGCAGTTGCTGCTTGAGGACCATGGGTCCAAGGGAACCAGGAATCCTAGTTTGGAGCAAACAGGGTGGGGTACGTTCCTCCCTCCAGTTTGCCCCTGCCCCTTTCTCTCGCTCTCCTTCTCTGTCTTTTTCCCTTCATCTTCTTTTCCAGCTGTATGTCTGTCTGTCTATCTCTCTGTGTGTGTGTGTGTGTGTGTGTGTGGACGTGGGAGCTGTTGAGCACATAATAGCACTCCTCACAGCTCTACTTCCGAAGAGTGGTCATATGAAACGTCCATTTCCAGGTCAATCATTCACAGCGGTCCCCGATGAGCACGGCCGAGCCTGCAGAAGACTGTCAGAGGATCGGTCCCATGAGGAGGCCGTGTGCCACGTGAGAGGAAGATATGGCTTAGCGTTGTGATTGTGATCTGTTTAACAACTCAAAACTATTAAAACACACTAGCACTTCAAGAAATTTCAGTTATTTAAATAGCTGACCTTTCATAAGGTAACGACAATGTAATAAGTAATAATATGTTTCTTATAACAAACAAGATGAATTACTTTTTTAGTGAAAACAGGCAATGTAGTTTTGTTCATTTGAATGCATGTGCATTGGGAATGTGCATCTCCATAACTGAGGCCAATACGATATGCATCTCAATGCTTAGCCAATGATATAATACATTAAAGATACATATTAAGCAGCAACCGATGCGATGCATACAGTTTAGAGAGAAGAAATCAATCTAAATATGGTCACTTAATTTGTCACTTGATCAAGTGATCACTTTGATCACTACTAAATAATAAAAGTATAGCGCATCTACTAATAATTATATATAAATAAATCGTTTTTTTAACTGATGTACATATGATAGAAACGATGCATCACGATACAAATGACAACTTAGCCGATGCACACTTTTTAAACCGATACATCGCATCGTTAACTTTTATGCCGATGTACCGTTGCGAACTGCTGAATCTTACCATTCCTAATCTGCATGTTAAAATGAGCTAAAGTGGTGCTTTCCTTTGCAAAAGCAAAATACAATTTGTTTTGTTTTTCAGTTAATTTTTTAAAAATCCCTAAAAAAAATTGTTACTTGAGAACTGCAAAATAAATATTGCGTATATAATTAACAATACCGTTCAAAAGTTTTTGAAATGTTTGTGAAAGACTGCATTTATTTGATCAATAACATAATAAAACAGTAAATTGTGAAATATTATTAAATTTTAAAATGTAATTGATTTCATTGATGGCCAAGCTGAATCTTAACCAGCCATTCTGCCAGTCTTCAATGTCATGTTCCTTCAGAAATCATTCTAATATTACTGTTGCAAACTGTTGTGCCACTTAATAATTTTTTTGTATATAGTTTGAAATGGAATTTTTTCCAACAATGTAAAAGTATTTACTGTAATTTTGTATTAATTTATTGCATACTTGCTGAATAAAAGTATTATTTCTTTTTAAAAAATTTGTATTGACCGCAAACATTTGAACTGCAGTTTATGTAACATTATTAGTATAGTTTTTGTTGTTTTGTAATCACTCTCCACCAGTTAACAGAAGCACACTTGCGTATAAAGCTTGCAACGCAACAGTTGATAACTGCGCTAATTAAGACCTCACACAAGACCTTTTTCCATTACTTTGGAATGCTTTGTGAATAATCCGGCAGGCATTATCTGTCCAATTAGCCATATGTTCTTAAAGGTGGTCATCGCTGGGTTGGTCAGAAATTGATTTGTGAGAGGAACTTGGAAAACAGCAGTGCGCTAAACACCTCTGTATGTAATGCATGATCATGCACAACCCAGCAATATACTGTAGATGTGACTTTTCCGTGTAACCGCTGCTGCCGAACAAGCCTGCTGACAGCAAAAGAAGTGCCTGCCACCCTCGCAGCCGCCTTATTCACGGTGTTTCAGCAATACACAGTGTGCCAGATGAAGTCATGGCCCCTGGCGCTCGCCTATAAACCGGCTCCGTAGATGCCACTGCAGGACTCCAGCACTGCTTTCAGCGTGACCGTCAGCAAAATGGCAGCGGGCTAATGTGTAAAACAGTGATTGCATCTCAATTAGGGCTACATGTGCTGAAGTGGCCCCTGGCAAACGTGCTCTAATCTGGCCCATAAATGAAACCCAAGTATGAGCTTGCATGTCTCCTAACCCGAGCGCAGCATGTGGTTCTGCCTTTGAGTTGATTACAAGCAGAGACAGCTGGCTCTGTCTTTGTACCGAATGCTGTCCGTGACATTCCACCTCCAGTCGATCTCTGGCTCCATTGGAAGCGTCGGGAGAACGTTGAGACAACCGATGGATGTGCTGATTCACCAAGGGCCCTGGTAATTGTTTGGCCTCTTTCTGTATTTGGACGGGGGGGGGTTGTACCCTTTGCCACCCACAAGCACTCAATAAGTCCCTATCCAGTTAAACTGCCAAAGTGAGACATCTGGACAAAGAGCTCTTTTTGGAGATGCGGAATAACACTGGATGTGGACGGGATGAGGCGATTGGAGCCGTCCTCATGGGAGTAGGAGTGGCAGTGTCGTCGCTCTAAGCCGTTGAAAGGTGCACAATACAACAGGATATCATATTGTCCTGTCTGACAAATGGATTCTCAGTGCTGACTGGAGCAACAGCGGTGTCGAGGAAGTTCAACTCAATAACCACTACAGGTTCATAATTACTTCCCTAGAATGGTAATCAGATCACTTCATGGAAACAATCTTTCAGACCCCTATTAACTTAAAAAAAACAAATGTGACATGCAAGATTATTTAAATACTGACTGAACACAATAACACAACTACAGTAAAATCACATAAAGCAACTTGACTAAATAAAAACTCATGAAATGCAACATATTTGTGTACACTCTAAAAAATGCTGGGTTGTTTCAACCCAATGTTGGGTCAAATATGGACTAACCCAACTGTTGGGTTAAATTTTGGTTACATTTTTAAATTAGCTTTTTAACCCAACAGTTGGGTTAGTCTATATTTGACCCAACATTGGGTTGAAACAACCCAGCATTTTTTAGAGTGTATTTATTGGCCACAATAAGCCATGCTAATGGCTTCTTAGTATAGGAGACGATTTCTTTGCTCTTTTTCAGCTGTGGGATATTACTTTGTAGCAACTTTAATCATTTGTTCTAGCTTGAATTTCTGTTTATAATACTAACACCCAACTAATAAACAAAACTATATACAAAATTTTACTTTTACCAGTTTGTTAATGGATTAATGACGCCTGTTAAAAAATGCTTTCCAAACATGCTTTTTTATAAACAGCAAATAAAATATTTTTATTGCACAGGATGTGTTTATAATCGTTTATACCTGTCCTATCCATCTACTACAGTTATTATTCAAATGATATTATCATCTCCTGCTTGCGAGTTAATATGGGTGCAGACAATCACAAGCAGTGCAATATTGAAAAACAAGTAAACCAATATCAAAAATGGATGCCAGTTGGCACTAGATTTTTCGGATATACGCTCACAAATGGTGCACACACAACACAAACACACACACACACACACCCACACACACACACACACAACAATGCACGATTACAGTGAATTGGTAACCACAATCAACTATGAATAACCCCCCTAAACTGCATCACACAATTTTAGTCTTAGTGAGTAATCAAATGAAACACAGTCTGATTTGAACACAGCCGCAAAGCGTGCTGGCTAACCAGCAGTGCCATGATATATAACTCATCATGTGATTCACTTTATACTGTAGATGTAAACTTGCAGAGATTCAATGATGACAATAGACTTTCTTTGTAGTGGCTATGGTTTGTAGTCTTTCAAGAGATGCACCATAGAAATTAGTCATTTAACAAAACCCTTGATGTAAAATGTGACTGGATATATCTGTGTAATGAACTGAGCAATGGCTGGCGGAGGTTTTTATTGGACTATTGCTGACAGATCTTACACTCTCACAGCATGATTTGTGAGATACTAGTGTACATAAACACTCCTCAACTGTTGCTTCTCCTGGGCTGTTGATCAAGGCTTGTAACACTGGCAACCACAAGGAGAAAAGAACAAGATGGATGCCCACTCCTGAGGATCCTCAAATGCTTTGCAAACAAACACTGCCAGAGTTTGTTTGTAGACAGACACACTTGACCCCAAATGTGTTGCAGATAAAAACAAACAGGAAACAGATTCTAATCTCATCCCAATAACTGTCATGAAGCATGTAGCAGAGCTCCAGCTCATGAGATACATCATGAGTCTGTATCCGAAATCACCCACCACTGAATGAGCAAGGGAAAACCAACAAACTCAGATATTGCGTATAAGGACAATAGCTTCTGGCAAAATGTGGAAATTCGTTTGGCGTGTTGCTAACGCTAAATGGGTATTCTCTAACTGCTAGCCAATGGCTGTATACATGTTATTGAGGTGCATTATGGGATTGAATGGGACTCATTCATAAAACACAAGCAGAACGAATTTTTGTGTAAATCGGTCGTAAAGCTGTTCTGATGTAAATTTTCGGATTCATGAAAGTGTTCGTATTTTCAAAATGTTAGTTGGTACGAAAGAAATGTACACCTTCTCCTTACCACGTGTAAATGGTGCGTAAAACATTCCGTGTTCTTTTTGGCAAACTGATGACACTGAATTTTGATGCACTGCCATCATAATATTTTACAAGTTCGTTTGCTCTGTTTTCATTTTTGTTTTTTTGTAGCTGAGAGTTGATAAACTGTTTAGCTTTGGGTAAAACGCAGCGCTTGTCACTGTCACTTTTTACCCAGCCGTCCAATCAATGGAGGAGGGGCGGGACAAATACTACACCGACCAATCATCTTACTTGTACAACAACAGAGAAGGTAATATTGCTGGTTACTGCCTTTTTATATTCAGCAATATTCTTCAAAATTAGATAATAGTAATACGTTACTGCCGTGGATATTCCACATCATAGCAACCAAAGCATCAGCTGGAAAAACACTGTGCCAAAAATGTTTTCAAGCGCCACCAACTGGTCGTTTTAAGAAGAGCGCCTGACAGTTTTGGTGGACACACGTTATTGAATATTTATTGTTAGGCATATGGCCTATTAGTCTTTTTTTGCATTTATGCAATATACTGGAGCCAAACCTGAGAAAGTAGACCAGAATATTCCACTGCGTTCCTGGATACCCAATTTGCATCGCTGTAATTCACAGGCGGGATTATGCTAATTGTGAATGAGTGTGCACGAGTGCCCTATTTGCGAATGACTGGAATTCATTATCATTAATATACACATATTTAACTATCAAATCTGATGTGTACGAAGCGTTTGCGAATCTGGAGGAGAGTTTTCGGGAAGGTCTGACGGTTCGTTTTACGCGGTAACTATCAGCCTTTATTTTATATTTCGAATGTTTCATGCCATGGGAGGCCCATGAGGGATTTATAATGGGTGTTTTTTTTCCGTCATTAAACTAGCAAAAGTAGATTCGGACATGCAATAGATGCATGCTGTATGACCATGCGCTTAGATTGTTAAAATAGGGCCCACTGTTATGGACGTTGCTATCTTTGATACTGTATTTACTTTAATGACTATGGTTATAGTTAATATTCACAGCTGCTGTGAGAACAATTAAGTTATAAAATATGGTTGCCAATTTCAAACACAAATTTTGTGGGAATCAATTCCCATTCAATAAAATCAAGTCCCATCCTACTTTTTCTCTCTCACAAATCCTGCTGGAAATATGTCATATTACAAAATAGGCAGTAAATGTGTTGTTTTGATTGTGTTAGGTCATAAATAAGCATATTGTAAACACATGCTGTATGACCGGGCCCCTAAAAATGATTTGTGTTTAACATAATAGATATTCCTGTTCTTTTGACATTTGTATTCTGATGTGGTTTTGTTGAACTATTTGTGTGCAAATTTGCATTCACTTTTCTTCATGCTACTAGGCTATTCAAACTGTCAAAAGAAGTTGACTACCTTTCTGAGTTCAGTCAATCTTGTATCAGAGCTGACAGAAGGCACACTAGAGCCAAAATTGGCCTTTACTTTCCACACAAGCAAAGTGTTTTCTGAACTACAGTATGAACTACAGGGTGGAAAATCCAAAACTGGAAAATTCAGATTTTAAGTTAATTTGAAGTATGAGAGCTGATGGCCCAAGAATTTAAAGGAATATTCTGGGTTATTTTCAATGTAATGTCTATGGACAGCATCTGTGGCATATTGTCAATTGAAATGGAGAAAAAAAATCATAACCTAGTTTAAATAAATTGGTGAGCTCTGGGTACGAAGCACAAATAATGTTCAGCAAGCCCACCAAAGTCAGTTGTTCGTCCCAAATGAAGCAAAAAGAAACAAATCAAGTGTACTGCAAACTAATGAAGCCACATTCAATAAATAAAGAAATATTGAATAAATAAATAATGGACAATGCAAGTCTGAGCTTGGAGTGCATTCTGACCTGCTGAGCAAACCTGGAGCAGAACGTTAAATGCAAATGAAACAAATAAACCAATTTTTGTGACGCACATGACGTTATTCTACTGTTTACGATCTGTCAGATTCAATCAGCTGTGTTTGGACATGTCAAAAATACATATGCAGTGATGCCTTTTCACATTGATGCCTCAAACATAAATAGAGATAATATTGGTTGGATCACATTTCATTTTCCTTGCTGTGCTTGACAGATCTCAGAAACCCTCCTAGTTGTGACATTTTGACTCCTAATTAAAAAAATACACAAGTGGGTCATGATAGATACTCAACTTTCTGCAGGGTACTAATACTGATGAACTTCAAATATCGATAAACAAACAATATTGTACTGAACAGTTCACACACACTTACATGTTTTAAAACAAACTCAAAAGCTTCACATTTTTGCATCTGAGTTATGATTATAATTCTTTTTATTATACTTTCTACCCTATTATATCGATATTTTGAGCCCCTAATTACTCTTCGCCCAATTGCAGTGATTCAAGTGACGTTTCACAAGGAATAAACTGGAATAGACAATGAAAGATTGAGGAAGTATGCATGCAGTGACCCTCTGACCAAACTTGAAGCGTCCAGTTCAAAGTAAATATATTTATGTGATGCACATGACATTCTTCAGCTGTTTACAACATGATCTGTCAGAGTGAATCAGCTGTGTTTAGACATATCATAGCCACATATGCAATGTTTCCTTTTCATTGTGATCTTTTGCCAACGTAAATTGAGATAGCATCGCTGACATTGAATCATATTGAGATAATATCGCTCACATGTTTGTTGAGATTCCTTTTAAAAGCATGCAGCCAGAGCTTTGAATATTTACTCTGATTGCAAGAAATGTGCTGGTTTGGATACAGCAAAACTGTTGATTTGGTTAATTCAATGACAGATTGTCTCTTAATTCCTCCCAAGTGTAACATTTTTGTCTTCTAATTAAAAAATACACAGCTGGCCCTAGGTTATGACAGGTACATGACTAATTGGAATTCCTGTCTGGCAGTCTGACGGTTTCTGCTCAGTGTGCTCAGTACTCAGGAGCGAGCCGGACTGATTGTTTCACCAGGAAGAGTTCCAGAAATAAGGGACTGGCATATTGCAGCCGGTGTGTTTGGATAAACTCTAAAACAATTATGACCCGTTTCTTGGCCTCTGTGTATGTGGTAGGTTTGGCCTGATTGAAATGATTTAAAAATCGTAAGAAAAATGGCTTATGTCAAGAGTAGAAAAAGAAAAGAGTAATGGAAACTTTGAGTCTTAGCTTAAACTCAAGCAAACAGAATTCCAGTTTTAACAAGGTCATTGTGAATATCACCTGTGACAAATCTATCTATCTATCCATCCATCCATCCATCCGTCACCAGGAAATATAAACCTGTATTGCTGAGCAAAAATATATCATGCAAAACTTGTTTTCGACATATTTCATTCATAAACAACAGTATATATATAATATATATATAGTATATATATATATATATATATATATATATATTTCACAATAGGCCAAAAAATTGCTTACATGTAAAAAAACAAATACAGTTTGCTTTTACCATTTTTTTTTCTTACTGTACCAGGTGCAGTGTATTTTGTTACATATTTCACTATTCAAAGGTTTGAACAAATATGTTTTGTTCAGCTGTGCTGTTTACAAGATTTATTTAACTTATATTTGGCCATAAAATATTTCGTAGCCTAATTTCTTGTCAAAGTCATTAAAATGCATCTTACATGTCTATGTCTCCACTTTTTTAAGGAAATCTAAAAAATACAGTTTCAGTGTAGGAATTTTCAGTATTGAGTTTTACAGGTGTTTTGCCTGTATTTTGAATTACGCATTGTATTGTGTCATGTTTTAGGATTGGAAGAAATGTCTACACTGTAAAAAAAAAAAAATCTGTGACATTTATGGTAAAATACCAGCAGCTGTGGTTGCCAGAACTTCACCGTAAAAATATGGTAGCAACATTTTAGGTTTTACACACTTAACTTAAATTCACAATAAAATACCGTATTTCTTTAACTGATGTAATGTTAATAAACCAAAATATTTTATCTGTTTTGAACCGTTGTAATGCACTGATAACCACCAAAACTGGTGGTGATGAGAAAGTCACAAGATGAACCAAAGCCCATCACAAGCAGATTTTCCACAAGCTGAGAAGGAAAATACTTATATATAGAAGGTGCACAGTGTCATTCACACTTACACTAAACTCCGTCATGGTGACACACGATACTGAAATAATACAATAGACATTAATTTAACAATTTGGTGTAACACACAACCCTAATATACAGAACTGATAAGAAAAAACTAAGAAACATTATTTCAACAAAAAAACAAAACATGAATGTCATGCAGGGAATTCTGGGAGTGTCAATTTAGGTTTTTTCACTGTAAATTATACATGACTTTTTCTTTTTCACTTCCAAAAAACTTATTTTTAACAGTATTTTACTGTAAAATTACTTTAAATGTAATTACATTTATTCACCGAATATATTATGTAAACTTACTGTTAACCAATTAACAGGTTTTTACTGTAGCATTTTTACAGTCTTTTACTGTTAAAATCACAATCATTTTTACAGTGTAGAAACGTAATGGAAAACGGTCATTTTCTGCCAGGTCATTTTCGCGTTTCTTCATTTTTGTCTTACAGCGCAAGTTCACAGATGTTAGTTGACTCAGTTTAGAGGAGTTTATGAAGATGAAAAAGAAATGTAATATGTCTGAAATGCAGCCTGGAGGTGAATGCATATGCTCCATCACACTGTTGCTGCAACTCTCATGTATACGATGTTTGTTCAAACCCAGCTTGCAAAATTTCCCAAAGGGCCAAAAAGGATTTTTTTTAATATATCAGAGGAAAAAAAAAGTCAAAAAGGCACAGCGGACACATAAAAAAAGTGAATTTTCCCAGCACTAGGTGGGGTCTCATCTGCCACCCCTGTGTCTGTGTGGCCTTGACTTTCATTCTTCCACATCTGATGTCCAGGAAAGTGTGCCACACGCTACTTCGGGCACACCACCAGGGCCCTCCATCCATCAGCACGACACCAAAGCCTATTGGCACATCCACAGTCACACGGAGGGCCAACGCTAACAACTGTGTTGGATTACGATGATACATTTGTCTCAGAGGAGAGAGCAGCTTTGGGCCACAGACATCACTTTGAACCAATTAGCAGATTACGGTTGCTGCTCTGTGCTGGTGGGTGGCCGACTCTTACTAACTTCTTATTCTCTTCAGCTTTGGTGTTCAGAAAAGAGCTTTGGTCAGCATTACATTTCAACTCGGATTTGAGGTTCAATGACCATCAAGGGACTTTTCAGAGAATTTCTGTCTCGCTTGGTTTTTTTTATGAATCCGAACTGATAAATCGCTGCAGCAAAAAACAATGCTTACCTTGGTCCCAAAAGCCCACCCAATGCTAAAGACAAAAGTCATTATTTAGAATGAAAAACACATGTGAAACATAATACAAATGCCTGTTGACCTTGATCTGAAAGGCTAGTATTTCATAATTATTACAGGTTGTGCCTGCAGACGGTCCAAAATTGAGAAAATTATTTATTTTGGGCTGCAACATCAGACGCTATAGTTCCTTTAATGGTCCGTAAAATTAAACCGCTCAGAATGATTTTCACTAGACCTAGAACACTATGACCAATTGTTTTTTTATTGATCTGTTTAAAATAGAAAATCTGAAAAAATACAAGCATAAAAATGTGTCAGTTTTTTTTTATTTGCTGATCTCTCAAGGTGATTTTAAGGAATGAATGTGGAAAGTCTCTGTGACTTCAACACTTCCAATGAAAGCAATCAAATCGTCGAGCTGATGAAAGAAGTGAAGCCCAATGTTTGTAGAGCTGCCACGTGCAACTGTCAGCAGTCTGAAGACTAGCATTTCTTCCAATTTTCCTTTTTATCAAACTTATCATATCCTTTTTAGTTCACTGTAATTTGAAAGAAATTCCAGGCCTTTCGAATTTAACCAATGACTCTGGTTGCACACGCATGCTTTCGGAAACAAAGCAAGCTGTTACTGAACATTTTGGGGAAAATAAAATAGCAAAAAATGAATCTTCATACATACAATGGCATGATTCATGCCATGCCTTACAGTTCTGATCATTGTTGGGGGTAACGCATTACAAGTAATGCAAGTTACGTAATCAGATTACTTTTTCAAGTAACGAGTAAAGTAACGTAATCAGATTACTTTTTCAAGTAACTAGTAAAGTAACGCATTACTTTTTAATGTACAAATAATTTACTTTTTCAAATAATGCAAGTTACTTTGTTTTCCCATTCATTCACTGACACCTCCCCAGTCTCTGTGTTAAGAGAAATCGGGAGTAAGTGCAGAGGCACTACCGTCAGCCTGAGTTTTATTAATTTCCCTTTTGGTGTGAAAAGGGCCCTTACAGTAGCCAAAAATGTTATTAAAACACAAATAAGTAAGCCTAGCGCCGGTAACAAAAAGTAATGCAAAAGTAATGTAATGCATTACTTTCCATAAAAGTAACTAATGCAATTAGTTACTTTTTTATGGAGTAATGCAATAACGCGTTACTTTTAAAAGTAACTTTCCCCAACACTGGTTCTGATGATGCAAGAATAATTAATAAACCAAACAAATACTTATTTTTTTCTTTGCTCCCAAAGGACAACATCAAATTAAAGTTGGAGATAGACAACATAAAGCTGGAGCGGTCCATAAAATATTCTTGGACCACGGATACAGCTTAGTTAAGGGTTTGTCATGTTAACGGCCTTAGACGTTTTATATTCTTTCGCCTACTCGTAACCTGTCTGCCAGAAACACAAGGGGCCAGTCTTCATGTTTTATTGACATGTTAGACTCACGGCCGTTAAGCTAATCTGAAACAGCCATTGAGAAGAAAGTGAAAATGCATGTTAGTTACTTATGTTTAATGTAGTAGCTAATAAATGTCATTACAGGTAGAGCCACAGAACGTATAAAACCACTGAGACTCATTCACTGAATACTGACGGCTTCATAAATGATTCTTTTTAGAAGGTAAAACACGGAAGCTGTTCAGTTTAGAGCTGAAAATATGAGAGCAGCCAAATGCTTGTAATACAAAATACATTCTTTAATCTGTTTAAATCACTGTAAATACACAATGAGACATAACAGCACTGTTACAACAGGAACAAAGTAAGGACTAACCCAGGAAATCAGACATTAAACAAATACACAACATGAGCTCTGCAAAGAAGAAATGTGTTTTGAAAATAATTTAATAGAAAGAGTTCTGCGTGGGGATTTTCATATCTGCGGTGTAAAAACAGAGTTTGAGGAAAATGGAACCACACCATGCTATGACAAACAATAAGCTGAAAGTAAAAAAGGCTTTATGCTACTTTATCCACGTCCCCGTCTGTTCCTTTTTACCAATATATACATGATATACAACTGTTTCTTAAATACATTTTTGAAAATTTTGCATTTTATTTACAATATAAGAGCTTATTAGTTTTTTTATTATTATTATTTTTATTCTAGCTAATAGACGGTGTGGAATTTTACAGAATAAAAAGCATGGAATATGATAATGTCATAAAGCATCTGCACATTCACTGAACCGCACTGTAAACAACTTCCCTTGATAATCAGAACCGATTTAGCATTTCTGACATAATAAAAATGTTATCTATTGAATAAAATGATCATACTTCTCAGACAAATGCATTACTAGTGTGTGGCTACCTTGAAAACATACTACTGTTCTTCTGTTCTGGTGTTACACATAGGATCATTTGTTTTAATACAAGCAAACTCAAAGTGCACTTTAGGAAGAGATCAAAAAGTCAACTAAAAATGAAAATTGCTGTTTGTTTTCAGACAATTATTAGTGAACGCGACCCAAAGTCTGTGATGATAATGTAATCAAAAAACAACCTTGTTAATATTTTAGTGGTTATGCAGTGAAAAACTCATATGTGCATGAAATATTTAATGAAAAAAGAAACCAAATCAGAGCATTCACATACTAAACTGACAGCACGGACATACTGAAATAATGCCAGCGCTTGCATCAAACGGTAAATCAGTGATAAATATGGCTTGTAGATCAATAAAACTCCACCAAATAATCTTGAAAAGAGGCCCGGAGTGCTTCCTCAACAGCTACGACTGGGCATCCCACCACATCAGTTCGTTCCCATCCCAAACCCACCCTGTTCTGGCACACATTCACCTGTATCTCACCCTTTCTCTCTTTATCACAGCTGAGTAAGTCCTGGAGAAAGGAGACCTCGTCCACTCCTCTCCCAGCGGGACGCAGGGGCCCCAAGGTGCAGCTTGTTTTGCAGGGGCCTCCCGTCTCAGATCTTCTGGCACACGTGCAGCCTGGACCTGGAGAAGGAGGTGGCATCTTTCCATACCTTGCAGGCAAGTCCTTTGGCGCAGTCACAGCGCTGGAAGATCTCCAGGCTGTGGGAACCTTTCTTGCGCTGTTTGGTGCAGACTTCGCCCTGCCGCAGCACAGGCTTGCAGATTTTCGTCCAGAAGTGGCGAGCGCAGCAGTAGCCCTCCGAGCAGTCGGACGATCGCAGGCAAGGGTCGCCCTCGTGACCTGCAGGTCAAAGAAGAAGGCAATGGCATTTCTGTTACTCAAACAGAAGAGCGGAACACTAATGATGACAAGGTTATGGAAATGCATGCAGTGTAAAATGCTTTGGATAAAAGCATCTGCCAGATACATAAATTCATAGAATCCATAGAACGTAAAGGAATAGTTCACCCAAAAATGAACATTTTGTCATCGTTTACTTATGACCCTCATGTTGTTTCAAACCTGTATGAGTTTCTTCTGAACACAAGAGAAGATATTTTGAAGAATTGTGAAGAATCAAACAGTTGTTGGTCCCCATTGACGTCCATAGTGGGGAAAGAAATACTATTGAAGTCAATGGAAGTCAACCTTCAACTGTTTGATTACCAGCATTCTTCAAAATATCTTCTATGATGTTCAACATAAGAAAGAAATTCATACAGGTTTGGAATGACATCAGGGTGAATAAATGATGACAAAATTTGTATTTTTGGGTTAACTATATCCTTTAAGGCTAGTTACTTTGTAAACAAATATTTTCTGATTAAATGTTCCATATACAGTTCATATTATATACAAAAGATTTTATTTGCAGATAATTATTTTTTGCTATTTTTTTTATGATTTTCACTTTCAAATTAACTAGCCTGTCTGAGTTTATTTAATCTTCCCTTACCAATCCTTAAAAGCACTACAAGTTTGTTACATTAAAATTGGCATGAAATGGAAATTCACTCTCCTCCATTTCCCAATCATATTTTTTTTGTGTTCCTACTTCCTGTGCTACCTCCATTACTTTGTGACTGTATTACCCCTCCAACATTAAATGGAAGGACCCAGTCAAAGATGACATATGGTGGCAATGTGTACAACTCTTACGCATGCTTCATCTTTTTATGTCTCATGCAAATATTCTCCACAACGTTCAAGTGAAATCAGAAAATAAAGTGCAACCAAATACGTCACTGTTACTGATATACATCTACTTACAAAGAAATGCAAAACAATTTTCCAGTGGTTGGTGTTCACTTAGTACAGGCTGAAAATAGCGCAAGGTTTTTTTCTACAAATTGAAAGTTGTAGTGTGATTTTGTGTTAAATTAAGTTTGGTGTTATAAGCTACATTTCAAGGTGAATATTTTTGACAAATGTCTTCTAGACATAACATGGCACTGTATGTTGTCTGTTGAGGTACTTTTGTAAAGTGCAAAAAAAAAAACACTTTATATGTTGTTTTGGCTTACTTATAAAACACTAAAGCATTTTCTGTACTCCATTATACTAATTTCAATTGCATTACGAGGCCTATATACAGAAACAGTGTTGGGGCCCCTAATTTGAGCAAATCATTTCCCGATATATTAAGAAATTTGGCCCATTTGAAAGGAACCTGATATGCTTGACTAATGGTCTGCTTTACGCTTCAAAGGGATAATTAGTGAAGCAAATATTTATTATGTATATAAATATTACTTAGTCATGCAAGTTTTTCTTTTTTTGAAACAATTCACCATGAAAGCTTTCCCTGCCAAAGGCCTTTTAACACAAAAAGTAGACTTCCTGTAACAAAACCACAGTCTCGTGCATCTTCCATATTGGTTTGTGGGATTTAACAATGAATGAATTCATCAAATCAATCAATCAATCAAACAAACAAATAAATACATTTACTACAAAATATACAATAAATAAATAAAAAAGATTGATTGATGGATTGATTGATAAAAGGAAAAGTTCATAATTTCTTCTAAATAACAGTCTGTACATTTAGGGTGCCTCAAATGGCTCCGTCTAAATCTCGTGTGGTTTCATTTATGTTTGAGCGTGACTGTGCCGTCAGCATGCATGTTACTGAGGCGAGAATACAGAGGTGTGGGAACAGCACTGCATTCTGATCCTTCCTTCACAGGCCTCCCGCTGTGGTTAAATCTTCAAGATATACGAGCTGCGTGTAGTTACAGCCAAATTTGTGGCCCGCCGTTCCCCTCAACACATGCATGCAACCACATCCAGTGAATCAACTCATTGCAGACATAGTTCATAAGTGAGTACGAATATGAAACAGTCTTAGACCGCCCAAGGTACATTGACTGACTGTCTGATGCATACAGCACACAAAACTAGACAGAAAATCCCATGCTACAATCACATTGCTTGAGATTATATGTAACTTCCTGAAACCAGGGTACACTGTGAGCACTTTCGAGGAAAAAAATTAATCACTGGAAAGTGTGTCAGGTTAGAGGCATCATTATTCCGAAAGCTAAAGTCTAAACACTTTGTAGGAAGGTTCAATTAGTTAATAATAGTTAATAAACATGAACTAACACTAAACGTAGTTCTATCATGACTACTTTTGGAGGGTTTAGCATGGTAAATTACTTGACAATGTTAATGTGTTTGGTCTTGGGGGAATCGATTTGCTATGTACAGAGACTTGCTACCGCTAATACATCCACAGACATGGTGCTGTAAGAAATACTGCTGCTGGACATAACATATATGAAAAAAAAACATACATAGGTTACATGATCACCCTGTAGCAGATCTATACAGGTGGAGCTGGGGAAGGTGGAGGGTTTCTGAAGCGCAGTGCAACTGCTACAGCAAGCACTATTGAATGTTGAGCAGCGAGCTGACTGGCTGCTGATACAAAAAGAACCAATCAGCTGTGTGTTGTGATGAAGTCATCATGTCAAATTGAGTTTGACCTATCAGACTGCGACAACTAGATTTTCTTGACAGAACTTTGGATTCAATATTATTTTAAATATTTACTAATGGACCCTTTTTTATAGTTCTGGAGTTCTCAAGACGTCATCATAGTTGGGTAATCTCGCAAATATAATTTTTGCATTCCCATTTGCCCCAGTAGCCAGGGAAAAAGAAATCAATTACAGTGTTTCCATGAAAAGAGAAAAAAAAATATTGAGAGATTGATTACATCGGACAAAAGAGAGAAAGATGTCAAATTTGCCATCTCTGCTATTGTGTTAGAAACACGCACACAATAAAACACTAATAAAGTATTATAAATGTTAATTAAATTGTTTATAAAAATGAAAATATTTAACACTTTGGTACATTTAAGATGTTAATAACTGGGAAAACATCGTCACAGTCTGTCAAAAGGTTCATACAATACACAAATTAAAAGTTGTATCTGTTAACATTATTTAAATGACCTGAGCTGACTGAACTAACCATGAATAGTTGTAGTATGTGGACCTTATTATAAACCCACATTTCTGCTAATATTTTTTGTTTTCTCAACAGCCTTTTCGAACTGATATTCTGTGCATTTTTTTTTTCTCAGAGATTATCTAGTTTATCATTGGTTGATGGTTCTTCTGCTGCAAACCCGACTAGGCTTTATCCCGCAGGGCAAAAGTCTGCTCGAGTCAATGTTCTCTCTAACCCTGCAGATCTGCAATTTCACAAATTGTGGTTCTCCATTTAGTCAGTTGCTCACCTTTGAGAGAGATCTTGGTCTGAGTTTTGCCGTTCCTCCTCCAGCCTTTTTCTTTGATGGAAAGCTTGTTGTGCTCCTCCATAGGTGACTTGGACAGGGCGCGCTCTGAGATGGGGATGCAGATGTCTGAAGAAAGACAGAAGAGATCCATTATAACTTTCTTTGAGTTAGTATGGGAAACGATGTCTATCAGTGATCAATCAGGAGCGTACAGTTGCTGCAGCGGTTGCCAGGGCAGCACATGCTGTCTCTGTGGCAGCGCTTCTTTCTCCTGCGGCAGGTGAGGCAGCGGGACGGGGCGTGTTGAGGACTGTGGCAGTACGTTCCCACTGTGCACTCTTTATCGCTGCTGCATGGATAACCCTGAGAAAAGAATGAGAAAGATTGATCAGATCTGGTTCTTCTCCATTAAATCCTGTTTTCAACAACACTCAAATCTTGGACGTTATTAGTTCCTTGAATAGCAAAAAAACCTATCTAATGTTACAATAAAGATACAATAGCAGGAATTAAGGGTGACAATAGACATTTATTTGATCCCTTATTTGAATTAGATTATTACCACCATCATTCATCCTTGTCACCAGCCATATTTTATTTTAATTTTTATGTGACCGCTGAAAATTCTGGATGAAACTACATGCAAAATAAGCAAAGTGATCTGTGCTTCCCATGATAAACTTTTCATGATGAGAATGTGATGAAAATATTGCATTCTGCTGCAGTATATTATTTCTACAAGATCCTGGAAACATTCAATCGCTGTACCGACTGAGTAATATCCCACTTACAAGATTGTTACTTACCAAATAAATGCACTCAAAATATTGATTAGAGTTATTTATTTTATTATTATTTTATTATTTAGGATAAAATGAGCCAGTCTGCGAGAAACATGAAAGTAGTGCCAATTTCCATAAAGAGCACACTGATATACAAAGTTATAATGGATGATGACTAATATTGGGAAACATCAGACGACTGGATCCAATTTTTTTTTTTACATTTTTTGTAAGGAGCTTTGTGCCTACAGTGATAATCCCTCAGTATCAACAGGTGGAATGAGTTTACAAATCTGTGGACATTATGAATTTTAGATTCAGTTTTCTGAACAACATAGTATGAAAGCTTGTTTACACTGTGGGATAATGAAAAAAAAGGTAATTGCAATGTTTCATCTCAAAATTCAGACATTTTTCCTCACAAGTCTTATGTATTTGCAAGATATTGCAAGAAAAAAAAGTCATACTTCAGAGTTTATATCTTGTAATTCTAACTTTTTTTCTCATAGTGAATTATGAGATATAAACCCAGAACTGTGAGAAAAAAGTCTGTAAGATAAAAATTATATAGAATTATATATAATTCTATGGTGGAGACATATTCTATAACATAAAGACATTTATACACAGAAACTATAATGAATATTTAGGTGGACGAAATAAAACAAATGACCACAATGCAGCACATTCTTATGTGGTTAATCTTTTAGATGTAATATAATTTTTAAAAAGTCATTAATAGTGCATAATAGTACTCAAATTAGTCTAGCGGGTGTCCAAAACCCCTCCAAAATAAGCAAACCAGACCATAAGCACTTTAATATTTGGTTAAATTACCTTAGGATAAATTTAAGATAAAACTGATAGCTGTAACTCAGCTTGACAATGTTATACAAATCACAAACTCCAGAACAGAAAGCAGCTAGTGAAGATTTAGCAAGGGAAATGTGTTACATCACCTGTAACAACCTTCAGTTTGGCATCAAATGCAAAACACGTGTTCCAACAAGGGGAGAAGAATATCTCAATATCTAATAACAAATGAAACTAGTCTGTTTTGTAGATTGACAGACTTTAACAGAGCAATATTCCTTTCTTATGCAAGGAACAGAATCGGTAATATGGAAAACACATGATGAAACCAGGCCAAACCACAAACATTACACTCACGAGACGAATAAGGAATGGATGAGGCTCATAACATTTTTAAAAACTAAAAAGTCACTGACCTCAAACATTCAGTATTCATTGACTGCATCATTAGAAAATGATTGAGTACTTAATTAGCAGAAGAAGAACCACGTTTAAAAACCGGCAGTTCCACTCAGACATATGAAAAAAGACACAGTTTCAGCATCTTATTCGTTCAGGGGAGATGATGGATTTTTTTTTTTCTACCTTTTTTTTTTTTTTTTTTTTTCTGTTTTTCCTTTTTTTTTTAGACGAAACGTTCTCAGCTTTCAAGCACATTATGTAAATTAAAGGGGTCATTTGATGCTGCTAAAAAGAACATTATTTTTGGTATTTGGTGTAATGAAATGTGTTTATGTGGTTTAAGGTTTAAAAACACATTATTTTCCATATACTTTACATTATTGTTTCTCTTTTATGCCCCGCCTTTCTGAAACGCGTCATTACAAAGCTCATCGGTCTGAAAAGCGGGTTTGCTACTTGATTGGCCGCTATCCAGTGCATGTGAGGCCGAAACCTCAAGTGGGTGCGGAAAGGTTACGGCACTACCATAAGGTGATGCCCTGTCGGCCGGAGGCGCCGAGACAAAACCATGAAACCCATATAAACTGGCATGTTGTGCTCCAGTGGGGACGAAGAATTACAGATTACAGACATGCTGTCTTTTTACGCATACTACATTGCAGTTGTTAACACCATAAAAAAACCCATTTGTCTGATGGTGATCGGAGAGAAAATGACAAAAACACTACGTGGCTACTTACCACTGTCTAAACTCGCGTTTGATCGTCAGTGGCAATCTTCTATACGCCCCCTAAAAACAGTACAGTACTTAGCAAGAGTATAGTGAAGTCAGAACAAGCCCGGGTCAGATGTGGTCTACTATAACCAGAGGAAACGTCCTCCAAATACAAAGGTGATGCACAACAATGATATTTGGGTTGAAGTGTTTGGAACAAGTTGTTGTAAATCAAACTAACGACACTGATTTCTAGTCGTGTCTCTTTTGGAAGACCAAACAAAGTTGTTTTCGAAACGGTTCACAGAACCAAACACGAGAGCGGTCACACACGGCGGGACGCTAGGGTGAGCAGAGGCCAGGGGCAGAGGTGAGGAAACGGCAGGAGGGTACGTGAGCAGAGTGGGTCCGCGGGGAGAAGCTATGTAGGGAGGCGGCTGGCGGATTCGATGTTGAAGGAGCGGCGGCAGGTTGCGGCAACAATGTGCGACTACGGCGATCCGGCGATCCAACACGCGCGAAGTGATTGTAGCTTCTCAGCAACCAGCCGGGATCAGCTCAGGGCATGACGATATGTGGCTATCGTCCTCTGTGGAACGACAAACAAAAATAGGTTCGCTTTCACAACGAAAAAAACCACATGCCTTCACGAAATCGGCGGCGCCACGGCAACAACATTATTACAGCGAGAATAAAAGTTACGCTTTTTTTTTTTGCGTGAACATTTGGGCGGCCTTATGCTAATATTTCCACATAGTGATGTAGATATGTGGGGGCGTGTTAGAACGAGCCGTTTTAGGTAGGCGTGGTTGACTCTTAACTTTTATAAAGAATATCTCTTTGGATTTGAGACTTTAGTCTTTGCAACTTTACATATCTTCTTTATGCACCAAGAGCTTGTAACACTCCAAAGAGAAAGGAAAAATGTAACGATACAAAGTGAAAGAGACAAACAGAATTTTGATTCCAAAGCTGCAAGAGTCACCCGCAGCTCATAAACCGCCAGAGGCAATGCAGACACATTACTCGCGGTCTGCAAACCATCTGGCACATCATCACATCAGGATTTTAATGACCCGGCCAACGCTTGGATACAACTCATTGATCCTCATCCCTCATTGATTCCAAAATCTGTTTTTATTCCTCCCATACAGTACATTCATGTGTGAGATAAGTGTCACGATGATAAGCTCAGAGACAGACGGCGATGAGGGATGCCCACTGGCCCCTGTGTCACCGCTCTCATTTTAGCAAAAAGGCGGACTTTGAAGACTAAACGTGCCATGCCTTTGAAAATCATCCCCCTATCTGTATTCTCCCTCATGCTTCCAAAAAACATTTAAGGATTGATATCAGGTAGTACCCAAACTACGTCAAGTCTTATCTTGTTAGTAGCAACCGATATGCATGCAGTACTTTAGTAGTTTTTTAATGAAGTCTTACAAGTGTTACTTTTATATCAGTTTAAAATAATTTAGATCTTATTTTTGAAATTAATCACAAGTAGAGTTGTAAATGTATGCATTTAAAGTTGAAAAAAAATTTAAGTTGTAAATATATGGTGCATTTGTTTGTGTGGTGTGTGTTTGTGTAAACATTAATTAATTTCTATATTGTTTTAAATATAGATAGATATATATATATATATATATATATATATATTATACAAACAAGATAGTAAATATTTCATTATAATTATGGTTTTTTATTCTCTTATATTCATTTTATTTAAAGATCTACCTAAAAATCTGCTAAAATCTATCCATAAAACAGCTAAAATCTTTCATTTTAATTTTACTGCAACAAATAAAAAAAATTTCAGCTATCTTTGAGCCTAAAATAGATATTGTACACTACAGCTTACAAAAGAAACATCTTCAGTCTAATTTCAGTCAACAACTATAGGATTGCAAGGCTTTCTTTGAACCCACGTCTAAGTTCATCTACACAACAGACTCATGAAATCCTGAATAGGGTTTTCACACATAAAACCCGTGTCTCACACATATGTTCCTCTAGGGCCCCGGGGCCCAGCTTAACTTGACCTTGCAAAAGCAAAGCTGACATCTGACACCATGAATGGTGTTAGTGAATTGAGAGGGTTTTCAAGAGTAAAATAAACTGTCACTGAACAAACAAACCTTATCCACCCTCAAAGGGCACGGCCCTATAGATATCAGATTGCACAGGAAAGCTGCGCACTCTCCCACTGTTTGAAGCACAAGTTGAAGGCTAATCTCACCAGCACAAAAAAAAACATAAAAACATACATTTAATTTTTCTTTATTTCACTTCCCAACAATGTTTTAGTGCTACTACAACAAAGAAAAAAATTGTAGTAATAATAGTCATTGTTGCTGCAAGAATATCATCTCATAAACCAGCAAAATCCCTGTTAAGAAACTGATCTAAGCTGTTTTAAGATGGTCTCCCAGCCTGGCCAAGCTGGTCTTTAGATGATCTGAAGCTGGTCTCCCAAACTAACTAGTTAAAAAAAAAAAGTGACCGAACCCCTCTAAAACAGCTAACAGACCATCTTGATCAAGTTGGGAGTATGTTGGTTATGTTTTTAGGTAGGGATAAGTAGTTTTTTATTCCAAGCTACTGTTTTTTAATAACAGGACAAATGATGCATACAAACTGAAATGTGAAGTCAATGTAAATTTTCACAATTACAATTTATGATGATCAACAGCGATTAGTGTTAACCATAATTCATTAACATGCCCTGAAACTGGGCAAGTTGGGTTGTCTACCAGGAATTGCAGCATTGTGGTGTTTTTCACAGTGTTATTTTAGTATCATTGATACAGTGCTATTTTATTGTTAGTTTATGTCTTAATTATTTATTAAATTAAAATAATATTATATATTATTGTCTGTGGTTTATTCTATACTTCTGTTTTCTTTTTATTATTTTTTGACATTTTGTTTTATTAATGGTTATTTCAGCTATGATTCAGTTATTGTATGATGCGTTATTTTAGTACATCACAAACTAAAAGTGAAAAATTTTTTATATTTTATTTCAGTAACCTTTATTTTATTCAAGTACTTTTTTTTTTTACATTTTTAGTTAGTTAATCAACCTGGTTCACACTCACAGTGCTTTTCAATGAGCATAATTGGATGCTAAGCATTACATCCATGGAATTCAGGGAAGGACGAAGAGCATGTATCATGCTTAACTTTAAATAAGGTCAGAAACATGGATGATTATCCTTCTTGGCGTCTTGTTCCTCAAATGAAGTCAAAACCCAGCGATTAGCCTGGGTAGCGCTATTAAAAAAATCGCCCACACTTTGCTGTTTTTTTCAACCCGCCAGCTCGTTCGACACTAAACAGTCACTTAACCTCAGAGGGAGCAGGAGAGGGCAACCCACCTCGCCTCTTTACAAGCCAGACCCAAACAATCCCCCGCCCCGGTCCTACTCGTTAACAGAACCTCAGCGTCAAATTAAATAAGAGGAAAAGTTAAAAGTCCCAAAGTTGCGGCACTGATGTGAAACAGCTCTCGTGTTCATGGGGAATACTATAGCCTCTTCCCCTCTAGTCGAGAGGTTAATGTGGTGAACGAGTTCTGCCAATCCCAATATCCCTCTTTTTGGGTTGCCCACAACTGGAAACCACCATTAACTCCCCTTGAACATTTACTCTGATCGTCTAAAGTGAGTGATTTTGGTTTGTTTCAAATGTACTGGTAGGTTTATTTTATTTGTGGACAACATCTGACATGAGTTTCACAGTCAAAGAGTTAGACACATTTAAATGAAGTTGAAGCTACTAATAAAACTCTGACATCATGGCTACCGGCCAGCTTTACTTACAGCACCAAACAGCGTACCAAATTCTGCTTGTCCTCTTTAGGACGGATGTATGAAACTGGGTGGCCGTTTCTCTTGCCTGCCTAATTTGCAGTAGTTGGGAGAACGCCAGTGTGGGAGATTTATTGGGAGCTCGTGTTATAATCTTCGCCATATCCTTGAGAGTTAGAGGACTTGAGAGGAAACATTTCAGCAGCTGTGTAATGACATATAAAAATGTAAAGCATTCTTCAGACAGCTCAACCAGATGGGAGGGGAAAATGTAGGGAAAGTGACTACAAGGACATAATGGTAAATTAATTCCAGGCACTCTTCTGGGTGCCATCATTAACTTTTGTAAAGATATTCAGTGCATATATCATTTGCGCTATATTAGTTAGAGCCTAACTGGGCTCAATTGCTCATTTTTATTATGTCATTTGCATTGTCATTTATACCATAGTTTTGAAACCATATTATGTTTGTACTGATTTTATTATTTCATTTTTCTATGCTAAAATATTAGTCTCGGTATCAGAAATGCTCCCATCTCACACACTACTTTGCATCCGTCTGACTCTAGATGGCGCTATAATAAGCTCATTTACATTTTGCTCAACGAAATACGAAAAACAGCAGGGTAATATTTGTGAATTCCACAATAAGGGGGGGCATACATCAAATAAAAATTTTTTTTTTTTAAATTGGCCACCAACAATGAGCGTGATTTCACCAAGTGCAACATGTTCCTGCATCCTTGTTGATCCTGGAACATCATTCCAATCAACCAATCAGAATTGAGAGATAACTGTTTTAGGCTTACAATCAGGATTAGGCGCTTCTACACCCTTGTTAATCAGCTATCATTTCCCTCTGATTTTAGGAATAAATTATGGGTAAGATTAGGTTTAGGGGTGGGGATTGGGTTAAGTCTGTATTTTTGGACAGTAATGTTGATCCAGGATCAACAAAGATGTTGATCCAGGAACATGTCTTACTTGGCAAAATCACGGTGACCAGGGGGGGGATATATCCTAATACATATATATAATATATACACACCTTATACATTATATACAGTGGGTACGGAAAGTATTCAGACCCCCTTACATTTTTATCTGTCTATTGCAGCCATGCTAAAAATGAATTAAGTTTTTTTCCTCATTAAGTACACACAGACCCCAATTTTATTGACAGAAAAACACAGCATGTGACATTTTTGCAGATATTAAAAAGAAAAAAAACTGAAAATATCCAATGGTCAACGTATCAGCCCTTTGCTCAGTTATTTAGTAGAAGCACCCTTTTGATCAAATACAGCCATGAGTCTTTTTGAGAAAGATACAACAAGTTTTTCACACCTGGATTTGTGGATCCTCTGCCATTCCTCCTTGCAGATCCATTCCAGTTCTGTCAGGTTGGATGGTAAACGTTTGTCGACAGCCATTTTTAGGTCTCTCCAGAAATGCTCAATTGGGTGTAAGTCAGGGCTCTGGCTGGGCCATTCAAGAACAGTCAGAGTTGTTGTGAAGCCACTCCTTTCGTTATTTTAGCTGTGTGCTTAGGCTATTTGTCTTGTTGGAAGGTAAACCTTCGGCCCAGTCTGAGGTACTGAGCACTCTGGAGAAGGTTTTCGTCAAGGATATCCCTGTACTTGGCTGCATTCATCTTTCCCTCGATTGCACCAGTCGTCCTGTCCCTGCAGCTGAAAAAAAAAAACCACAGCATGATGCTGCCACCACCATGCTTCACGGTTGGGACTGTATTGGACAGGTGATGACCAGTGCCTGGTTTTCTCCACACATACTACTTAGAATTAAGGCCAAAAAGTTCTAAATTGGTCTCATCAGACCAGAGAATCTTAATTCTCACCATCTTGGAGTCCTCCATGCGGGCTTTCATCTGTCTTGCACTGAGGAGAGGCTTCCGTCGGGCCACTCTGCTATAAAGTCCCGACTGGTGGAGGGCTGCAGTGATTGTTGATTTTCTACAACTTTCTCCCATCTCCCGACGGCATCTCTGGAGCTCAGCCACCGTGATCTTTGGGTTCTTCTTTACCTCACACACCAAGGCTCTTCTCCCCCGATAGCACAA
Source organism: Sinocyclocheilus anophthalmus (assembly GCA_018155175.1). Classification (NCBI taxonomy): domain Eukaryota; kingdom Metazoa; phylum Chordata; class Actinopteri; order Cypriniformes; family Cyprinidae; genus Sinocyclocheilus; species Sinocyclocheilus anophthalmus. The sequence goes on along the minus strand of JADLZN010001139.1, from coordinate 32,410 downwards.
TTTGGCCGGACGGCCAGCTCTAGGAAAGGTTCTGGTCGTCCCAAACGTCTTCCATTTAAGGATATGGAGGCCACTGTGCTCTTAGGAACATTAAGTGCAGCAGATATTTTTTTGTAACCTTGGCCAGATCTTTGCCTTGCCACAATTCTGTCTCTGAGCTCTTCGGGCAGTTCCTTTGACCTCATGATTCTCATTGCTCTGACATGCACTGTGAGCTGTGAGGTCTAATATAGACAGGTGTGTGGCTGTAATCAAGTCCAATCAGTATAATCAACACAGCTGGACTCAAATGAAGGTGTAGAAACACCTCAAGGATGATCAGAAGAAATGGACAGCACCTGACTTAAATATATGAGTGTCACAGCAAAGAATCTGAATACTTAGGACCATGTGATATTTATTTCAGTTTTTCTTTTTTAATAAATCGGCAAAAATGTCAAAAATTCTGTGTTTTTATGTCAATATGGTGTGCTGTGTGTACAATAATGAGGAAAAAAAAAATAACTTAAATTATTTTATCAAATGGCTGCAATATAACAAAAAGTGAAAAATTTAAGGGGGTCTGATACTTTCTGTACCCACTGTATATGTATATATATATAAGATATAGATATATTATATATATATTATTTCGATATTGGTATACTAGTAGTATAGTGGTCAATGAGTTGCGGGAACGGTGGTTATTTTTGTTATGATATGAATTGTTAAAATACCGCAATACCGGTGTATGACACTTAAACAACGCTCGGAACGCGACACTGTTTGAAAGGGGTCCCTTTTCACTGTTGCACTGTGGTGTGGGAACAGCTGTATGTGTTACTAAGCGTGGAAGTTCCGAAACTGATGCTGTAGAACTAATAGAACGTGATGAAACAGAAGAACTCATCCACAATATCCACCATGACAGCCACAAATATCCACCACCCCTGCAATCAGTTCCCAACAGCTAACAACACCACAGTGGCGCGCTTAGCACTAGATTTAGCAACTTTCAGACCTTTTTAGCAGCTTTTTTCCATAGAATATCATACTGACAAACCTAGCGCCTTTTTTGGATAAACCTTAACTATGGTTCAGCTGGAAGATTTCGCCAGTGCTGTCCCGTGAACGCAAGGTCTGACTTTCCTGGAGAAGTGTCACCTCTCTCGGTGTCTGTTCTGTGCAGTGAGCGGCAGAGAAGCAGCACATAAAGTTGGCCGCACCGCAGCCGACTCGTCAATAAATGAGTACAAAACAGGATTTCTGCACCTGTCGCTTACTGATTGTTTGGAATTATAATTATGAGCGTAGTTCGTCTGTTAATATTATGCACTTTTTGTTTGTTGTTTTTTTTAGTTACTCAGACGCAGGCAGTGCACTGCACGAGACAAAAAAGTAACATAGCCAAAACAACCGCATAGATGCTCTTTAGTGTAGATGCATGTTGATTTTATCAGACGATGCCACGATTATAAATGAGAGTGACTCCTGGTTAACATGTATTAAAAGGGTTGTGTTTAGTCACTATTTAGTGTGCTATTTTTTTTTTGACAATATTCACTCATCATGACAATAAAATAGGGCATTCTAGTCACTATACTGCAGTATTTCCTCTCTCAATCAGTAGAAAATATGGAACACCGGGTCATGCATGAAAAATAATTACGCCATGTACCGTGAAAACCCCAGTATACTTTTGAAAAAACTGTGATATAATAACAAAACTTTTAATACCGTCCAGCACTAGTTCAACGCATTATATTGTGTTTTTTTTTAGTCACAGATCGGACTATTTTTTCGGGTAAGCAAGAAAAAAAATATTTAAAGCACAATGACAATGCCGTGAAGCGTTTTTGACATAAGCTAATTTTATGTGTACATATACGCAACTCTGTATTTCTGCGAGCGTGCTTTGATTGTGTGCGAGAACAGGAGGTGATATCGAATGACACTCTCTTGAGTTTCTATTAGTGTGGTTTATTTAAAATTGCTTGAACGTTAAATTGGCAAATTAATTGCAATCAATGCGTTGCCGGACAGTATCGGTTTCGTCCGTACGCATCACCCCTGCAGGAACACAACGTCATAAGACGTTGAAATTTGGTTAAATTTGGGTTACGACGTCGGGTGACCAAAATTAAATGTAAATCACTTCTAATGTCAATGTTAAATTGAGTTCAATACCGACGTCAAGCTGCGTGATATTTGTGGTTTTGGTTTGTAACCAAAAGCCAATGTTACGTCACGTCAAATATTGACAGTGTCAACTGATTTCATTTCAACCAAAATGCACCGTCTGTCTGACGTCATATCCCACGTCAACCTGACGTTACATAGATGTCCGGTGACTGCTGGGACAGATCAACTGCGTTCCGTTTAACCCCTAATATGTGGGACAGATCGAGAAATCTTTTCCTTTAGGATTTACCATGAAATCGTCCAAATTGCTACTCCATAGCAATCACATACACGTAAATACTGAATAATAAGAAACAAGCATAACACACATAAAAGAAACAGGCGGAGTGTCATATCTATACACATTTTTCCCAGAACGTTCTTGCGACCCGGTAGCAATTCCTCCATGGCCCGGTAGTGGGTCGTGACCCGGTGGTTGGGGACCTCTGATTTAGGGTGTGACCCATTGGCACAAAAGAGCTATGAACAATATAACCGATATAACCTGTTTGAATCATCTACAATTTTGTTTGCTGCATCTATATAAATTACTGCACAAAACACACTACATAATCATAAAGTAAAAATACACTACCCTTCAGAAAACAAACAGATAAGTTATTCTAAACTTTTTTTTTTTACAACGAAAGATTTTGCTGGTCTCCCCAGCATGGTTTGGTTGGTTTTAGATAGGTTTTGGGCACTTGCTGGTCCAGAACCAAATCCCCTAAGACCAGCAGAACAATTTTAGGCATTTTTTTTTCCCAAGCAAGGTATAACATTTCCAGAGATATCTTTAATTAATATAATTAAATCTCCTAAGCAATTCTTTTAGATTTAGAGAGCCGCCCCAGGTACAGAAAGTTGGGATCTGTCCACAATATCTGCAACATCTGCAACTGGAAACTTCCAAATGAGACAACAGTTGCTCTGTTAGCAATCTACAAAGTTGTTAGCAATCTACATTTGGATAAGCAGCTAAATGTAGCATGACATTTAACTAATATTGGACTGTAGTGGTTTCCACATGTATGGCAGTTGTCTGATCATCCAGACCACCTGCGTTTATGGAGATGATAAAGTTGAGAGCAATTGTTTAGATGAGTGTCTGGCAGGGAAACTTGCATACTGGAGATCTTCCCGCTCCAAAGAGGAAACGGGAGGGAGAAAAATCCCATCAGCTCCTCTTTTTTTTTTGCATTGAATTGCATCTGCTCTAAATTACAACAACATCTGCCTATTTACAGCTGATCTGAGAGACATAACCAGGACCAAACAGCAAAGAGGATTTTTTTTTTTAAATCTCAAGTAACAATATTGTGTGTCTTACTGAAAATGTATACTTAAAACAAGTCGTAAATAAATCTTGAGCTTGGCATGAATCCAGGATTTAACCGACTAGAAATATGAGTAAAGCTTTCAAAAGGACATTGGCCATTCAACTGAGCCACAATCACTTTCTGATAATACTCAAGTACTACTGTAGTCATTTTTGAAATAACATATGCTTGAGGTTTTTAAAATTGATTCTAGTAAATGAGCCACATAATATGACATGCCAGTTGCATTATATATAAAGTAAAACTTGGCGTCAGATCCTGTACAACGTAAATTAACACTTTGTCAAACCACTAAATGAAGCCTATAATGGACAAACATGCGAAATAAATCGTCAGGTGTAACATGTAGCCTATACAACAAAATTAATACAAAACAAGATTTCGGTAACCACTAAAAGTTAGTTTACAAGTCAGTCACACATCGTTAAATAAGTCTTTGAGGAGGTAACCATCAGCCGCTCGACCGCTTTCGGTTATCATGTCGAACATAGCAGGCTACATCAACAAAAATACTTTCGGACAGGTTTATCATTTTAGTATAGATTGTATAGATCACAAGAACTTGTTTAAAACACATATGATGTAGGATAATTAAGCCAATCTTGCGATTTTAGGGATTTGGCTTGAAGTTGAGCGGGATAAACGGTTTGTCCCTCAAACAGTAACTGATAGAAATTCCTTTAAAAAGATCAGCGAACAATTCGCACACAAGTGACATGTGAGACTTATTTCGTTAGTCATTAGGTAAGTAATAATTCCTGAAGGGTTTTAGCTTAGACCTGAAGGTCCGGTGTCCTGAAGAGTTTAGCTCCAACCCCAATTAAACACACCTGAACCAGATAATCAAGCTCTTACTAGGCATACTAAAAACCGGCAGGCTTGTTGAGGCAAGTTGGAGCTAAACTACCCTCCACCAGCCCTCCAGGACCGAGTTTGGGCACCCCTGGCTTAGACTAATGAAATAATGGCTGAGCCGTGGGGTTTACCTGAGCAGGGATGCTGTCCTTCTTCGGGGCGCCGCTGGAGCGGTTGGCGGCGACGGTCTGTGGCTCCAGTGATTTGATGGTGTTCACCTGGGCTTTGCTCTCGGTCCCCTGAGTTTCTCCCATCCGCACTACCGCGATGATCAGCATCAACATCCAAAAGCCCCGACTCCGCGAAACGTTCAGCATCCTTTCCGTCTTTTTTTCTCTGAATGAAAATGTGTTGGTTTCTTGAAGGTAAGATATTTCCTACACCACTAGGTGCTTTGACCACCACACTTTAGCTTAAAAAAGTATAAACCCCTTACAGAGCCCATCAAATAAGCGGTCAAATATCAGTGGGAAAAACTTAACATACCATACACATTGCAAATAGGCTTAGTGTAATAGCCTATAAGATAAAGATGTGGAGATCTTTAAAGCGTCAGGATGCTCTGCCAAAAAAACCTTTACAAATCTAAGTAAGTCGCAGCAAAGAGGAGGATTCCTGTTCGTGTGAGTGTTTGAGAAGAAGCCTGGCGTTTCATGATGTGGGATACCTTCTTTTTATAGGATGTGTTTCCTCCGCCCCCAGTCTGTATTGACAAGAGGATGAAACTGATCTGGTGCGCCGTTCACACACACTGCTGACTGAAACAGCAGGAAACCATCGCAGCACATTTGCGATAGGCTATAGATGTTTAAAGAAATGATGCTGAACCTGTGAAGCAGAGGAGATTGCAACTTACTTTGATTTTTAAATGTTTTTTTTGGCAGAGCATCCTGACGCTTTAAATTTCTCCACATCTTTATCTTATTTAGCTTAACATTAAAACTATTCCATGTGCTTTTCAATCAGTCGATCTGTCTGCCTATATGTTTGTTACATTTAATTTATTAATTTAACTAGTAGGGTATAAAAAGTTATGTTTGTTGTATCTATCCATCCATCCAGAGCCGGCCCATGCCTTTATGGGGCCCTAAGAAGAATTTTATTTGGGGGCCCCTCTGTGCTGCCAATACGACTGATTATTGTCAATGCTTGATTATTCGCACACTACAAATCTAACACACCCATTATCAATTTCATTTGTTGTAGCGGTGTTGCTTACATCATCCCAATGTTTTTACCCTTCTAGGGTAAATGTTTTGACCCTTCTACCCTTAACTGTAACAGTAGCAAACCCACAAGAGTGGTCAGGAGTTAATTTGCACTTTAACATTTAAAGTCTTACAGTACTAAGTGGCCAACGTAATGTGGTGTACTGAAAAGTAGCTAAATAAACCAGCAGACAATGCATTTACAGAACAGAATGTTATTTTAATAACAAATTATTATACACAGTACACAGCAGCAAGCCATCTGTACATAAAAAACAACTCTTAATCTATAACTAACTAATTGAGGTATAATGATATTGGAATATAATAGCAAAGACCCCAAAGGGTAGGCTAAGGTAAATAATGTTAAGCGGTTATAAGTACCAAGTTTATGAAACAGAATTGTTTTATGACAAAAATCTGCCCAGGAAAGTTATTTTTACACAGAAGACAAAAACTTCAATCTAAAACTAGCTAAGTATAATTTTATATTATAATATATCAGGGTAGCCAACATTGGTTGCCTGGCTGGAGTGAGATACGTGTGTGTGTGTGTATGTATGTGTGTGTATATAAATAAAATACACACTGCCCTTATACCCACTGTAAACACAAAAAATTTTAAAGCCTATATTTTTTTAACTCTACATTGTGCAGTAAAATTCACCTTTAAAGATTCTTGAAGATGAAAAAAAATGTCTCCTTGTGCAAAACAAAGACTTTTAAGATGAGAATGACATGAAATTACCAATATAACCAGTAGATGGCAGCAGAGGATCAATCATCAGCTCAGTTGCCATTTCCACTCCCTAGTTTTTGTCACATCTTACTTTTGGATTTATTATAAAATTACTATTATACCAAATTTTTGTACTTTTAGTGTACTAAAGTATGAATAAATAAGTTAATTATTAATGGTATAATAATTAAATAATAAGTATTTATTCAAAAATAAAAGTATTTTATTTTTAACTGTAGAAGCTGCTAAATATATTCAGCCAACACAGACTTGTCTCTGCTGTAGTGTTGTTACTCTGAATTTACTCTGCATTAATGCACAGGTCTATTTGGACATCGGCTTGTCAGATAGTTAATTCCGTCCATTGCTACAATATTTATCACTGTCAATCATAGCAATGACTCGCAGAACAATTTAGCTGATTCACTCGCGCCATTTTTTACACTCGCGTTTATCATTCCTGAAACAGTATACGTGAACAAACAAAACTTTTCTTAATTTTAAATGGATTATGTGAGAAACCTTTTTTTCTTGTTATAATGGGAAGATCTGCGAGCGCGTATAACTCCGTAAACTTGTGAAAACAATAAGTTCAGAGCAGATTCTGACTAACCTACAGTAAACACCTCAAATCTGATTCTGATCTGACTTGGGCATGACACGTCGCTATGGAAATAATAAGATGATGCGTATAGATAATTTAATTATGTAATATCGCGTTTTTGTATAATTACCATTGTCCATTGACACAATATATCACCAAAAAAAAAAAATCAAGCTGTCATTTCATGTACTCTTGGGGGCCCCCTGGTGGCCTTATGCCTTGGGCCACTCTGCTCATCCATCCATCATCATCCATCAACTATCTATCTATCTATCTATCTATCTATCTATCTATCTATATATCTAGCTATCTATCTATCCTATCTATCTCGAGCATGTAAGCTGGCTAACTTACTTTACAACTTTCCTTACAAAAATTAACCATATGGTTTTACTATTAAAATTAATTCATTAAATACATTTATTATGTAAAAAATAAATAAAACAAAAAAATGTGTTACTATAGTTAAATCATGTAACCACAAATTAACCATGGTTTTGCTATATTAACCATAGTTTAACCATGGTATTTGTGCAACTGCGGTTATACAAGTGGTAATCAATACAAAAAAAAAACATGGTTAATTTTCGTTTTGTTTGGGTCTTCCCGTTGGTCTGTACTTGCGTTTCTGTATTTCGGTTGTGTTGATATTTGCAGCACGTGCCTTTATTTTGGTTTGTGTGAGTCATTTGCTACTGTTTTGTCTTTTGTGTTGCGGAGTATTGCAGCACAAGGTGCTGTCAAACTGCGACAGGTGTTTCTTAATTTGCGTTGCTTTTTTCTATTTGCGTGTTTGTCGAAGTTTGCAAGCGCACTTAGCTCTCTCGGCCACCGTAATCTGCCTTCTTCATCCATCATCCATCCTTCCATACAAATTCTATCTATCTATCTATCTATCTTTCCTTCTATCTATCTATCTATCTATCAAAAGCTTTTTAAAAAACTAAGTAGCCTAGAAACTAGCACAGTTTGGTAAAAAAAAAAAGTTAAAATCAACTATCTTTTATGGCTATGTTTGTGTAAAAGCAGATAAAAACATTTCTGCTAATTAAGTATAATAATAAAATCATCTTATAATGTCTACTATAGTCTACTAATTATGCTTTGGGATAGACAGAGAGCACAAGAGTGGTTTGCTTTCTAAACTTTCATAGATTAAAAACTAAATATCATAAAAAGAAAAATAGAGAACATAAAAAATAAGAGTAAAAAAAAATTCATACATTCTGTATGGTTTTAATACAAAACAAATTATGGCTTAGCAAACGATAATAATGATAAACCGCAAATATAATTACGTAATGTCAGTATGAGTCCTCGCTTAAATTCATTGCCAGTGACCAGATGGAATCTGTGAGTTTCTCAGCAGTTGTTTAAAGCCAGGATTTTTTGAGAACACCTGTCTGCTAAAGAGGAGAAACACATTTCTCAAAGGTTTGGATAAAAACAACATTCAGGATGTTGATTTCAAACAACTGACATGCTTGAACTTTTACCCATGAATCAGCTGATCTTGGAAGTATAAATTATATGAGACGGCCACAATAATAAATCGCATGTGGAGAAGGACCATGGAAGTAAGTGAACGGTAATATAGTAATGCTGTAATGCAGTCATGCTTTATGATGATGAAATCATAGGGATGGTGTTTTTGGCAGCTAAACTATATAGTGCTGAAAACAAAACCTCACTGGTAAAAATGTAGCCTGAGTGGAAAATATGGTACTTGAAAGTGACTAACAGGTTCAAGGGTGAATAAGCAGTGGAAAAATAAATAAAGCTTCCAATGAGGTTAACACAGAACTCTGGGTGGCGTTCTGAAATTCTGTCATCGCCGCAGTGTTAATAAGCCAACCGAGCTTTGATCGCTACGATGTAATGTTTTGTGCGCACGGACAACATTACAGTCCAAAGGCTTTATCGTCTCGAGCCATCTCGAGTAGAGCAAACAAAAGACAAATTTACAGCAGAGATCAGCTGTTGTTGTTTTCATTGAATTTCATTCAAATTCGGTGGCCCACAAGTTCTTAAGCTATTTCAAATGTCAGGCACCATATCCAGGTGCCAACTTCAGCTTGGTTACATCTCACATCAACATGAGTCCCGACTGGACTGATTCCAATAGAAATAATGCCGCGAGAGGTATATTAGAGAAACATCACTCGTCTGTTCTGTCAATGAAGCGTGTCTTATCTCATCACTCTGATCATATGTCGGAATCTACTGTCCTCTGCGTCAAAACTGCAGTCACGTCTGCTTATTTTATTTCTCATTTTGCTTAACATAAACACACTGTAGGTCAACATTTGCATAGTACTAAGAAACTTAACAGACTTAAACAAAGACTCCATTGAAATTTTCAATTTGTTGGTGTTCTTTGCAGTGTCCATAATGGGCACAAACAACGGCTATGTTTAAATTAACATACTACTGTTACTATTTTTGCAGTATATAGTATGTACACTATGCTTACTATGTAAACAGAACATGAGGTCACTGGACAACGATTTGACAAACAGTTGCATTTAAAAAAAATAAAGATTCCAAAAGGCAATGTGATGTCATAGAAGAACAAATTTTGGTTCCCCAAAGAACCTTTTTTTTTTTTTTTTTAATGTGAAGAACATTTTAATAATCAAAACCATAGATGCCAATAAAGAACCTTTATTTTTTTTAAGAGTGTACACTTTGGTGTGTAGGTAGTATTTGGCAGTATGTTGTTCAGCATGCACCAATCTAAAAAACTGAGGGGCAGAGCACATTATGAATAATCAATAATAATATTTAGGTGATGTGCAATAGCCATTACTGCATGTTCATTCATTCAAATGCTGATGCAACTGGTTGTGTGTTTTTAAAATTGTCGTTTCAGTGGCCAACTACTAATCCAAAATTAAACTTAAAATATAAAGATGCTAACAAAAATCCCCAGGTTATTATTTTTTATTATAATATTTATTATATTTGCAATTTTTGTTAGCGATTTTTGTGTTGGTCTAAATAACTGCTCAAAAAATTATTTTAACAAAATGTCTTTATTCTTTTTTTTTTTTCAGCTTGCATAGATGGTCTTTTTTGATGGGTCTTATTAGGACTCAAATTATAGCTTGGGATGAGCCTGTTGAGGTTTTGAACCTGCAGCATTTGGTACACACCCAGATATTTACCACTAAGCGAACCACCCAAAATAAAACTTTTTCATTCTTACATATTCCATGTGCTCCTTCTCTGTGAGCATTTTCAAGCACAACCCAAGATGACAAATGAAACCTGAAATTCAGACCCACCTCAGTGCTGCCAAATATACAGTATAAACAGGTCTATACATTAATAAAACGCTGCCACATAAAACATGCGTCTTGTTAAATGGAATTATGATTAGAACAAAACAATTTGCTATCGCATTTATCCATTTCATCGGAAAAATGTTTCTAAGATTCTGACCCCTTTGAAAACCTTTGTCCCAAACCATGTTGTTTCCCGAATGTATTTTTCAACAAATGATGAAAAACAGGTGCGTGTGGTTACTTGTTTTATTTCTGTAAATCAATTACCCATACAATTCTGCTAGAAGTCATGGCTTTCTAGATAAGTGAATACGCAAAAGAAGTGTTTTATCTTTTGCCAAGAGTAAAACAACAGGGAAAACTGAGGCCATGATTTGCATTCCATAAACAAATGCTTAAATCACTAAATAATCAGCAATGTATTATTCATGTCTCAAACAGTCAACGTTTTTCTTATTTTCGTAATAATTTTGAAATAATTATTTTGGGCAGAGATTTAGACAGAAAATAGAAAATAATTATACATAATAAAAAATGATTCAGAGAGCTTATTCCTTAAAATCCCTAAATTCCAGGAAGTCTTGGTGGTGGAATTTTTCTCTGGAATGGTGGGTGATAACCTCTCCTACACTGTCCCCTTTTTTTCCGGAAGATGGGTTGGGCCATTTCCCTAAAAGTCACAAAACGGTCGAAGCATGAATGCTGCTTCTTGACATCTTAATGACTCAGATTTTTTAATTGATAACAGTGACCGCTCTTTAACCACATGAAGGGAAGCTGCTGTTAAATTACAGCCTTAAAGGCATAGTCTCTGACTCAAACCCAAGCAGTCTGATCTGGGTTAATATGACTACGCCTCAGGCTTTGAAGGCTTAGTGAGAAGCAAGTCACCTTGAGTGCCAGATATTGAGAAATATTTGATGAGTTATCCTAAAAGACCTTGAATTCATAAAGTGGGGTTTTTCCTGGAGTTACACACAGCTTGATTTCAGCGCTGCATATTTTAAAAGTGTTCACAGGCATCAGTGAGTTCTACATTTATATCTTATCCATATGGTCTTGGATTTTAAGAAAAGCCCCTGAAGAAGCTACTATTGGCCTCATAGTACTAGCATCATACTCCAGTCTTCAGCGTCACATGATCCTTTAGAAATCATTCTAATATGCGGAGTTGCTTTTGTGTACATTTTTACAAATACGCCTTTTTCAGTAACCAAAAACATTTGCATATGAAAAATGACTTAATGTCAACCTGAAATAGTATTCTTAACCCATTTTACTTTAAGAAATCAATTTGGATTTCATGTTGAAGTTTAAATTCCCAGATCACCATCAACACAGCAGTCACTCTTGAAGAAGCGCTTCATTTAAAATTTTCCTTAAATTTTAAAATGTTAATAGTATTCCATCTTGTATTATCTATATGGCTGTATATCTAAATAAAAGTTCTACACAGGACGTGACCGATCCCAGGAATTGCAACTTGGAGCCAGTTCATCTATTTAGATTCACGATGTGCCCCAAACCGCTCTCATGATAAACCGTGACTTTACAAATATTCCACTAAATCAGTCCAGTCAACCATAAAACAGCAATGCTATCGTGTCGGTATGTTAATAGCATGCTGAAACGCAACAGAACACAATATACTTGAGTGCAATTATTGTTGTGTAATTATAGCAGTGTACACTTCTGATTGGGTTAGTCAGGAATAGGGTTTTAATGATAGACAAACAGATCTTAACTTAAATAACACAGGGCATTGTTGTTTGTGTTCTGTTCTGCTAGTAAAGGTCTGCAAATGCACGGTACGGTTCACGTTTTGGTAACGGTACGGTTCACTTGGAACCTCAACCGAGGTGGTACTAAAAAAAAAAGTACCAGGTACTGTACCCAGTGGAAAACCCCCCAAAAGTGAACCGTACCGTGCTGTACCATGCAGTGGAAAAGTGCCAAAAGTCACCTACATCTTGGATGCCCTGGGGGTAAGCAGATATACATCAAATTTTCATTTTTGGGTGAACTATCCCTTTTCATGTCTCTCATGGAACCATGGATACCAATAAAGAACTTTCATTTTGTTAGAGTGTTCCAAACATGCATGACTTTCTTTCAGAAAGATAAACAACATTTTGAACTCTTTTTTTCCCCATACAATGAAAGTTAAAAAAACATAAGGTGGATTACAACATATTTTTTGTGTAAACACTCTTATTTGTAGCTGAAAACATAATCAATTAGCCTAATAGTCAATAAATGAAGACACAAGGGTCATGGGATTTGTAGAACTTTTTGGAAAGCAGGCATTCTAAGTTCTGTGGATCCTGGGTGTCAAAAGTTCTCCTTCAAGGCAAAATCATGGCAGAACAGCAGTCTTCCAATCCATGTATCTTTTAAAGGGCCAACATTGCCTTATTCTGTAAAATCAACGCACTTGTGACTTTTGTTACAGACTTCCTCTGAACTCTTCAGTGTTCCCTCACATTAATCTGGCCACAGATCAGTATCTAGGTGCTCCTTTGTACTTGGCTTACAAGCATTTGCAGTGACATCATTTTATGTGATCACTCACTGTCAAAGCTCGCAAGCTGCACAGGATTGAATAACTGCCACACAATGGCTCATTGTCCCTAAACATGAGATGTAGAAATTGCAGCAGGCAGGGACCGGGCACCCTGTGTACTGACTACCAGTGTCCATTTCAGCCAGCACTTTCATGCCCAGCTGGCATGATAAGATGCCATGAAGTCCTGCATGATTAAGTCGTTTTAAAGACAGCATTCAAGATTTTTTAGAGAATTTGAACTGTGTTATAAAATAAAGCAAACTATCTGGACAAAATCATAGCACGGTCCTGAATTCAAGACTGTTTCGAACGGTAGACACCCTAAAAGTTACCTAGTTTTGGTTCAATTCTGAGATAGTGTTGCATGCATCCATCATCAAGGAACATTCCAATTAGAGAAATCCCAACATGCACTGCAGTCATTATCCAAAATGGGTAAATATACTGATATATTTCATAAACACACACTACCGCTCAAAAGATTGGGGTCAGAAATCTGCATTTATTTGATAAAACATACAGAGAAAATGAATATTGTGAAATATTATTACAATTAAAAAAATAACTGTTTTCTATTTTTATATATTTTAAATTGTAATTTATTTCTGTGATGCAAAGCATCATTACTCCAGTCTTCAGTTGTCACATGACCCTTCAGAACTCATTCGAAATGCTGATTTGCTGCTCAAAAACATTACTTCTTATTATACATTTTGAAAACTGTTGTGCTGCTTAACATTTTTTTGGAACCTGTGATACATTTTTTTGTCGGGATGCTTTCATGAATAGAAGGTTTATATAGAAAAACATTTATTTGAATTATATATTTTTCATGATTCTGTCAAGGAAACCATTAAAGAATAAATCGAACTGCATTCAAAGTCACCCTTAAAAGACAGCTGCCTGTCAGTGAATTGTGAGGCAGCTCACTACGTTATGAAACAGAGCTACTATGTTGGCTGTGATTTTGCCTTGGGTGACATTTTCTACCGAATACAAACTGCTGAACTAGCATAGAAGCCTTAGTTTTGGTCAGATGACAACTTTTCAGGAGTGCTGACACACTGTTGAGGCGACAATTGATTCCAGAAGACCTTCTGGGTGTAAAAGGAAGAATTGTGGGTAACATTAAAAAGAAGTTCCATACTTTGCCATACCACAAGCATCTAACTGCCATAACAGCTACTCCTGTTCTGACCCGCTTTTCACCATAGGTCATTGACAAATGTTTGGACGAATAGTTTGGGTTTAAACAAGCATGAAGACGTTCCAAACGGAATTAAGAATATCTTATCAAAATCCATCATTCTTGTTCTTGGACACTAACTACCCAGTTCTGGGCATCAAGAGTGATGAGCAAGCGTACCATCACTAAAATACTCAAACCACAATTTAATAAACTGAAACATAAATACACAGTGTCTAATGAAGTTTGGCTTCTCTACAGGGAAGCCTGCAGTCTCTGCTCTGACCCCCGGGCTGGGTTTGAGTATGAACTAAACACTAAATTAGCACATTTTCATTAGCAATGCAGTAAATTGGAACACATATTCATACATTGAGACTCAAATGCACTTGACGGAAGAGTAAAACCATATACTGAGACATTTAATTAGTATGTGATGGTGCATAGTACATTGTAACCATGTGTTGGACTAAATGTTGCAACAGCTTTTAACACTCTGGGAGAAGCAGGGGAGATAAGAGGAATTTACTTTTTTTTTTTTTTTACTTTCTTTTAAACTTTGTGTTTATCTGGATTTGATTAGGCTCGAGAACACAAAAAGTTCATTTTTCTAAAGAAAAAGGGGAAATTTTGCAAGAGTGGCAAGTAGTTCCAACATGTTGGTCCAAACCTATATGACTTATTTTAAGAACACAAAAATGGACGTTAAAAGAGAAGCATATACTATCTTCAAAAAACCGGGTAAAACAGCAACATAAAAACCAGTGGTTCTCAACCAGGGGGCTGCAAAAAAGTCTTAAAAGATTTTAATCTGTTAAATTAACAATCCTTAATTAACATCCTCCAAAAAACACAAAATAAAGATGTATCTTAAATCTTCTGAAGTCATTTGATAGCTTTGTGTGAGGAACAGACTAAAATGCTAATTATTCACTGAAAACCTGCTATAGGTTTTCAAGTTTGGTGCAAGTTTTTCAAGGAATGGTGTATGATTGGCATCCAAACTAGCATAACATGAACATCAATGTCAATGAACATTTTCAGTAATTATGGTGCTTTTTGTTCTATTGACATAAAAAGAGCACATTTTGCTTAATGTTGGGTGAACTAACACTTTAAAACAGTCTATTCAGTCACCATATACGTTAAGAAAGTTAGTCAAAACCACCAGCTGGGCCTTTGTATGATTATTAGCCCTATATGTTTTTGGCCTTTCAGCTCAGCCAAGAAAGTCACTTTTGCCTTCTCGCACTCAACAGACAACTTAAAAGGGATTTGAAAAGAAAGGAAACAGCCCAGATCAAATGTAATTTGTCTGAATAGTGAGGAAACACTTCTTTATTTTCAGTTCAAAGGGCCTCATAGAAGTCTGTAATACCGTAAGCAAACCCAAAGTACATTGTAAGTCTATTCAACAGCCACTTCCTCATGTCATTAAAGGAAAACCTATACTGGCACGAGTCCAGAGCTCATTCTATTATGAGTTTTAGATGGAGTAAAATGATATTTCACAGACTAATCGCATTTATCCAAATGATTGGAGTTGAAATCATAATCTAACCTGCATATTATTATAAAGCGTCCGCTAAGGGAAAAAAAGTCCATTATATCGTACAAAACATTTGGCCTGGCAACAAGACCAACAGTGCAACAAAATACAGTAATACAGGCTACTGTATGTATTCAAAATACCTGAAGTCATCTGAGGTGATTATCGCTACAATCAAAGCGTGAGACACAAGATGGCGCCAGTTGCGATTGTATTAAATAAAAGAGCGCGAGTCCACGATCTGACAGGAGAAATATAAAAGTAGTGCCAGTTTCAGTTATTGAAACAAGCAAACTGATATTTTGCTATATGAGGCCGCCATATCACCCTGTAGCCCAAGACTGGTAGCCCACTGAAGCTAAGCAGGGCTGAGCCTGGTCAGTACCTGGATGGGAGACCTCCTGGGAAAACTAGGTTGCTGCTGGAAGAGGTGTTAGTGAGGCCAGCAGGGGGGCGCACCCTGTGGTCTGTGTGGATCCTAACGCCCCAGTATAGTGACGGGGACACTACACTGTCAGCTGGAAGGGGCACGTCCTTCTTATGAGACGTTAAACCGAGGTCCTGACTCTCTGTGGTCAATAACAATCCCAGGATGTTATTCGAAAGGAGTAGAGGTGTGACCTCGGCATCCTGGCCAAATTTGCCCATTGGCCTCAGACCATCATGGCCTCCTAACAATCCCCTTATCTACTGATTGACTTCATCACTCTGTCTCCTCTCCACCAATAAGCTAGTGTGTGGTGGTCGTTTTGGCGCACTATGGCTGCCGTCGCATCATCCAGGTGGATGCTGCACACTGGTGGTGGATGAGGAGATACCCCCTGACAATGTAAAGCGCTTTGAGTGCCTAGAAAAGCGCTATATAAATCCAACAAATTATTATTATTATATATTGCTATGTATACAGCTGCTATGGATGACTGCGAATATTAAAAATATCTCACCGCTGGATGCCACGATTGGCCAATCAGAATCAAGTATTTTCAGACGCGTGTAATAGGCCTATATTTAGAATTTATATTAGCCTACTGGTTACTACCTTGTACTAATAAAAATACTAAGTGCACAAAATAAGCAATTATTTATTCATCCACAATTTTTCCAGCCAGAAGATGACAAGTAGCTACATTAGGGTATATATGAGCTCAGTGCATACATTTGTGTAGAAACAATTTCTACTCAGAAGTGCTAGTAAATTTCAAAAATATTAATTAAACATATTTGCACATTTTGAAGTACAAAGACAGAAATAGTAGGCTATTTTATGTAAAACATAATCCAATAATGTTTTCTCTACAACTTCAAATAAATAAATACATAATTTTTTACATTGTAGGTGAACAGCATTTCAAATTACGGCTATATAATGCATTTTTATCATTTTACATACCCTGACTTACTGAAAATTTCTTAGGACAGTCCTCAAAAGTGTATCAGGAAAAATTAGATGCCACAAAATTCACTGGCATAAAAACAAAAATGGAAGTTTGAAAGAAGTCAAAAATCATGTAGAAATCATGTTGACTCTAAGCTTCACAAATGAAATCCATGTGCATGGCTATTGCCCACTGTCATTCTGACAAGCATTAGTAAGCCACTCAGTGTGTGTGTATATATATTTTTAATATATTCCATCTGCCTTTCCATCTTGCCTGATTTTCACACTAAAGAATGATTAGGTGTAAATGAGCAGAGGTGGAATCCAGACTCCCACAAATACACAGAAGGGGATAGTGTCAATAATACCACAGCAATTTCTCACATAAATAACCCACTCCTGGTGGGATATAACAGTAACGGAGCGCTTACGAAAGGCAAGATGGCAATGTCCCCTTATAATAAGAGTGATTCAGTGGGACAGAGTGTTTACATCACAGATGTTCCACTTCATGGAGGTCCGAAAGACCATTTAATTGTTTTGTCCCACTTCACCAAAAACATGACGCAAATAAAACGTTGATTCGAATGCATTTGGCAGAGAACCATAGTCGTGATACAGAAACACATTTGTTACCTTGATTCGGGATGTAGATAGAAAATGTCTCTAGGGAGCCGTTGAGGGCTGATGCATCACGCATACAGGACGTGTTTCTGTTCATATTCATACGGCCGAGAGGTCTTGACCACTTCGCTGGAATTTTGTCTCCAGAAAGTGAAAAAAATGGACATTCCTATGTACAGAAAAATATCTGTCATTTAGGCAGCTGGACACACTTCTCGGTAAAATTCCCTTCTTCAATCTGTCTTCAGGCCTGTCTCGGAGGGCCTCACACTTTAAACTTCAAACTAAACATTTTATCTAAATGCATGTCAGTAAACTGAAAGTGAATATGCTTGTATTATTGCCTTTTAGTAAACTGAATAAAATACTCATGTTGGAACACAAACAATTAAGCACAATAATTGACTGTATTAAAAAACAGAATGCATTAGATAAGTTCTTTCACGCTCTAGATGGCGCAGGCTGATTGGTTGTTAACGTAACTGATGATATTCAGAGAGTTAAACGTCTTGGCACAAGCTGATTGGTTCATGTTGTACCAGGCCATTGAGCTTGCTGCTTTACATTTAAATGGCAGGTTAGCATCCACTTGAGCATTTTGCAGAGTTCCTCTGGAAGCCTCCACCTTCCCTAGCTCCACCTGTATAAATCTGCTATGGGTTATTTTATATGCTATTTTAGCAGCAACAGTGTGTCTTAAATACTCACAGCACTGTATCAGTGTATATATTGGCAGTAGCAAGTTCCTGTACTTGCTTTGCAGCAACAGCAATAATCTACAACAACAGCAATAACCAACAGCAGCAGCAGATCTATTCCGCCAGAGCCATATCCATTACCATGCAAAAGTTGTTCATAGAGTGTCATGATAGAACTAAATTATTTAATAATATCTGTCTTAAAATTCAGTTTATTAAAGGCAGGGTAGGTGATTTGATTTCTCTGATTAGCCTCTGGTCTGCCTGTGCGCGGTCATGTGTTTTGGAGGAGGCGTGGCTTTGGAGAGTGATTTGCAGGGAGGGTGGGATCTTATGCTTTCAAAGCTAGATTGCTATGCTAGCCTCTCTGAAATTCCTTTAAAAGACCACTAAGCTGAACACCAGCTTTACTTTTTGAGGCATAACTTTGAGGCATAACGCTAGAGTTGGTGCTGTTTTCAGTAATTGAAAGTCAAGTAGTTGTACAAAATAATATATGACGACAACTGAATTCGACTGTGAGCCAGCTGTAGAATTTCACCAAGTTTCCTGGCAGGAGGCATAATTTTGACACCATTCAGAAGCTAGATGATGCATACAACTATTAATTTGAAAAATAAAAACTATATTGTTCACACAAAGAGTGGAACAAATACACATTGGACTATGGTACCAGGTATAACAGCAGAGGCTCAAAAGACAGAGCATCATGGAGAGTATTCTCCAATTTCTCATCATATCCATCCAAGATCAAATGATCTGAGTTGTGCTTGTTATCCCATTTATATTTTATTTGGATCACCGAATTTTTGGATCATCGCATATTTGCGATGGATCACTGAAAAATTTACATTTTGTCAACATTTACTCACTCTCATGTCATTCCAAACCTGTATTATTTTCTTTCTTTTGTGGAACACAAAAGATATTATAAACCGTGTTGGGGAAAGTTACTTTTTAAAGTAATGAATTACAAAACTGCATTAATCCATAAAGTAACTAATTGCGATACTCTATATGAAAAGTAATGCATTTATTTTCCTTTTGCGTTACTTTTATCACCTGGGCTGGGCTTGCTTATTGTTTTTTTAATAACGTACAAACAAAGAATAAAATTACAAGCTTTGAAATCTGCTGATACAACAACTAAAGTGACTTGTATATTTATCCAACTGCATGATAAACAGAAATCACTGGTGTGAAATTATGGATGCTGTACCAAAGCACATCTATACACAATAAGCTAGACTGGAGCCAAATTATTTGAGGACAAATCTGAATATATCTCTTCCCTTGGCTAGTCAGGATGTGGCCGAGGGAAATTAAAATGTCAGGAGGCGACACGGGGAGGGGGAACTAATGGCTCTGACTGTCCTCCAAGAGCGTGATTATCACGAATAAGATTCCAAAGCTAAATATGTCTTTGTCTCTTCCACAGTCACTTCTAATTAAATCTGTCCGATATAAAGCCAATTTGCATTCCACTAAACTCTGAAAACTGGCTCAGGATTAAACCAGGAGGGCAGCAACACCACTGCTGGGGGATCCGTTGGGCCTGATTTATGGAGATGTGTGTTTTGTTGGAATTTCTGGACAATGGAAATGGAAACATGCGATACTACTTATAACTCATAAAAGTTCATAAAAAAAAAAATTGTAAAAAAGCCCACATTTGACTTTGGCTCTGAGGATAGAGGAATGGTAATGAAGGAAGAGTGAACTATAAAAATCAGGATATCAGGAGTGAAGCTGTAAACCAGTCTAGCTGCCGCTGGAGCTCCCTGGGGAACTCCTGGATTACCTGAACTTCAGGGTGGGCTGCTGTCTACCAGACCCAGATAAAAATGTATTTTTTTAACTCCTGAAATACTAAAAGACAAGAAGTCAACAGAACAGTGCGCACAAACGCTACTGTGCCACTGACGGAAGTTGCCCTCATTACTGATGTAATACAAATGCTTAATTACAATTTAGCATAATATTTTGAGTGGAAACATTGACATGCTGTGATGTGAATTTGTTAGGCTTAAAATCACACAAATCACTTTCAATGCAGTCTCAGACTCCACTGTATAGAAGTAGTACATATTGTAGCTTTATTGAGAGGGAAAAAAATAAACACAAAAAATAAACCAATCTGTAATTACTAATAGAGGAGATATTAAAATAGCCAGAAAACTGGCAGAAACTGCAAATAGCATTTTTAAAAATGTGTAAAGGAAAACATAAATTGGAAAGAGTTTCGAGAATTAAATACTAATTATCACTTTATCATTTTGGCCAAATTATCAAAAAAAATAAATAATAATATATTTTGATTAGACAGAAATATAATTCACTATTAAATAAATCATATCTATATATGAATATATAGTCTATCTAGATATATATAATATTTAGCACTCACTCCCGTCATTTCTTTTCTTTCAACACAATTTTTTATTTGCGTTTCTTGTCCTTTTCCTGCTATTTTATATCGGCGATTCATCTTGTGATTTTTTTTTAAATTTCCATTTACAATACTACATCACACATACACATCCTCATATAATATATATATATATATATATAAATAAATAATCACATGATCAACTTATCCAAGTACTGAATTTCAGAGAATAAACATGGGCATGCGATAGTATTTGGAATAACTGCAAATAAAAATATTTGTATACGTTTTTTGAAATATTTTTATTGACAAATAACTATGTTGGTCTTTTTAAACTGTATACTTATTTTATTTTATAGTGCCTATAAAAAGTCATAGACAATACACTCAGTACAGTAAGAAAGAAAAAAATTGCATACAGAAAGCTTCATTGTTTGCTCCTTACAATAGCTGAGCTGTAAGGAGGGGTCAAATGTGCGGTTTTTGGAGTTTAATGAAATCACCCTTGTTTTCGGTCCCGATTGCTCCTGTTTTTCCGGACTCCATAAATGAACAATTCCCTTTCATTCACCTCTCAGGTTTAATTCATGTGTTTATTTTTGTTTCGAGACCTAAGGATGAAAGCCTGGAGGGGGAGGGTGGGCCTGCTTCAATTTCCACTGATTCATTTACGTATCCGCCTTCATTCACAGACTTAAAGAGTGTTGCACAATACCAGCCAACTGTATTGTTGATGAAAACCATAAAGGAGGCATTTAATTGGGCTATTTATCCTCTACTTAAGTCCTGCACTGTGCCCGGTCTGTTTGGGATTGTGTTCACACATACACACACACAAGGCCTTCTCCTGTTGCACCGGCTGTCTCCTGCGGAAAGTGCGGGGCCAAATAATTACAGCTGCTCATGATCAAAGCTAGAACAATGTCCAAGACAAATACAATCGCGGCATCGAATAGCACCACAGCAGATGATATATGGGAAATCAAGATTGCCAACCAGGTGCTCAGCCAACAAGCTCCGGCTGAAACAGAGCCACTATGTCTTACTAATAAAACACATGGCTAAAGGCCAAGCAGATGTAACTACACACTCATATTTCCGCTATCGGTTATTAATTATGCGAACAAAGCTTAGGTAATCTGCAGTGGTAGAAATGTGAGATTTTGTTCAAACAGGGCTTTGGAAAACGGTACAATGTGTATCAAGATGAGCATGTATTTATGACCTCACAAAGCTACCACCTCATTTGCATGCTGTCATGATAGGATCTTCAATTTGAATGCTAATGCCAGTTTGGTCATATATCATCAGGTTGTGTTTATTTATGGCCAAATACCGTGAGAGAGAACGTAAAGCAACACAAATGATCTCACAGCCTCTTAAACCTCAGACAACACATAGTACTGTGTTAAAAAGTTAAATGCGTTTTGTTCATATGTATTTTATTTTTTTTATAATGTATTATTAATTGCATTTTTTCGATGTCAAGATGCATATTGGAATTTAATATGCAGACAAGTCATTCAAAGACTGATTTCCTTGAAAAGGAAACATTGTGTGGCACTAATATTGCTCTTTTTGTTGAGCATCTCCACCAGCTGGATTAGGATGTTTGTTTGTCCAACTAATGGAAAAGCATTAAGAAACCTGAAACTTTGAAAACAATGGGTCTCATTCACATATTTATACACACAGAACAACTTTCCACATTTTCTTGTGTGTGTGTGTGCCAAATTCACAACCCGTGTATGACTCACATTACAGAGCATTCATTGTAGCTGTAGCTACATAATCATATTCATGCATTTCAAACTATAACACACCTCTTCTTACTCTTTTACTGTATGTAAAGAAATATCTCTAGATAAAACTTTTTTCTTATTCTTAACACATTTATAAGACTATCCAGAGTATGTGCATTTTGCTTATGTGTGGTTTCAGTTATTCCTAAATTTTTTCGTAAATTTTGAAAATAATTTAGCATGAACGTTATTGATGAATCATGATTTTTTTTTCATGAAAATGTTCATACACAGAATTCATGCACAATTTATGTAAATGTACGGTTAGTAAATTACATCAAATTATTTTTTTGTAAAATTTCGTTTTTTTTGCCTGCTTGCTTTTTGTTTTTTATTAAATTTATAAAGATGCAGTAAACTGAATCTATAATTGCATGTTGTGCATGCAACTTAACTAGATTTACTGTAATAGAAAATAAAAATAATTTAATCAAAATACAATACAAAATTGCAATAATTTCACTATTGCATGATTTGCATCCACCATGTTTTTTCAGCGACACACCGCTAACTTGGAAACTCGGGGATAAAAGAAAATCCTGAGTTTCCCAATAGTAATTACAACTTTTCTGTGCAGTTTATGTGGGTTCAGCATTTAAATATGGCCTTTTTGAAATGATTTAAATGCACCAAAAGTGGCAGAGTTCAAGTTTTAATATCAAAACGGCTTTAATATCCTTATAGCTAATTATCCAAGGTCTTTTATTTTATTCTTAAGAACTAAATTCTACTTTATTTCATTGACATTTGCATTCGTGCACAGCATTCTTGATGTAAGTGACCAAGCAACCAAATGACTCTTTAGCTATGATTCAAAAATATTTTATGAAAGCAACACAGAATATCTAAAACTTGCTAAACTTTAAAAGTAACTTTAAATCTACTGAATTTATCCCCCTAAACACTGTTTCTAGACGAACTAGCAACAATAACTAGCAAATAAGCCTGCGCTACCGAGTACTGACGCTGTACATGTTTACTTTGTGAGGTACCGGTACCCCCTGAAGGGTGGTCTGTGACTGCTAGCGATGAATAAATAAACTCCGGGATTAGTGCATGTTTCTCTTCTCACTGATAGCATCTCTGTCTCCTGATTGAGGAAGAGCAGATAAAAGGAGAACAGCGCAGCATCAGGACTCATTCAGATGGCGCTGACGCAAGCGGCAGCTCCACACAAGCCATTGCATTTGAATACAGTAGCGTGTCAGTGAATGCTAATGTCTTATTAATGAATCGTTTTGACCTATAAAGCATACAGCAGATGATAGCATCAGTGTTACCTTCGTCATCAACTCATTGTGGCCAAAAGGCACAAAGATCTGCTGACAGCTTTCAATCAGACAGAGAGTCACTCCAACTTCCCCGTCGCAAATATCATGACTGGGTGCAGCGCATTACCTGAGAAACACACATGCAGACACAAGAAAATCAAACTATCAGCATCAAGTCTGGTGCATATTGTTGCTTTTTCTAGGCATGACAATCACTTAAACATGAGGAGGCCATTTGAGTGACTTGTAAAGCTGAAGTTAGTGCTAACACAAAAGATGCATTCACTGACAGTGATTTGAAGCAGAAAATGGTCTGGAAGTCAATTTTAATGAGAGTCAGCAATTTGAGTGGGCGATACCGCTTATGAAAATGAGTAGTAACTTGAGAACTAACTTGAGATTCACCACCTAATAAAATTGACTGTTTATTAGGAGTAAAAAGAACAATTTGGCAATACCAAGCGAATTAATAATTCAGGATACAAGACTGAAAAATATTATAAATTCAAAATAAGTGAATTTTAGAATTTAATACTTTTATTCAGCAGGGATGCTTTAAATTGATTAAAAGTGACAGTTAAGTCATTTATAATCTTACAAAAGATTTTTGAATTTCATCAAAAGATGTTCTTGGAACTTTCAATATTGATAATAATAAGAAAGTTTCTTGAGCAGCAAACTCAGCATATTGGAATGATTTCTGAAGATCATGTGACAATGAAAACTGGAGTAATGATGCTGAAAAAATGTTAATAATATTACAATACAAAATTATTTTACATTGCAATATTTTACTAAATTAAAGTGTTTGTTATAGTTTTATAGCATAAGCAATAATATTTTAGGCATTATAGCAATAATACTTTAAAAATCTTACATTAAGAAAAAATACTTAAGAAATACATAAATGAAATTAAAAATTAAATTAAATTAATTAATCTTCAGGTCCATATATTGAAATGTCATCACAGATAGAAAATTGTAGTGCTGACAAAAATGAATGAATGAATGAATAAATGCATACATACTAGCACTAGGACCACTAAAAAGTGGGGGGGGGGGAATCTTATTAAATGTTATGTGATGCCTCATGATGCTGGAAATATAAGCAATTACTTAAAATGATTAAAACACACACATATAAACACACACAATACAATTTTTTTTGTGGCCTTGTTTAACTTGTAGCAGATGAAATATGAAAGAGGACTTTTAAGATAGACGACTTTCACGCTGACGGATTTGAATATATAGCAGTTAAAAAAAAAAAAACAAAGAATACAGACCAGCGGGAACCTTAAGAGAAAGATTATTCAAATGAACCTCATACATTCTGGCGGGACATAGTGGACAATGTTATTTATACAAAGACTGTAATATATCTATAATTTATATTATCATAAATATATATATATATATATAATATACTGTGAGTGTCTATATATAAATATATACAAACATTTTATTTTTTTATTGAGAAAATCTTGTTTACTTACCATTTCTTTCCTGGAAATGGCAGATTTGAACAGCTCCTGTCGTTTAAACATACAAAATGCATTATATGGTTTGTGAACAGCCTTTAGGCGTGCCGTCTAATACTGAGATGATGGAGTCTTTCGTAATGACAAAGATCACTTTCACAATGACAAAGATCACTTTCACTTACCCAGGTAGGAGGGCGTGAGGATGGAGCGCTGCCATACAGTGTGAAGACACTCAGACGGTGAACGAGGACAAGATGAGGACTGTCATGTCCTCCTCCTCGCTGCCTCATGGGACTGGGTCCTCATCATGTCATGAAACAGATGCGTCTCTTGATGTGAACATGCCAGGCTGTAGCATTTGATGTATGATACCCCTCTATCCATGTGATCTCTTCATTTCAAAACCCTCACATCTGAGGTAATGCCCTATATCTCAGATTTTAATATCTGTGGATATGCCAAACCGGATGAAAGCAGATTAAAAGAAAAAGGATGCAGTCAATGAAAATCATGAATGTTTGTGACTGACGTCTCAAGTATCAGACATCGCAGAAAAAAACATGTGGAACCAAGCAAATATTTACATAAGCTATGAAAATCACATGGGAATGTCAGCAAACATTCTCATTTCAAAAATCCCCCCCCACCCCCCCCCAAACAAATGGTAAAGCACCTGAGAACAAACAGGTAAGATTGGAGAGGATTTACCAGCTAACGGTATAGAACTTGTCATTATGTGTCTAGTAAATGGAAGTTTTTTAGTATTATTTATACGCTTATAGTTTTTTTTTTTCAACATTAATATAAGGTACAATGTATGTTATTTCAGATTTTAGTTTAGTTCAGGTTGTCTTAAAGAGACAAAAAAATGAAGAGGACATCATTACTCACCCTCAAGTTGTTCCAAATCTCTGAAATTCTTTCTTCTCTTGAACACAAACAAAGATATTTTGAAAAATGTTGGAATCAGAACAGTTGCCAGTAGCCATTGTAGTTCTTTCTTATATGGAAGTCATAGCGGATTGGCTACCAACATTTTTCAAAATATCTTCTTTTGCTTTAAACTTGTTTAAAATATACCTTTGAATTTTTTTAGTTAGTTGCCAAGGTAACTCCAATTTTTACATTTTGTTTAGTTTAAGCTTTTTATTTGATTTCAGATTAATTTCAATTACCAAGAAAGGTTTTTAATAGTTTTAGTTTTACTTGCAGTTAAAGATAACAGCCCAGCTTCATTGTCCTTTTATGGGAGGCAGATTTTGTCATGGACGGCTTTGAATGGAAGTAAAAGCAGATGCAGGGGAAATGTGGCCGGGCTTCATGAAACAGTTTAATCTACCGGTACAGCCGATGATGTCACATGATGGAGTGGTGACACTAATTAGTCATGGAGGATGTGCAGCAATGCGTGCAAGTTATTGGGCACTTTCCACACATGGGTGCAAAATGGGACTTGAACGTTTCAGGAAAAATGTTGGTTCTTTTTCAACACAGATTCCGAGAAACAAGGTGCGCAGGTATCCAATTTGTTAAATCATGCATTTACTGGGAATTGAACCCATAACCTTGGCATTGCTAGAATATTGTATAAAGTAAAGCTAAAAAGTCTAATTTTTTCTTACAATGATGTTGACTGTTAAATGGTTGAGCTACAGTGAAGACTACAATGAAAATCGAATCGGATTTCCAACTTGTCTTCCCGCCACAATGATGTAACTTCACGGGTGTCACAATTTTATAAAATTTTTAATTTTTTTAAGAGGGGAAAATGTGGTTGTGTGCAAAATATGAATTTGGTAGTAATTAGTCGTTTTAATAATTATTTTTGTTCTCTAATGAACTTCGTATCAATTCATATTGAACATTTTTGACTGTTGTATGATTTACATTGTCAGATGCAGTCAAGAAGGTCAAAACCTATGAGCTGGAACGCTTTGAGATATTAAAAAGACATTAACTGTCTGCTGAACGATCCAAGAGTCTTCGGGGATGTGTTGTTACCACTCTCCCTCCCCTGGGCGTTATTTTTCTCTCACACTTTCTCTTCCTATGCCCTCACAATGTACTAATGTGTCAAGGCCAGCACTTTTGAAAATGTATAATAGGTATGACAACATCAGCCTTTCTGTCTTTTTGCCTTGTTTTAGTTTTTTGTAATACCCCTGAATGCAGAATATGTCCCGTAAAAGTGTTTGCCTATGTGTGTCTATGCATTTTAATAGTAAATAAATGGGAGAATAAAGGTGGGAGGTCCTGTTATTTCTGGTGTGCACCTGGAGGAACCAAGATTCTGGGAGGTCAAGAGACTAGCTGTCAGCCCTATTCTCCTCCTCCTCCCTTTCACCCCAAACCTAGGCCACCCCTTCTTGGGTCACCCCACAGGCTGAACTCTGCTCTCCTTCCTTTCTCACCTATTCACTACATTGTTATTGCTGAGAATTTAGTGCTAGGCAAACTCCCCCTGGTCAATAAGAGTCCTGTGCTCTTGCCTAACTGACTTCATCATGCAGCTCATCCCAGCAGTGAGAGATGAACCGCTGCATCATTACATTTATAGCTAATGTCATCCCTTCAGTATCCGCCACTGACATCAGCTCGTTCCAACTAAGGCACGGGTTAATCACCATCCGGAAATTCGTCTGTAGTTTATTAGCTTGCTTCACCTATAGGTTAGATTCAACTCAACACTCTTTAAGCTGTAAAATGAGCATATTAAGTACCTTCGGTTTAGATGTGGTTCAGTATTAGAAGATGGATAAAATATATTTAATATGTTAAATATGACATTCATACTTATCTTGATACACGGCAATTCTGGATTTCATTAAATAGCTTGAAATGTATGTTTAAATGATTAGCCTTTAGTATTTCTGTGTTGCAGGTAGTAGAGCAAATTGCACACATTCTCTCCTTTTCTCAACTTTTTTAGTTTTTCTTCTTTTTTAGGAATTAAAATCTTTTAATAATAAATTCAGATGTGTTTTTATGGGACTATTAATAAATCGCTGCTAAGTTTATTCTGTTTAATTATACAAACGCAAACGGCCAGCAATCAAATCCTAAATTAAACCCTGGGTTGAGGCATATAAAAAGTTCATTCACGTTTTTAAAGGATGATTTTTTGTCCTCTAGAGCAGTTGTCTCAGGCTACCCTGTGATTTAATGCCGTCCACAAACCTCTTAGCTGCAGAATTGGTGTCTTGAATTTAGCTTTACACAATAAAATACTGTCCGCAGTGTCTGTCAGCAATTAAGCTTCTTATGCCCCACTTTTAGTCATTAACCTTCTATGATGCTTTTTCGAATTGAGTCATAAAATTGTATTTTTAATGGGTACAAATCAAAGATGTACCGTGAGTTAATTTAATTAAACTGCCATGAATGTGTTCGGCACCCGTCCAAAATTTGAGGATAGCAATACTTTTGAAGTTGATTAAAATATGCGATATTTCACATTATTTTACTTTATGGAGAGAGAAGTAATTCATTGTCTCGGTTGAGCTCCATGTAGACGCGTTTAATGAGTGATGCTTTTAGAGAAGTCTATTATTTTGCTTTAATGTCTAGTAATGTATACAAAGCTATTATGTGCTTAATTTACTAATTGACCAAAGAAACTTTTGCAGGTCTGATTTAATCAGGAGTCATTTTTACAATGATATTAATAATAGCAATAATAATAATGATCCTAATTTTCTTATTCTTCTTATTATTTAAAAAAATTTTCCACTTGAAGAAATTATTTCTGCTCTCTTCTGTTTTTAAATAATTTCTGTTTTAATACTCTATACTTTAGATAATACTTTAACTAAACTAAGACAGGTTTAGTATATTGATAGTGTTTAGCTTTGCCTCTTGCTTACCATGTACCTTTATCTGAATAATACTAGAATAAAAATAAGTATTAGCACTTTAGATTGAGTGCATGATTTAATTTACATACAATTCGTGTCAATCACTTAAGGTGTTCTCTTCATTCATAAACAGTCATTAGCATGAGATAATTAAGCATGAGTAATTCCGTATCACAGGTTGTTTTAATTTTCTTTAAGGTTGTATGGCAACATGAATTTAAATTAGAATGAGCATGATTAATTTTATTATTATCAACAATAATTATATTTTTGCCACTGATAATATTAGGAAGAATAAACCACAAAAAAAACAACCTAATGATAATTAGAATGAATGATTATAGTCACTTGTCAGCTTATTCAGTCTGTATTACAGGCTATGTAATCACTGTTAGTATTTTCCTGTTATTTCACACATTTTTACTAACGTCTTGTGAATTAAATGTAATTTTGTTTATACGTTTATTCATAATTCTTTCAAGGTTAATTCCCGATTTCATAGTTTTTTGTTATTTTAAAGGCTGTGTCGAGGCATCTCGCCCTGTATAATTTGTCCTGTGAGGACGCACGAAGGGCTCTTTTTTCACATTTAATTGTTTATGGCCTTTTTAAGTTACTGATTGGTTTCTGTCCATTCAGCGCTGGATAAGGAAAAACACAGCGCTCAAAACACTCATCCATTTCAAATCACAGATGGTCATTTGAATGGCTCAGCTCTCCTTTCTCCGTGTCCCGCATTTTGCTCCTCGTTGTTTCTTTGTGTCTAACTTTCTCTTTCCATTGCCTTTGTAAAAGTGCCCCCTCCTGCTCATCTGCCCCTCTTTTCACCTCCGCCTCCTCCCACCTTTATTCCTCCGCCTCCCTCTCTGCTGTCTGGTGCATCTGTAACTGCAAACAGCAGAAGATCAGCTGTGTATCACTAACACAAATAGGAAGCTGACTGGCCAAGTGTCAATTGTTCTTCTGGTATTTGAGGTGCAAATGTACTGTGTCGTGTTTTAGATACAACATTTAATTAAGTGAATGATAAACTGATTTACTTTGCTGAACATGTGTGAATACCATTCAATAATTTCTCAGTTGTTTTTTTTCTAATATAGTTTAATTTGACTACATTTTTGATTGACATAGACTATGTCTTCAGTGTATGCCGTTTTTATTGGTTGAAATTAGTGCTCCCACACTGTAAAAAACATATATACATTAATAAAACATCTAACGTTCATATAATTAAAATGTTTAATTGCTGCATTAATTTTTAAAAGTAAAATCAAAGTTATGCCAAAGTTAAAACCGGCATATCATTGCTCTTTTATTGTAATTCATAAAAAATGTGAAACTTATAAAATAGAGTAGAAATAACAAAAATTAAGTTAAATTGATAGAAACAAAGATGATTTTAAGATTATTTTAAATTGGATGCAAAAAAGATTACACACAGGAGATCAGTTTATTTATATACTTTTAATTAATTTTTCATTATCCACGTATGTTTATTGAAATTTTGTGAGTAATATACCACCATTATAAGAATATTTGTTTATTGCTAAAGAAATAAATATTTAGCTAGAGAGGCAAGCTGATGTGGATATATCACTTTCTGGAGGCCTGCAGCTGTTTTTGGTATTTAATAAATGTGTCATCAGTGAGAAAAAAGTTGAGTTTTATACTAAGGCTTTGGATGTAGTTCGAAGACTCTCTTTCTCTCTCTCTCTCTTTGAAGGTGTAATAAACTCACGGATTGTCTCTTTCAGTGGCAGGTTCTGGCTTACTTAAGTAGGCGAAGCCACCTCTCTTTTTTAAGTCCTATTGAATGTGGGCATTGTTGGGGAGTGTAGCCATGTTAATGTCTTGTACCGTAAAAATCGCTGCTTCCATGGCTATTAGGTGCGCTGGTGAAGTACAGGGCAAGCAGAGAAGAGCAGAAGCCACACTACAAAAGCCAGCGGCGGCGGCCGCCGGCATCAAATGCTGCGATAATTGCATTGCTGTGAAGGGCTGGCCCTTTCTCCTCTCTCCATTTTTTCCCCCTTTTTTTGTGTGTGCGATTTGTCTCTTAAGCCAGCGTAACGTCTCGGACGGGGCTGCAGAATGTGGAAAGCAAATTGGAGGCAGAGCGTGAACAATGCAACATGGAACACTGCTGGGGTGTTCTTTAGTGAAATTCACTAAAGAGAGAGAGAGAGGGGAGAGTGAGAAAGCGATTTAGAGAACGGGAGAAAATAAAAACACAGTAAATAAGGAGGCAAAGAAAGAAAAACAGACAGAAATAAGACAAACTATTGACCCACTGCAGCATTCAGACTCTCAAGAGTTTCCTCTCAAAAGTGATCATTTTAAAGCACTTCAGACTAAACCACACAGACTTGCCGTGCCCTTTCGCCCTCTGTTTGTGTGGACAGCATTACAGTGACAGGAACAGACTTGCATTTTAGTGCCAAGCTTGTGGAGAAACCGTTTGTGATTGTGAATATATAGTTGACTGAAAGTAAACAGATTAGAGGAGAGGAAGCTTAACTGTTCAAGGCCCCTTTTTGATGTTTAAGAGCCTAATTTGATTTTTCACCTCCCATTGTTTCAGTGTTTTGCTCCTCTAATCCACTTTAAAGTGGAGGCAGCTTTCATCCTGGCGGGGGGGGTTCAGGGAAGGAGGGGGTGAGGGAACGAGTTGCTAGCTACCATTTCCCTTCTCCTTCCCAAATGCACTAGCAGAGAAATTTTTTTTTTGAGAGGTAAAGGTAGCTAATCAACAACCCCCTCCGCCACTTTCCTCTCTTGTTTTTAAACTCTCCAGTGTCTCAATAAAGCCCCCATGGCCGCACAGCAATAGAGGCCTATTAGACCCTGGTGCTGTATTAGAAAGGAAAGAAAGGGTGAAGGGGGAGGGGGCTCAGAGACAGAGATAGGGAAAGAGGGAGGTGGAAATTGCCAGCAGAAGTAGCAGTGAAATGACCAGCTTGGCGATACTGGCTTAATGTGCCCTTCTCTGTGACCCTGAAAACGCACACACAAAACAGAGGACTGACATTATCCTCCCGTAGTCCTGAAAAGAGCTGCGATGAAGCCGACCCTTTGTGTTCCACTGCCCTATCCACACCATTGACCCTGCAGCATTTTTGTTAAGTCGTTCAAGGGGATAGAGAGAGAGAGAGAGAGTGGGCAAGAGAGCATTTGTGTCCAATTCTTATGAACCATCTGTGACTAAGTTTGTATTCATTGGACAGGCCAAACAGCTTTGTACATGGGTAAATTTGTTTTTATGTGGCTAGAAAAGTTTTGTTTCCCAAAAGACAGTGTCTCGAAATCACGGCCGTCCTTATCTGATGCGGGGCCCGGTGATAGATAGGGAGCGAGGCCCCCCCGGTTCGACGATCATGTGCCTTGGGGGGGGGGGGGGGGGCGTACCCGCTCGGTAT
>JADLZN010001138.1:0-24550 GCA_018155175.1 Sinocyclocheilus anophthalmus | reverse complement strand
TCATGTTAATTAGTTGAGAATAAATGACAATAATGACAGAATTATTATTAGGTGCATGTTTGTCCACTATTGGACAAAATATAATAACTAGCGAGAAAATGAGAGCTTAAACATCTGCATTACCAAAAGTGCCCATAGTTAAAGAAACACCCATAAACTCTAATTTTCAGGTTGTTTTTTTTATATTAATTATATTATATTATTGTGAAAAGTCAAATGACAGTATTCCAATATTTGGTTTAAAAAATACTGCAAACATATGGTTTAGGAATTGTTATTCTTAGCTTTGCTGTCTTAGTTTGCACAGGTGCACCAGTAGATTCATACAGATTTTTAACATTAAAGCTAAAGAAATATGTATAATAAAAACATTAGATTAAATGAATTTAATATAATGGGGGGGGGGGGGGTATTATTTTTACATCTAGAAAGGCATTCTAACCAGAATTCAACAAAACAAAAACAATTAAACAAACAAAAATAAGATATGTATAGATTTCAATATATTCATTCCTCTTTTTTAAAAGGAAATAAGCTAACTGTAATTTTCTTACAGAGGCTCAAACATTAAGTAAAAAAAGAAAAAGAGAGAGAGCAATAAACTATAGTAAAACAAGCATATAGCACATAATAGCACAGCATGTCTTCTGTAATTATGAAACACATTACTAGAACATGAGCATATAAACATAAAGTTCCCTCAAATCAAGTACAATAAGCTAACTTTCACGACTGTGACTGTATCGAGAGTGGCTTCTCACCTGATGACAGGCCATGTAGAGTTTGATTATGAAAGAGGAAGGCAAAAAAACTGTTTTTTTTTAAAGAGGAGGATATATTTATGTGTGTCTGATTGTATCTCTTCGGTGCTATACAAACTAAATCTACTGCAAGATTCACTTCACAACTCAAATGGTGTACTCCAGCGCCCCCTATAGACTGCAACATCTTCTCTTAATCTCTGCTGCATTAGACAGGACAATTCTTGCAAGTTTCAGAGACTTTCCCCTCTTGTGTCATCTCTGATCAGACCCCCACACACACAGCACAACGTCTACGGGTGCCTCGAATAGCTCCCGCTCCCCCGTGAGTGCAGAAGCCCTGCATCGGGAATGAAGTAGTACACCATGTAAAGATGCCACTCTATTCTATTATTCATCCCAATGACAAGTTCCTCACTTCCTGCAGGCCAATGCACTCCCCCAATGACATGCCGGGGGACTGCACATGACACTGAGAGTGAATTAGCGGCGTTGCATTAGCCATCTGCATATGGGTAGGGGCCCACTTCCATGGCCCTCCAAGGACGACACTGACAGTAATGTTAAACTGATTTCCCCTGGGACAAGCAGGAGAGCAGTTTACAGAAAGCCAATGAGAAAATTGTGGAGATGCGAGATGCTACATTGGAGCAGCAAAGGAAGGATTGTGTTAGCAGTCATTTCACTGTTCTGTTTGTTCTAGATTAGGAGTCGTCAGAGCTTTCTTACTTGATCTGCCAAATGCTTTGTTTCTTAAAGGCGTTTACATACACTGATCTCAAGTTCTTCATGGGTTAGATGTTTACCTAACCTTCCTGTCCGTCTGAATGACACAGACACTCCTGCCAGCCAAGTGTCTAAACGGTTTAGAATTTAAGCCTTTAAAGCCTAATACATCATATTTGTATGCAAATTTTATATCAGGGCTTTTTGAGGGAAGTTTATGTGTCCATCGTCAAAGAATTCACTGCATTGTTTTGCCCCCACAATAAAAAATAGAGAGCTTTAATCATAAAACTAGGCATTTAAATACCATCTTACTAAGAAATATTATTGGAGATTAAGAGTCACAGCTGATATTTCTTTGCATTTTATAAAAGTAGCCTGCTATACAAAGATCTCACTGATTTTCAGAATATCAGAATCTTATAATATCTATAAATATCTCTATAAATATCAGCGACTGCAAGTTTTTTTTCCCCTCAAGTATGAGTTCCATATTCTCACTATACCATACTATATAGCTATAAAGGCCTGATTTGTTGATACTCAACAAAAACACATATGCATATACAGTATATATGTCACGGGTTGTGTTGAGAAGCCAGGCAAAGGACACAGCAGGTAAAGTCCAAAACTCAACATTTAATAGTGGACTCAAACTTAGGCAGCTACGCAAGGGAAAACACAAATTAGTATAATGGTGACCGAACAGAGAGTGACTGAAAGGGAGCAACTTAAATACATAGACAGATGAAGATCATTAACTAAACACAGGTGATGGAGGTAAACTAATCAGGCTAAACGAGACCAGCAACATAACCAAATAAGAGCACACAGGAACTAAAACAAAACAGAACACAGGAAAACACAGAAACAAAGGTATCCATAACAACTAAAAGGGTTAATATATATTATAATATATTATATATATATATAATATACATACAGTGGGGAAAAAAAGTATTTAGTCAGCCACCAATTGGGCAAGTTCTCCCACTTAAAAAGAGGAGAGAGACCTGTAATTTTCATCATAGGTATACATCAAATATGAGAGACAAAATGAGAAAAAAAATCAGAAAATCACATTGTAGGATTTTTAAGAATTTATTTGCAAATTATGGTGGAAATAAGTATTTGGTCAATAACAAAATTTCATCTCAATACTTTGTTATATACTTGTTGGCAATGACAGAGGTCAAACGATTTCTGTAAGTCTTCACAAGGTTTTCAAACACTGTTGCTGGTATTTTGGCCCATTCCTCCATGAAGATCTCCTCTAGAGCAGTAATGTTTTGGGCTGTCGCTGGGCAACACGGATTTTTCCAAAGATTTTCTATGGGGTTGAGATATGGAGACTGGCTAGGCCACTCCAGGACCATGAAATGCTTCTTACGAAGCCACTCCTTCGTTGCCCGGGGCGGTGTGTTTGGGATCATTGTCATGCTGAAAGACCCCGCCACGTTTCATCTTCAATGCCCTTGATTTTCACTCAAAATCTCACGATACATATCCCCATTCATTCTTTCGTTTACACGGAACAGTCGTCCTGGTCCCTTTGCAGAAAAAACAGCCCCAAAGCATGATGTTTCCACCCCCATGCTTCACAGTAGGTATGGTGGTCTTTGGATGCAACTCAGCATTCTTTCTCCTCAAACACGGCAAGTTGAGTTTTTACCAAAAAGTTATTTTGGTTTCATCTGACCATATGACATTTTCCCAATCCTCTTCTGGATCATCCAAATGCTCTCTAGCAAATTCAGACGGGCCTGGACATGTACTGGCTTAAGCAGGGGGGACACGTCTGGCACTGCAGAATTTGAGTCCCTGACGGCGCAGTGTGTTACTGATGGTAGCCTTGTTACTTTGGTCCCAGCTCTCTGCAGGTCATTCACTAGGCCCCCCCCCCCGTGTGGTTCTGGGATTTTTGATCACAGTTCTTGTGATCATTTTGACCCACGGGGTGAGATCTTGCGTGGAGCCCCCAGATCGAGGGAGATTATCAGTGATCTCGTATGTCTTCCATTTTCTAATAATTGATCCCACAGTTGATTTCTTCACACCAAGCAGCTTACCTATTGCAGATTCAGTCTTCCCAGCCTGGTGCAGGTCTACAGTTTTGTTTCTGGTGTTCTTTGACAGCTTTTTGGTCTTGGCCATGGTGAAGTTTGGAGTGTGACTGTTTGAGGTGGTGGACAGGTGTCTTTTACTGATAACAAGTTCAAACAGATGCCATAAATACAGGTAACGAGTGGAGGACAGAGGAGCCTCTTAAAGAAGAAGGTACAGGTCTGTGAGAACCAGAAATCTTGCTTGTTTGTAGGTGACCAAATACTATTTTACCGAGGAATTTACCAATTACTTCTTTAAAAATCCTACAATGTGATTTTCTGATTTTCTCATTTTGTCTCTCATAGTTGAAGTATACCTATGATGAAAATTACAGGCATTCATCTTTTTAAGTGGGAGAAACTTGGCACAATTGGTTGGAGGACTAAATAATTTTTTGCCCCACTGGTAATATATATATATATATATCTATATATATATATATATATAATATTTTGTCGAACGGTTCAATATGTACATTCAAAAATATATCAATAAATAAAATAAACTCTGACTTATTTAATATGGCAGGCTTTGTAGGAGTTATATAAGAAGAAAAAGCCACAAGCCATACAATTCCCGTAAGTGCTTCTATAATGCATACTGTAGGAATAGATACTACATTTATGAGGGAAAAAGCTGCAGCGTTAAAAAAGTACATTGTATAGGGTTAAAAAGTAGATAGATCAGTGGAAATCCAGACATGCTACATTCGTCATGTTGTCATGTGACCTACCAGTGTCAGTTGTGTCACTTCACTGCCATTCTCAACTTTCCCATGGTCTCATTGGATAGTAAAGTGTCCAGTAGTAGTAGAAGTAGTAGGTCACCTGGGTCCTTTCACCTTTTCTGTTTTATGACTATGAATTCAGACATACTAATTTAACACGTGTTTCACCTACTGTGCATTGTGCAGTAGGCAAGTAGGAATATTTGGACGCAGGACATGATTTAACCACAGGTAATAGGTGTTCTAAAGCATGACACCTACAATCACTTTAAATCACACCCTCTTGTGGTTTATTGCTTTTATAAAACATGAATATAAAAAAGAAAATGTGCAATAAATAGTTCAATAAACTGTATGTCAGAGTATGTACATCAAGAACACTTCACATTTAGAGGGAGGCCGAGATGAAAGACAGTGGACTGAAGTGACCTTAAGTAGGATCTAGAATGGTTTATGATTCATTGTAAATTTTGTGGTTGGCAGCCACAATATCTTGTAAAAGTAAAATATAATAAATCCTAATAGTCAGAATAGACTGCTGCTTTGCTCAGTATATCATCTGAACAGTGCAGAACAGATGCAGCATTATATCTGACAGCTTAGAAGGCTTAAATGATCCATGTAAAAAAAAATGCAACCGTTCTAGTCTCTAATAGACTGGTCAAGTGTGGTTATTATAACTGCACAGGAAATTTCATTGTGTCACTTCGCAGTTTTTTGTGTCATGGTGTGTCCAGAACAATGGGCCTAATTTATCAATCTAACGTAGAAACGAGCGCAGATCTGTGCGCACAAATCAATTTACGACAGAGTTCACGCGTGATTTATGAAACATTCGTATGCCGCCGATCTCATCGTACGAATGATCGCACGTTGATAAATGTGGCGCCAGAAAACAATCGTCATTTGAATATCACGCCCCTAAAAACACCCTGGTTTAGAAGCCTCGCCCTAGAGTTTACGACACGGAGAAACGAAACCCGGTTAAAAAGAGGAAGTAATCTCGCTAAAGAGAAATTGATCTTACTCCAAAAACACCCGTTAACCTTGTAATTGCAAACAATTAGGCTACATTAATATATGTAATTTATATGTATATTAAAATACTGGTAAATATAAACAGCCTATTTAGTTCCCCTTACTCTACAACAAATATTTTAAATTTATTGGTATTCAGAACAGAACAAGAATGAAAAAATAAGTAGTTATAAAATTATATTTTTAACTGTAAAATAAAACACAAATTAGGCTATAGTGGCATTCATTATAAACAGCATACAAATGTCAAGCAAAACTGAAACAGCATTGGGCTCACGCGCCTGTCTCATACCACAAGAATCCAAATGTATCCATTTTTGCCATATTTGTAACATTTGTTTGCATAACTATTATTCATTATGCAGCCTAAACATGGCTTTATACTTCACTCATGTTCTAATATCCATGTAAAATCCTTCACATGTGCAAAAATGTTTATTGTTTGAGCGCTGCACGCTGATTTTACAGAGGAACCTTTTCAAATAAACAGTGTTACTTATGTTTGGTTGACTGCATTTTAGTTTGATGATGAATGGCTGAAATGTCAGGCAACGCTAGAACTAATGTTGTTTGTGTGTGCGTGAGGTGCCTGTGCGATCAGATGGATTAAATCAAACAAAGATATAAAGAAATATAATGCATTAAGAGTGTCACAAAAATTAGCGTAGTCTATACTTGTTGCACAGTGTTTTTTTCCCCCCTTTTGTTAATCTTTTAAATATATTATAGCCTATTATATATTTTGAGTGATCCTATTTATTTTATTCCTTTTAAAGACTTAATTTCTGTTTTTCTCCTTTCACAGAAGCGCAGCAGGTGCATGATGCGACGATTGAATCATCATGGTCGTTTATGCTGCTATTCGTGCATATAAAGCTAAAGCCCTGTACAAAACAACACCAAAAAATACATTCTAATCTTACTGATTAACGATCGACTAATGAGCTTCGTTTGACGGTCAGGAATATAAAAATGCTGTCAATCTACAATTCTCCACTGTATTTACTATGCTCTGCGCAAGTTCAGCTAACTCAAAAACTTGCGTACACGAGCTGAGACCAGACGTGAGATTTGATCGTAGCCACCGCTCACGTCCATATTGATAAATTCCACGTTTTGCGTTGAAACGACCGTACGCTCAATTTTCTGTCGTACGTTTGTTTCGTAAATGAGGCCATTGTGTGTGGGAGTGGATAAGTGAAAGGTGGATTAGTGACGTTGTATGAATTTTTGGTTACACTTTATTTCGATTAGTCCACTTTAGACATTCTGTTAACAGTACGTAACTTTGCAACTACATGTCGATTAGCAGTTAGTAGAGTATTAGTAGGCTGTCTGCTTAATATCTTCTAACACTTTCTTTGTCAATTTATTCTACTAACCCTAAACCTACCCAAACAGTCTACTCTGAGAGTTAGTAGAAATGTAGTTGCAAATTAATGAGAATTAATCGACATGTAGTTGACATGTAGTTACAAAATTACTTATAGTTAATAGAATGCCTAAAGTGGACTATCGAAATAAAGTGTAACCAAAATTATTTATAATTAATTTTTTGTTCTAGGATTACTCAAGGAAAACCCAGAATGGATCTGGAAAACCCTGTTGAATATGGAATGCTTTGAGCAGTAAAGGAAAATTGCTGTAACTCCGCTCCACTCACACTGTTCCGGAACGGCTTTTCAGTTCTGTTGTTTTTGTTTCCATTTTTGCAATATTTGATGCAAATCTTAATGGTTTGACTTATTTTGGAACTATTTTCATTGGCAAAGGAAAAAAGAAACACTACTAATTTTGGAGTCTGTAAGATTTTTCAGTGTGTTTTAGGCCCCGTCCACACGGAGACGCGTTTAGCTGTATCGTATAGGCATTTCGTCCACACGGATCCGGCGTTTTGGGAGAGTGAAACCGATATTTTTTTTTAAACCGGGTCCCAGAGTGGATAAATCTGAAAAACGCAGCCCTTGCGTTTTTGTGTGGACAGCGAATCCGTATATTTTATGAAACGCATATTCATCAGCCTACGTCTCGCCCTAGGTCAGACACGCTACACACGTAACAGCAACAACACGAACAAACACTGAACGATTGTCGTTTTATTAACTAACATTAACACAGATTAATAAATGTATTGTTCCATGTTCGTTTGTATACCGCGTGCAAGGTTTATGCGTATAGTCCAAGTCTTCTTCTCTGTTTTAAGTGTATCTCTGTGGCAGAATTACAGCACCACATACTGGTCTGGCATGTATAATACATCGTTTTGTATTGGTTTCGTGGTTTCGTGTGGACGCATATATTTCTTGAGACCAGGGGTAAAAAAAGATTGGATAGGGAAAGCTCTGGCTTCGAGTGGACGTAGCCTAAAAGTTTCTTATGCTCACCAAGGCTGCATTTATTTGATTAAAAATACAGTGAAAACAGTAATATTGTGATATTTTATTACAATTTAAAGAAACTGTTTTCTTTTTCAATTGATTCACAGTCAATCCCGCCGGCCGCTCCAAAGTCAAGCCTGCCGACCATGCCTTTCACCCTGAACCTAAAGGGGAATCTAAGGAGGAGAAGGGTGTCGGCTCCAGCCCCAGGGCTCGCTCCAGTGAGGGCTCCAGCCCCAGAGTTTAGCCCAGTGAGGGCTCCTGTTCCAGAGTTTAGCCCAAGGAGGGCTCTTGTTCCCGAGTTTAGCCCACGGAGGGGTCCTGTTCCCGAGTTTAGTCCACAGAGGGCTCCTGTTCCCGAGTTTAGCCCACAGAGGGCTCCTGTTCCTGAGTTTAGCCCAGAGAAGGCTCCAGTCCCCGAGTTTAGCCCACGGAGGGCTCCTTTCCCCGAGTTTAGCCCAGAGAGGGTTCCAGTCCCCGAGTTTAGCCCAGAGAGGGCTCCAGTCCCTGAGTTTAGCCCAGTGAGGGCTCCAGTCCCCGAGTCTAGCCCAGAAAGGGCTCCAGTCCCCGAGTTTAGCCCAGAGAAGGTTCCAGTCCCCGTGTCTAGCACAGAAAGGGCTCCAGTTCCCATGTCCAGCCCAAGGAGGGCTCCAGTCCCCAAGTCAAGCCCAGGGAGGGCCACAGTTCCAAAGTTAGGCCTACGGAGGGCCTCTAAAGACGATATTCTCCCCAATTTTTTTTTTGGGGGGGGGTAGTATAAGTCTATCCGTAGTGGCCGTCCAGCCATGGCCTTCTGAGTACCCTGCTCCGCCGTGGCCTCCTGAACTATCTGATCCGCCATGGCCTCCTGAGCTCCCTGCTCCGCCATGGCCCCTGAGCTCCCTGTGCCGTCATGGCACCCTGGACTGCCTGATCCGCCATGGAGGTATTCCCCATGTCCCAGTCCTGCACCGGCCTCCAGGGCGCCCACACTATGTAAATGGTATGTGTGTTGAGTCTACCTCATCTGCTACATGTGTTTTCCTGGTTCCCTGGTTATACTTAAAATATCCTCGTTGATGTACTCCTCATCTCCTCGTTCCTTCGCTCCACACTCCCTCACAGTAGCAACGTGACACAAATAAATTTTGAGACAAGAAAAATTACATAACTGTAAGAGTAAAAAAACAAACTACTACTTGTTTGTAAGGAAGGTTGGGAATTATTAACTAATTTCTGTAATTTCCATTGCTGCACTCATGTCACGTGGCAAAAGAACAAACAACTCGGACCTGGAGACTCGGGAGATGAACTAATCAGACTGTATCCAGTTTATGGGGCTGTCACATGATGAACGAACAACTCGGAAAAACCCGAAGACTCGAGAGATTAACTAATACATCTTGTTTCCTGTACAGAACCTATTGGATGTTGCGCATGCACGGTCAACACGAAATGAACAAATTCCTTGCTGAGACAACTCGTCGTTCCCGAGTCATTTTAAAGATTCGTGTGTGGATAAAATGAATCGTTCAAGAACGGACCCATCACTCGTTTATGTTCCCTCAGATGCTCTCTCATGATCAAAGTTGTGTCTAGCTCAGATGTGCTGTGACGCACTGTTCATCTGTCAGGGTGTGTGGTAATGTCTCGGCTCTTTGCACACGCAGTTGTTTATAGGCTAGTATTTGCTGGGCAAGGGAATAATACATAGCATTAAAATTTGTTATAGGAATTTATATATATATATTTATTTTTTTTTTTCTTTCATGGTATTCTTGAATGCCGCATGCTAGTTTGAATGCTGTATGTCTGGCCTTCTGAGTGAATGTTGATTGTATTGCCAGCCATAGGATAAAAAACTACTACATAGTCTCAGAAAAATGTTTGCAGGGAACTAATTTTTCATGGTATCTTCTTCAAATTGTAAATATAACCTCATGAGAGGTTAGAGGTGGCTTTCAATCCATTACTTTTCTGGATTGCTCCAGGATTTATTTCATATATTCGTATATAAAATAAAAAAAACGTTCAGTGCAGTACACATTTTTTCAAGGCACTTCAGTGTCTATAACTTTTTATCTTTATGAGCATTATTAACTCCTGACAGCATCCTTGTAAAATAATTTATTTTTCTTCAGTAAATAAATAAATTATACTCACCCCAAACGTTTTACCTGAAATATAAGTACTGTTTTAAATACCTATCTGAAATATTAGTACTCAATAGTGTGTATATATATATATATACATGATTGTGAGATCATGCAAAATAGTATACTCTATGACCACTTTATTCAGTGATGTCTTAAAAAAAAACTAATTTATGCCTCAATCTTCCAAGATGTTAAGAATTTCTCAAAATAGGTGAAAAACAAGGCGCAGACTGTGAAAGGATGGTAAGAGAACTGTGTCATGCCAGCAAATTACAAAATAACTGCAGATAATTAGAAGCTTTTGTAGCATGAGCATCTTTCAACAAAGACACCTGCATTTCCTGCGAAGGGAGGCGACACACACGGTGATTGTCATTTTTAATCTGGTTCTCCTGCGGGGCTCTCTGAATGGCTGCGGGGAGCCCGGTGGGTGTGTGAGTGCTGGGACGAGAATTCACACAGCGTTCCCGAACTGTTTCACTCTGACAGGGCCCCTGCTGATGGATTAATCTGCGCTTGTGCACAGTCCACGACAACATTTGAAAGTCACAGGCAAAAAAAACCCCAGTAGGGTCAGCTGTTAAACTGTAATTTGAATGTCTTTTATTTTAGTGTAACAAATTAAATTAGCATGGAACTATCAGAGGAAAGGAGCGTATTAGCGAACTCCCAGAGGCGAAGACAGTGGTTGAGTAGGTGGATACTTAGGAATGTTCCACTTTTCCTGAAGCTGTCATATTCTAGGTAATGAACCATTAATATTAAAAAAAAATTGTATATATAATAGACAAGTAATTTTGTTCTTTACAAAAATAATATGTTGGTAAGGAAAAGGAGTTCCACCCGTGGTAATGAGGGTGAGTTTCCTTCACGGCCCAGGCCCAGAGCACTCCATCTACCCCAGCGAGCTCATCGGGTTAGGGAAATTAGTGCGGCTTGCTCTCTTTCATCTCTGCTCCTGAATGGAGCTTCATGTCTGATCGCCAAGCCAATTTGCCAGCCCATGTGGCACCCAACCCATCACGCCCAGGCAGCGCGCCTCCTGCTTTCTGGCAATGCATGCTGAATTATTTTCTCCCCTCCCCCCAAAAAATATGGCGATATGCACGGCTGAATCCGAATGCCCGTCTCTGGCATTGTTGGGATAATTTTGGCTTGATGCCAAACTTATTATATTGATCTCTCTTTTCTATGCAGTTCAATGGCTCCGCACAATGCAGATTTCGAGCAGAACATATTAGGCAAATAACATGAGCCCAGAGGCCTGCGCTCAGAGACCGATGTCGTTAATATCAATGCCTCTGTCTCAGCCCGCAGCTCAGGAGCAATCAAGACTCTTTCCTCTCAATCCCATCACCTTCTCTCTGCAGAATCTCAACTCCAAATCATGCTGTATGCCGTAAAAGTCTATTTACTCCGGTGTTTCTTCACCTAGACTCTTAAAAAATAGGGGGGCTTTCGCAGTGATGCTTTTTTCTGATTCTAAAGAAGAACATTTTAATGATCTAAAGAACCTTTTTCCACTATAAAGAACCTAGTGGCCCAAATGAAAGGTTTCCTGGACAAAAACTGTCGTAATGGAGCAACAGAGGATATTTTTTTGGCACGGTGTAACTTTTGTAAAAAGAAATTAAAAAAATAAAGGGGAAAAAATAAATAAGCTAAATAAACTGGAATGTTGTTTTTTATTGAGCACAGAAACTTCCACACTTTTTTGGAAAATACCTCTAGGTCACCTGTATTAAAGGTTCAAATTATTGGTAGCACTTATATTGCTGTCCATGTGTACATACTAATTGTAGCACTTACAATAATAATAATGGGTAATAACTAGGTACCATGAATACTCATCAAACCAACCTTAACTATGTGTTACTTCCAGACATTCTTGAGTAAGTAAACTGTATTCTCACTATTAACCCAATGAATAGTTTGTCAAGTAGTAAGGTGGTTAGGTATGAGGTAGAATAAGGAATGTAGGAATATGGTCATGCAGAATAAGACATTAATATGCGCTTTATAAGTACTAATAAACAACCAATATGATAGTAATATGTATGTAGTTAAAAGTGAGAATTGGTGCTTAAAACAGTGTTACCAAACTCTTTTTAAAGGGGTCATATGATGTTGATAAAAATAACATTATTTGGTGTAATGAAATGTTTTATGCGGTTTAAGGTTAAAAAAAAAAAAAACATTATTTTCCACATACTGTACCTTATTGTTTCTCCTCTATGCCCTGCCTTAAACGCGTCGATTTTTACAAAGCTCATTGGTCTGAAAAGCAAGGTGTGCTGTTATTGGCCAGATATCCAGTGTGTTATGATTGGCCGAAAACCTCAAGCGTGTGACAGAAATGTTACGCCCCCCCTACCATACTGTGATGCCCTGTCCGGGCCGGAGCGACGAGACAAAAACATGAAAAACCATTATAAACGAGGCATTCATTGCACCCAGTGGGGACATAATTATAGATTATAATAACTTATACTGTCTTTTACGCGTTTGCATTGCATCGCGCCGCCTTAAAACCTATACACCCCTGTATGCATGTGATCGGCGGGAAGAAATGACAAAAACAAGTGCTACTCTACACTGCCCAAAAAATCGTCAGTGGCAAATTCTTTAAATATAAAAAAAAACTTACAGC
Organism: Sinocyclocheilus anophthalmus; assembly: GCA_018155175.1. Lineage (NCBI taxonomy): Eukaryota > Metazoa > Chordata > Actinopteri > Cypriniformes > Cyprinidae > Sinocyclocheilus > Sinocyclocheilus anophthalmus. Next base: position 12,029 of record JADLZN010001138.1, on the reverse strand, counting down.
TTTTGAGTCAGAACAGCTGGCATTGTAGTCGACTCTACCAGGATCAGTAAACAGTCCTCCGTAAAATGCGCTACACACATCTGAATATCTGGGTTGAAGTGTTCTGGAACAGTGTTTGTAAATACAGCTTAACCACTGATTTCTGGTTGTGTCCTTTTTTGGAAGGCCAAACAAAGGAGTTTCACTTTCACAACGAAACACAGCCTCACACACGGCGGCCTAGAGTGAGCAGAGGCCGGGGGATAGCGTGAGGAATGGCGAGAGGGCTGGAGGGAGCAGAGGTGGCGGGCTTGAGAACGGCGCAACCGGCGATTTCGACGAAGGAGCGTCCGGAGGCTTGCGGCAACACATTGAACTCCGCTAGTCCACGGTGTGATGGGAAAAAGCCGATACGGTGATCCACAGAGCAAAGTGTTGAGTCCTCAGCAACCAGCACGGACCAGCACTATTTTGGAAGGCCAAACAAAGTAGTTTCGCTTTCACAACGAAACACACAGTGCCTTCACGACATGGCGGCAGCAACAACAATACTAAAGAGAGAATAAAAGTTAAGCCTTCTTTCTTTGCGTGAACATTTGGGAGGAGTTATGCAAATCTTCCCACATTGTGACGTAGACATGTGGGGGCGTGTTAGAACGAGCCGTTTTAGGTAGGCGTGGCTGAATCTTAACTTTTATAAAGAATATCGCTTTGGATTTGAGACTTTAGTCTTTGCAACTTTAGGGATCTTCTTTATGCACCAAGTGCTTGTAACACTCCAAAGAGAAAGAAAAAACTGAAATCTCATCATATGACCCCTTTAAAACATACTTTTCATACTCTTGATACGTTATTTAATTTGTCTGCTAACAATGTCCAAGAGTGCTGTACATACATCACAGGAAAAAGCTGTCAAATGATGTATTCTGTTTGCTAACATTCTGTGATGGAAATTACATTTTAAACATTTTTCAATGAAATGACTGACTCCTTTGTCTTGCCAAGGCCAATTCCATAGCTAACATTTCATAAATAAACACAATTAAATAATGCTTTGCATAATATGACCAAATTACACCTTGATTGAAAATAACGCACTATAGAAATATTCTGTGAAAGTGACACTTATCATTATTTTCCTCACACATCATGCCTAATATTTCAACTGTATTTTTAGGGGCGAAAATGTTGGTTGTGTTGGAAATAATGCTGAAATTGTTTTGAAAAATGTAAATCATTTTCACACAATAAATATCAAAACAAACATTATTTGGATTATTATAGTTTTTTACCATGTAATAATGCTGATATAATGGGTTTTTTATAGTTTCAAAATGACCTAATCTTGGTTTGGCAAAAGAGTAAAACAATAAAATCGCTGCATTAAAGCATTTGAAAAGTAGCAAAATTAAATGCCAACAGCATGGCAAAAACTTTCCAAGACAATTTTAATGTGAGAAAAATAAGTTAGCAAACCAGCACTAATAAAAAATAAACCCTTGAGACATAAAAGACCTGTAGCTGAAAAAAACATTTGTTTGATGGAATTTGTTCACACTGTTTACAGGCATCCTGATGCTTCAGTTGCCTTTTAATGACCCTTATCGCTTTCTAGCCGTGCGCAGGTCCGTTGGGCCTCCTGTTGGCATGGTGCTATTTGCTTCTTTTGGCACGCTCCACTCTTCAGTGCTTTCCAAAGCTAACGTGGCTGGGCACAATACATCCATTAATGGGCTCGTCTATGAGATGATCCCCCCATTTCCTGAGATGTGAATCAGGGTAAACATTTCAATGGGAAGCCTCTACAGACTTGGCTTGCCAACCTGGCAGCTAGTTAAACTCATGTCTTGCGCTCACCGCCTGCAAATGTGAAATGACTAAGCGTCTGAGTCTTTTTGACATCTCTAACGAGTGTCATATGGCTGTGATGGGCAGGGCTGTGATGAATTTGCTGCAGGCTAAGAGGCCAGGCGTTCATTATCATCAAGGATTAGAAGTCTTTCATGACAGATGTACGTCACAGTCGGTGCTGTTGATTCTTTTCCATGCATTTTCTTGAATTCCAATTCTTTGATTTTAGTGATATTATTTCAGTGAGCTCTTTTTAATCTGGGTTGGTTACAAAATAAACAAATTATAACCTAGTATGGATAAGATGCTTTAAAATGGATTGGCATGTTAATGTACATGACAATGTTAATGTATTGGTCTTGGCGGAATAGATCTGCTACACTACTGCAGCAGAGCAAGTACCGAGACTTCCTACTGCCAATAAATCCACAACATGCTGCTATGAGCATGTAAGAAAAATTGCTGCTGAAAATATAACATACATGAAATAACCCCCATATAGCATACATGATTCACCCCATAGCAGATCTATACAGGTGGAGCTGGGGAGGGTGGAGTGATGCTGAAGCAAGCGGCAAACTGCTACTGCAAGCACTAGTCATATATTTGAATGTTGAGCAGCAAGCTCATTGGCTACCGATACAGGAGAGAACCAATCAGCTATGCCATGTGATGATGTCATTAGGTCAGATTGAGTTAGACCTATCGGACTGCGCCATCTAGAGTTTCATGCCATAACTCTGTATTGGATGAGAATGTCCTGTTATAATATGAGTATGAGCTGGGTGTAGAATGGGCTGGTTAAAGTCTAGTTTGGTTGTATAATGAGCTGTTTATAATCTGAGTTGGTTATAGAATAAACTATTTATAATATGAGTTAGGTATGAAGTGGACAGGTTATAATATGAGTTTGGTATAGAGTTAGCTGGTTAATATCTGGTTTTGCTATTTAATGAGTTTGGTTATAGAATGGGATGGTTAAAATGCAACTAAAATTAGTTCAGTATAGACTTATTTGATTATAATCTGGGTTGGATATAGAATAAGATGACTATAATATGGGGTGGTTATTGATTTCATGGATGGTTTCAATATGTATTGGTTATAGAACGGGCTGGTTATAATATGTGTTGATTACAGACTAGGATGGCAAAGGATAAAATGGTTATAATCTGAGCTGGTTATAAATTGCATAGTAAAAAAAATAAAAATGTGAACATTATAATCTGGGTTGATTGTAGAATGGGATGATTATAATTTGAATTGGTAAAAGAGTGAGCTGGATGTAAACTTATTTGGGTGTAGAATGAGATGTTTTGATTTCTGAATACGTTAACATTTTAATGGGATATAAGATATCCTATATATTGCATCATCTTAATAGTTTGATTTGAAAGCAACGTGGATTATGTTGATAAAAGATTATAATTAAAATAGTACTAAATATGTCTTACAGTATAATCTAGTATATTAGGTATATAATGAACTGGTTGTAATATTAATATGATATCAAATGAGCTGTTTATAATCAGGTTTTGTAATCGAATAAGATGGTTAGTTATGATATGGATTGAGTATATAATGAGCTGATGATCAATAAACTGATTTTATAATGGGTTGGTTATAGCATGCAATGGAATGAGCTGGTTGTATTCTAAGTTAGGTATATAATCAGCTGGTAATAATCAACCTGATCTCATGAAAGTGCGTATAAATAGTACGCCAAATAAAAACGAAAACTCGTGGTACTGATACGCAAAAATGGACTTTGGCGTGTATATGCTACGCAATGGTCAGGTTTAGGGTTGTAGGGTAGGTGCGTATCATATGCATGCCAAACACATGCGTATCATATGCACGCCCAAATCCATTTTTGCGTATCAATACCACCAGTTTTCGTTTTTATTTGGCGTACTATTTATACGCACTTTCATGAGAAATACTAGGTGAATGTAGTTGAGTATAGTATGAGTAGCTTTAAATCTGATTTGAGTATAGAAGGAGTTTGTTATATTCTGAGTTTAGGAATGTAATGAGATATTAATAATCTGATGTGAATATAAAGTTGAGTGTAGTGTAGTAGTTGCTCTAACTTCGATTAGGCTAACTTGGGTTGGTTATAGAATGACCTGCTAATTTGGGTCGATTATAAAGTTGAGGTTAAACTGAGTTTATTTAAATCTGATTTGGGTATGTGAATTTATAGGAATATAATGAGCTGCTAATAATCTGTGTTGAATACAGAATGAGTAGTTTATACAATCTAGGTTGGTTTTAGAATAAAATTATAGGAGCATGATGTCAATTAATCTGGTTCTACTGTAGTCTGAGTTGCTTTTAATCTAAATTTGGTATAACCTTAATGTTTTGAATTCTTCGCTAGATAAAATTTGAATGGGATGTAATGTGAATTAGATATCCTGACCTCCATCATTTGAATAGTCTGATGATGTGCAGTAATTAGATTCATGTAAGATTGAAAGAAAAACATTAATCATAGTGGACATGTCTTAATTTGCTTTAGGTGAATTAAGTGTTTGTGTGAGTCATTATCTCTTTGATTTAATGTGTCTTTTTAGTCATTAAGACATTTGTCTGCAGTAAAAATGTCCGTGCAAAATAAATGAATTTATCAATTAACTAATCTTTGTAGGAATCAATCACTTTCTCATTAAACAGTGGTTTCCTTGTCTCCATGGTCAACACCTCAACGACTTCACAGAGGACACACATGTGGGATTTTAATTCCAAATTCATTTGTGCCGCCACCGACCCCCTATTCGCTCAGCGGCTGCTAAGGGGACTCTTGGGAGCCCTATCGCAGTTATATACGCAAATGTCCTTGCACCTGGGCAGTGGTGCGGGCATGCTGGGAGGTTATTTATGCAAATCTGATAGAGAGTGAACACACGTCCTAACCACAGTCACCGGCGGTATGATTTTAGATGAACCAAGTGTTCTGCTTGGACAGGACGATGAGAAAAGAGTACAGGCGAGCAATAAAATTGTCCACAAAAATTGAAATTATAATATAATGAAATGTTTGTGCATTAGATTGATGGAAAAATATTGGCTTTCAAGAGAGAGACATGCTTTTTGCCCCATAATGGTGTTGCAGTCACGGAATCTGCCAGCAGGGGTTAATTGTCAAAAAAAAAATTATTGTAATTTTAATGGGAAAAATATTACGGTAAAAACCTGTTAATTGGTCGACAGTAAGTTCTCTATAAGGTTTAAACTGTAATAGATCTAATGGGACATTTAATGTAATTTTACAGTAAAATACTGTAATGTACAGTTTTTGGAAGTGAAAAAGAGCAAGTCATCTTTACAGTGAAAAAAATGGAAAGTGACATTCCCAGAATTCTGTCTGACAGCTCACATTTGATGCTTTTTTCATTGAGAGAAAAAAAAGCAATGTTTTTTTGTTATCAGTTATGTATATCGGGTGACACTTTAATTTAGGGACCAATTCTCACTATTGCCTAGTTGCTTATTAGAAGGCATGTTACTAGGCATATTGCCTGCTTATGAAATAATGTAACTATAAATCGTCTGTTAAAACTTCAATGTTGCTACCAGATTTATCTTTTGTTTACCTCTTTCCCCACCAGACAAATTTTTCAGCTTTCATGTATTCACTGCTGTAACGGTAGGAGGCATATTACACATCTTATGAAAGAGTATGCTATTTAAAGGGTAGTGAATAATATCTGTCCATCATTTTTCAATCTCATGTGATCTGTACAACACAAAGAAGATCGATGAAAAACGATCTCCAATGAAATGTCAATGGGGTCCAATTGTGCTACTGGACCTATTTGAAGTTTTAAAAATATTCTTGGTATTTCACCGAAGAAAGTAAGTCATTCGGGTTTGGAACAACATTAAGGTGAGTAAATATTTACAGAATTTTCATTTTAAGGTAAATTATTTTTTTAAGTGCTATATCATGTACGTATACTATGTCTAAATGTAAATATAAATATCACTGCATTTAGCATCTGGTTAAACTGGTAGATTATATGTAATATATAATATATTGTTTTTGTGTTAAAATTCTGAACACAAAAACATGACGCAACTGCCTAGCTCACCTCTAAGACATAGAACTAAACAGATAAATGTAGTACACCTTTAAGGCTTTGAATGATAATAGGCCTATGTTAAGACCCAGTGGACCCAACACAAATGACCGGAGATGGAGTAGCAATACAAACATAATTAGGCTCCACCAAGTGAAGTCTCTCTTAACAACAAGCCATGGCGATCAGATATTTTCTAGGAAATCTAGATCAATCGTTGTCTATTTTCGTCCCGAGATGCTTCAGCCTAATGTGTATGCATGGATCACCAAGGATTAGTGACTAGCCTATGTGGAGGGTCCTTTGCCCTTTTATTAAATTATGTTTAAAGCAACCTACTGGAGTAAATCAGTTATTGCATTCAATCTAAATGTTTACCGAATTTATTGCAATTATGGTTATTAAATCTACAGGATTTACTGAGGCAGTGGAGGGTCTGTGAATAAAAAGTCAGTCGAAGGGACTTATTAAGGAGAACCGAGGATGGCAAATTAGCTTATGGAGGGAGAATGATTTCTTTCTTGTGTTAATTTGTACACTAATCAATGCAGCCTCTTCCTAACTGTGCTGGGATATTTGATTGTAAAGCAACTTTAATTGAAAAATGGAGGCCAGGCTGTCCAGACTGGGGGCGACTTTCTGTGGCACTAATGATGCACACTCATCTTATAGTGTCTTTATGTTAAAGATGAAAGAGGATGGGGCGGATCAAGCTTGCATTGCAACGGATGAGGCAGCACACCCCACGTTTGATTACACCATCAAGCCATTGCATATAAAAACACTCAGACAGAATGAACAATGGTCGTAGTCAAATCTACCTACTTCTGAACATGACATTCTTCCGTAAATTAAAACAACAACAACCACTAAATACTACTATTTACCAGACAGCATTGCTACTAAAGCATTTGCATCCAAAATGTAAGATTGACTTTAAAGTCAAAGTATTGATGTTGATGCATTTTACACAGAGTTCAGGAAAAAACAATATGCCAAATTACCTTTTTTATTTAATGGGGAATTCTTTCACTGTAGTTGTGAAATATCTGACATGAGATCCGCCCTCTCTACTAGATCCCGTTTGCACCCATTATGTTTTAAGATACTCTATATGACATGAATGCAAGCATTTCATTCTTGTTTGTGTAGAACGCATTTTTTTTCATTCTGGATCCTTTATTCTATTTTTCTTCTACTCTATTTTTGTCTTTTTCTTTAGAAAACGGTTTTTCAACTAGTATTGTTTAGTTTGTTTAAATATTTTTGTTAATTGTATTTAATATAAATTGATGCGTAGCAATGTACAAAGTTATTAGAACATTGTAAAAAGAAGTCATTTATTGGCTCGCAACTTTTATTGTAGCATGGACTCAGCGTTTCAAAACTGTCACACGACTGTAAACACATTCAGTGTCATTTATTAGCGTATGTGGTTTTCCGTACACAAAGCTGCACAAAACACACCCGATCCCGTAAAGTTTCATTCGACCCCCAGCTAGCTATTCCATGCACTTTATTACTAGATCGTGTCGCTTACTGATGCGGAACCTAGACACATTATTCATTGCGCAGGGACTAGAGGTTACCTGAGAAACATCCTCAAATTCGTTACCCATGTTGCTCCTTTTTCACACTTACGACAAGTACAAGTAGCCTATTATCGATTTGACAAATTAATTGAGCATGAATGTTGGTAGATCAGTATTCATACGTGACACATGTTAAATTTATTGGTTTTACCTAAAACGGACGTTACACAGTTTGTCTTTTATGATATGCCCTCCTGGATTTGTGGATTTAAACCGCGCTCAAATACTTGTTTCCTGAACATATTATTATATTATATTTTTATCAGTTGTTTTGATTATGTTATGAATTATGTTATTATTTTTTCGCTTAGGTATTTTACTAGCACAACGAAAGCATTTATCGGCATTTACTTCTTGCATTGTAAATGTCAGACTAACGCAACTGGTTTGTAGAGTCTTATTATTTGAATAAAATAAGAATAACAGTAAAGAGATTACCTACATTGTGTTTTCACATATTAGGGTAAGTATATGCTCTACACACGAATAAACCCCAATATGCCACCTTCAAGTCATGCTAAATTATGTCCTTTTGAGTAGTTTTGATCTACACAATTGTTTATCGTTTTTTAGTCCTGTCTATAATGCTGACACATGCAATTGTATGGTATGAAGCATAACTTATACTTCTCCTAAAATGGCAATTTGTTACGGAGTCATATTTGATACTTAAGAGCCTTTTGTTAGTGAAGAGGAACAGATTGCTCATATATTACCATGGGATAGATGGCTCTGAGATTAGCGACACACTCACATCCTCACGATCCTTTTTTTTTTTCCACAACACACATCACACACACACACACACCACACACACTTACACATCTACACACAACACACCACACACCCACACACATTTACCACACTAACACCACACCAGAGAAAGATCGTTAAACCCGATATCATGATTATAACATGTTAATCAGAACTTTAAGGATAAAATAACCCATTGGTGCATATTTTCATAATATGTATATGGTTTTTTTTATACTTTTGACTTCTTTATTTAAGTAATATACCATTTGTTGTGACCCATTTTTTTTTATGTCTAGTAAATATCAAATATTCCCCTTTTTTTTTTTTTTACTACCCTGTAGGCAAGACCGACATAATTTCGTTGTATTCATCCGTTTTACACGGAGGTTGTCTGTATTTTTTTATACCGTGAATGCCAACAGCGATGGTGGAACGATTACGCCACAGCCAACGATGTTCCCCCGGTCTCTATAAGAATACATCAGTCCGCTACGTTCGTTTCATACATGGCATGTTGTTGTGTATCACGTCGCGCACACTCAATGCATTTGAGGATTTTGTGGACTTGGCATGGTGCCCTTGAAACTAAGGGTTTAGAGTGAACGAGTCGATAAGACACAGTATATTACAAACATGCTAAAAGCATTCCTGTTATAAATTCTAGTGTTCTGTCTGGAGCTAATAAGAGTACTAATAATAATCAAACACACGGAAGCTAAACAAGTATTTAAGAATCATAATAAGGTCATGAGAAGCCTTGTTACGGTCAACATCACTCACTGGAAAACGGACAATGTAATCAATGACCGTGGCACCAGAGCTCAGGCAGCCACGCCACTAGTGTAATACAGAGTTGTCAGTGGAGAACTAATGCGATTGCCCATCTCAACTGAGACTTGCGCTGTCAGTTGGCTAGCAACCAAAAACGCCCAAACAGCGGAGAAAGACGCGTCGGCAGATTATAGGCTGGGAAGCGAGATACAATGTGTTTTATGCAGAGTGTTTATTATACAGCACGAGGCACGTCAGGTCACGCTGCAGTCAGTGCACAATCCTGATAAGTGTCGCTATGCAAGTGATATTATGTTTTTTTTGGCACACGTCAACTATTCCAGACCCGTTGAAGCTAGCTCTACTATAGAAGTAGCAAGGGCCACTCACAGAGAACAACCGCATGTGGCCCTCTGAACTAGTACAACAATAGATTTGGCTACTTAAGCACTACAAGCTAGCTACAACACAGGCCGCGTGTCAAGTCTATATATCATCTCAGCACTCTATCGCCTGCAGTCCATCTACAAATGAGCTCCCATCTTCTAAGCCCCCCCCCCCCCCCCCAGCCTAGCCCTGCGCGTCACAACGTGTCTTGCCACACACTCGCGCTTTATTCCGTGTCAGCCAATGAGCACTCATCCCCTTCAACAAGACGACACTCCTGAATGGACTTGTCAACGACTGTCAGCGGCTGACGACACCCCAAAACCCCAAAACACTACAAGCTTTCCTCTAACACCTCAGCTAGATTTCACAGACAGGCTGAAGTTGATGAAATAAAATGTGGAGTGTGGAGAGATGTTTTTGTAGTGTACCGGAGGACCTCCCCTAACGCCGGGAAAGTGATTAATACTTGTTAAAGATCGGGTCAGAATTATGGGAAACGGTGTTAGTTTTTGGTGAAATTTTTTTGCGGTTTCTTCAACGCGATTAACTAGTCTCCGCGATCGTCTAGCATTTACCTTAACATATGTGAATTAGCCGTCACCATTATGGGCTGGTTTTATGCTTCCCCCCCCTATTATTCCACGCCCGACGCCGCTTATGCTGTTGGCGATTGTGCGTTTTGCGCTAGATGTGAATGTGCCTCGCAATGTTGTGATTACACATGGTGCTGATCTCGTGTGCAAGGGCCAATGCAGGGAGCGTATCCGCTTGGAGCATAGGGTGCCACTGGGTATACCTGAGGACTGTGTTGTTCTTGGTTGTCTTTTTAACACTCCAGATTGAGGGTGACTTGTTGTTGCTTTTTTCTTTCCCCCTTCGTTATGAGTCTGCATCTTAATTCGCCAAAGACAAAATGCCTCTTCGGTCCAGTAAATGCCCACCGTTACAGTGTCACTTGCACGGCCCTAAACTTCCACAAAGACCTTTTGAAAGGTAATTAGGATAATAAGGAACGGCAAAATTAACTATAATGCCGTCTTTTAAAGCATCCATGGAGACTCATAAATGTAACAAAAAAGTTATTGTAAGATGGCCTAGTTAACACTCCGATAGCCTAGCTTTTCGTGGTTGCTCTTGCTAGGCGAAAATCTGTTCCTTTAGAAATGTTTTCCCAGATTTTGTCCTAGCATTAATGTGGAAATAGCAGCATACACTACAAGTTGTGTATAGCCATATCAATGAAGTAGAATGTGTTCTCCTGGTTTTACGTCATTATAACAAGAGTGGAGGATTCTCGATTCTGTGTTAGCATTTTTATTGCTATCACATCTAAATCAAGCTAATTCCACAATCCATCTTAGATTTTTCATGAGTAACATGTGCAGAATGTGCCAAAAAAAGCCTGTCAGATTAAATCTGGATGGCCAAGTATGTCCTAAAACTTCCAATTTAACTTGTATTCGTTGAATATAGATTGAGATGGCCTATTTTACTCCATTTATTATACAGGTTATTACCCCCATATTTTAAAGAGTCTCCATGGGCCAATATTCATGTTTTCCTTATAATGAGACACTTACGTTTATAAATATTCAGAGTGCTCACGATGCCCATGTAGAAGTAACTTTCTTTTTTTTGTCTAAACGTTGGTTCACAGAAAGATACCGGTATCACATATGACAAGTTGGATCCTTTCTGTTGTTCCACAAAAGGTCTTTTTTGGTTGAATAAAAGATTATTTCAGATACATATAAGGTAGAAAAGACGTAATGGTTCTGTATAAGAATTTCCTTTGATTTTTATCCCTTTATTTCTTATGAAGTGTTCTGTTGTAGTGAGCCAATTTTCTTTAAAAGGGGTTATTCCCTTTTTTCTGGCTTCTCTTTTTTTTTTTATTCGCTGTGATAGAACCTGTTGAATTTTTCACCCAGCTTACTTTTGCTGTACAGAGGGGCTAATGCAGGAGTACCTCATGTTCCTTCATCGACAATGTCAATTTAGATTATTTATCACAACATTATAAGTACAACCCAAAAACTAGGCTACAGGTCTGTCCATAACGCTTGTGGAAAGCACAGAATTATATTAATAAAACCATCACAAATATGAAAACAAACTTAAATGACACAGCTTTTGATACACTAGAATCAAGTGAAGTGTCTCATTTATGTTGTGTTTTTACTATGTTTACTTTTTTTATTTATAGCACTATGTACAGTATTATATGTTTGTTACTTGGAAAGTTGCCTAGAGCCAGAACCTTATGATTTAATTTTATATACAGGACAATTTCTGAGAATAATACGTATATCACATTTATTTATCTTCATTTTATAAGCCAATCAACTTTACTGCATGTTTTCCAGCAGCTATTTTCTTAGATGTTCAGGGAATGTTTGATGCTGTCAAGTTTTAAGAAAAGCGTTTGAAAAAGGCTGCAAATGCCTCTCTTCCATACATGTGAGAAAGAAAGGTCATTGCCTGTGTTTTCTAATTTACCAACACTTGTCTGGGGACCTACGGAGATGGAGATTTCTTTGTTACCAGGCAGTGTAATAATATCCTTATCTCGACCTGGGAAATCTACAGAAGCCCTGGTGACCTC
>JADLZN010001137.1:0-70941 GCA_018155175.1 Sinocyclocheilus anophthalmus | reverse complement strand
TTATAGCACTGAAACCTTCTTACTGCTCGTAGGAAGGCGCATTCAAACTATAATTTTTATCTGGTTTTGATCAGGAACTGGTATGCGCTTGGAGAAGAAGTTACTAACTTATGAACAGACACATAAGGTTGATTATTGGGTCTGCTTGCAAGCAATGTTTAAAACGACTCCACCGTTCTAAATTACTGCTCGTACTGCATAAAGTAGGAAACTATTGTTTTCTGGTTAGCTTGTCAAAGTTTCTGGGGGTCGCATCATGCGCTGCTGCAGGGATGCTTTGAAGGGACCCCCTCCTCTCTGTGGTTGCTGAAGGTATTACGGTTCTGTCTGCTGAGTTGTTAAGCAGTAAGTGCTGGCTCCCCCTTTCGTAGCTTTGTGCACCTGAGGGAGTTTGCACTGCTGAGTGAGGATGCAGGAGTAGGGTGTTTCTCCCACTGCGTCTCTTTTCGCCGCCTGTAGGAGTACCTGAGTTCTCTTTGGACCCTGTCAAGTTTGTCTTGAGTGTTGTTCAGCTTCTGGATCAGAGTCTCAATTCTGGCAACTTTGTCTAAGAGCTCAGAATTTGCTGCTTTAATAGTAATTTTGTGTGGGTGTTTCCTTTCCAGGTCCTTTCTGGCTACCTTTTCCAGGTGCTCTTGCTGTTCAGCATCTGTCAGAGCCTTTTTAAATCTATTGTTTTCCTCCTGTAACTCCATTTTGCTGGGTCCTTGTGGGCTACCGCTGTGATCTGTTGCTTGAGATCATTTACCTCCTTTTTCAGACCCATGAGGTTGTGGTCCAGGAAGATGATGACCTTGGCGAGCTTTTTGTAGCCACAACGCTCGCCCGAGTCCTGAGTCTGAGGCACCCCCCTCTCCGCGTCCAGCCGCTTTCGGCTCAGTAGGTGGTCGTCGGGCCTGGGTAAAGGGGGTGTTCCTCACGACGCCTGGCCAGCCCTCTCTGTTCTGCATTCTGGGCAGTTAGTCTGAGCATCTGCAACGTTTTGACACACTGGTGTTGTGAGTAAGGGCTAGAGACTACTACAAGTTCAAAACAGAGTGTGAATGCTAGTTTTACAGCTAGGTTGTTCCAGATTGCTTAGCTAAGTATTATGTGGTTATTTTTTGTGACCATTTTATGTGTTTATGTAGTATGTTAGATTAGTTTAAGTGTTTATGTAGTTAATGTAGTTAAGTCTTACTTGTATCACACTTGACGGTGTTCATTGTTTGCTCATAACCGGAGTCACTAGTCATGCAGATTTACGCTACAAGCTTTATAGAATTGTACAGTAAGAAAGTTAATTCCCTTAACCAGGAAATTAACGTTCTTAGATTTGACAAGACGGTTAACCCTGAGTGGTCAGCTAAATATCTACAGTGGATCTAAAATTTGAATAGTTAATTATAACTAGTTATGGGTAATTATTCATAGGTCCTTTTGTGATGCTAAATTCGTTACAACGTTAGGACGACAAGAACAAGAAGACGTATGACGACATAACAAGACGACATTTAGACGACAGAACAAGACGACAGTTTGGAAGAAAGAACAAGATGACTGTTAGGATGACAGAACAAGATGACAGTTAGGACAACAGAACAAAACGACAATAAGGACGACAGAACAGGACGACAGTTAGGACGACAGACAAACTGACTGTTTAGGACAGAAAGAACAAGACGACAGTTAGAAGAGAGATACAAGACACAGACAAGGACTCCAGTTAGGACGACGGAACAGGATGACAGTTAGGACGACAGAATAAGATGACTTTTAGCACGACAGCACAAGACGACAGTTAGTTAGGATGACAGAACAAGACGACAGTTAGGACAAAAGAACAAGACGACAGTTAGGACGACAGACAAGATGCCAGTTAGGACGACAGAAGAAGACGACAGTTAGGACGACAGAAAAAGAAGACAGTTAGGACGACAGAAAAAGACGAAAGTAAGGACGACAGAAAAAGACGACAGAAAGGACGACCGTATTAACGACAGAGAAAACGCAAGCAGGACAACAGATTAAGAACTCGTCAACAACAGCATACACGCCTACATATCCTGATTACCTGAACAAGTAGGGCAATGACTGTAGAGCAAGACAAATGGATAGTCCAAGCCCAAGGCCGTCGCTCATTTTTGACATGAATGGAACTCACTAATTTTGACCTTTTAATTTTAAAAATGTACTAACTTTAAAACCCATATCAACTATATACCCTGCTCTTTCTACATGTGTGTATATTTTATTTTAACAGGTTTTTTCATTAAAATTACAAAACACAAAAGAGTTCTGAGTATTTCTACCTTGAATGGCCAAAGCGGTCAAATTGACCGATCGCATTACTGACGACGTATCATTTCTGCTTTTGCGACTTTTCCCCGCGGTTGAAGATGCACATCACTGTTGCCTAGCAACCTTTGTTCTAGTTGTTTTTATATTCTATTGTCAAGCTAAAATACCTGTTGGTAAAAAAAAAAGCCAGATGGACACCTCAAATACAACAACTGCTGTCCTTCAATCTGCCACGGCTCCAGGTAGGCTATGTTAGGCTGGAAGACTAATAATATCAATAATAGCCTACTTCAATGTTATGACAAAATAGCCATAATAATAATAATAATACAAAAAATAATAATGGAAATTATTATTTTTATGCTACTGTAATGCTATAGCTAATGCATATAGGCTAATTTTAGCTCCGACAAGACTGATATTGTGAAATAAAACAAACTAATTAGGCTTTTTTTAGCGACAGTGACAATGTTTATTATTACCTATACTATCATAACAGATCCATTTATTCACGGATCACGATTCCAGTGGTGGCTGCATAAAATTGTTTCCGATTCATGTGATGCAAACATTTCCAATAACTCCAGAACTTTGTAAAGTTCAAAAGTAAAAATGTATAAAAAAAAGATGTATGTATTCATTTCCAAAATTCACAACATGTTTTATCTACAGAAATATTCTGCCTCAGTTCATATTTGTTGGCATTTAGACTTTCAAATAGGCTACAACATTTTCACTACGGTGAAAAACTCTCCCGCTTGCCGGACACAAAGCTCTTTTAGGATATCTCAATTCTGTGATGCTGGGCTCTATCACATGACTGGACTGTTCATTGGACACTGGGCCTGTAACCCTGTCTGGTCCATCGATTTTAATCACTTCCTCCTTCTGTGGGTGGGCACTTGAAAATACAGCTCTTGTTCTGAATCAGCATGGGTGATGATTTTGCTTTTGTGGTTGTTCGCTGGTCTGTAGGATATGTCTTCTATTGCGACTGAGTTTTTGACCATCACTTTCCACCACATAAGTGCCTCGTGGTGCCTCACATACTTCAACCATCTTTGCCGGCTTCCATTGTGCATCCTCATGTACACACAAGTAATCAGGCTTAAGATCCGGCATGAGTCTGGCACCCCTGTCATAGTACTGTTTTGTTTTGAGCTGGTTGCTTTTGAGTTGTCTGTGTATACCAGTCATACATTGCGGCTTAAGCAGTGCTTGTGCAGTGGGTAGCTGTGTCTGAGTCCTACACCCCATGAATATTTGCACTGGAGATGGGAGGTTTTCCAGTGGTGTTTCGGTAGTCTAGGAGTGCAATGTATGGATCCTGTCTGTCTGCCTTTGCTTTTTTAAAGAGTGACTTAATCACCTGAACAGCCTTTTCAGCTTTGCTGTTACTTTGTGGGTACCTTGGAGATGATGTAATGTGCTTGAATCCATATGACCGACTGAAAAGAGCAAAGTCAGCTGAAGCATAAGCTGGGCCATCATCACTTCGGGTATACCATATCTAGCGAAATGCTGTTTGCAGATGTGAATGATGGTTGGGCTTTTAATGTTTTTCACCTTGTCCACTTCTATGAAGTTGGAATAGTAGTCCACAAGTACAATGTACTGTTCAGAATCAAATTCAAAAAGATCAAAGCACACCTTTTGCCACGGCCTATGTGGAATGTCATGTCCTATCATGGGCTCTTTGCAGTTTCGCCTCCTGAATGTATTGCACACTGGGCACTTGGAAATTAGGTCAGTAATATGCATTGACATGCCAGGCCAGAACATTAGGTTTGCTAGTCGTTTAGTTTTTTCAATGCCTTGGTGACTGGTGTGGAATTTGTGTAACATGAATCTTTGTTTACTTTGGGGAATGACGATGCAGTTACCTTTTAGGAGTATGTCATCACATCAATTCATCGCGATAATCCCAGTAAGGTTTTGCCTGGTCAGGTAATTCACATTTGTCTTCAGGCCAGCCGTTCAGTACAAATATTTTGACAATGGGCAACACTGAGTCATTTCTTGTTTCTGTTTTTATTTCCAACAGGCACAGTGGTGCGATTGGCAGTGAAGCAACGGTGCACACATATATATCATCACCCGCTGTGTCAGTATCTGTGTGAGGCTGATAATTTCTGTTTAAGACATCAGCTATGTGGAGCTCTGTTCCTTTTCTATATGTCAGTCACGTCGTATTTCTGAACTTTTGGGAGCATTTTTTGGAGTCGGTGAGGAGTGTCAGAAAGGTTGTTTTTTTTCATAATAATTTCTAATGGTTTATGGTCACTTTCTACTGTGAAGTGTCTGCCAAATGTGTACTGATAAAAATTTTCACATCCAAATACAATAGCTGCCAATTCTTTTTCAATTTGTGCCCAGCGCTTCTGTGTTTCAGTAAATGTTTTGGAGAAAATGCTATAGGGCAGTTGTTTTGAAGTATCACAGCACCTACCCCGCAACTGGATGCATCCACACTAAATGTCACTGGCATTACTGGATCATAATATTTGAGAGTGGCTGTTTCAAAGACCATTGTTTGTAATTCCTCAAAACTCTTATGATGGGATTCTTCCCAACACCATTCTGCGGTCTTTTCCAAGAGGAGTCTTAGAGGGGCTGTGACATCAGACAACTGTGGGAGGAGTATGTGACCATGCCAAGGTACTGATGCAGGTCTGTTCTATTTTGTGGTCTATGCATGTTCCTGATGGCAGTCACCTTTTCCAGGTCTGGTTTAAGTCCATCTGCAGCCAGGAAGTGGCCCATGTAGCTCACTTCTTTAGCTTTGAATGTACATTTCTCTGGATTTAGTTTTATGTTCCTTTCTCTGATGTGCTGCATTACCTTTTCCAGTATCTGGTCGTACTGTTGCTCGTTCTCCCCCAGATCAATATGTCATCCACCATCACTTCAACACCTTCCAAGTCTTCAAATGTTTGGGACATAATTCTTTGAAACGTCTCTCCAGCACAGTTGATTCCAAACGGCAGTCTTTTATAGGCAAATCTTACTGTAAAGGGGCTGTACATCATCCTCCAGAATCTGGTATTCAATGTAGGTTTCAAGCACTGTCCACAATATGTCACTAACCTTGCTTTGGATTTTTCTATTTTGTAACAGCTTTGAGTGTGTATCGATTGTGGAATGATGTTGCATTGAGCCCCCATGTCTATCTTGAATTTTGTTTTATGGCCATTCAGTTTGATGGTTATCATCTGTAACGAGGTTCTTAGTGTGGAAGGAAGTCGGAGTCAGCGTGACTGAGGCTCGTGGCAATTTATTATGGTTCCCTTAGGAACAGCAAAAACAGGCAGGCGCTCAGGCGCTTCAAAATAAACAAAACTTATATAGCACTTCTGCGGTTCTCTAGACACAGGCCACAGTCTTTCCCCCACGAGTCCTCAGTCTGTCTCGTCTCTCTCTCTCTCTTTCCCCTGAGGCATTTTACAGTCTCTCCAGGGCAATCACTGAAACGAGAAGCAGGTGAATGTCATTTTGCACTTGACCTACTTACTCACCGCTCGTCTCTGACCGCTCTCTCCCACTGCAGACTCCGCTAAACCACGCCCCCTCGCCACACCATCCAATCCTCTCCAGTTCTTGCATTCACAGGATCAACATAGAATTTGCTTTCTGAATGAGTCTCTTCAGACACAGTATTTATATTTTTCTGAGGTCTGGAAGACATACATTTACTAGCAAAATGATTCCTTTTCCCACATCTTTTGCAGTTTTCTCCGTATGCTGGACATCTACCTTTGTTGTGATCCCTTCCACAGTATTTACAGTTCCGTATGATGTAACGTGACCTGTCGGATAGAGAGGGGATATCGATTAAAATTACGATACTGACGGAGTATCGAAAGTATCGTACTCAAACAAAAAATACGATAAGGTAGGTGACATATGTGCCATTTTCCCAGGGGGACGCGTCATGGCCAGGCTTTCATATTGCCTAAATAATCTAGGTTTGGCTTGTTTGAGAGTGCAGACCGAGCGGGGTATGACATCAAAATACTCGAGAGCATAAGGACCGGCTTCTGTATGGTATTTGGATGTCATACACCGATCGGTGCACTCGCAAACAAAGCCAAAACCTAGATCTTTTAGGCAATATAGAAATCCTGGCCAGACGCGTCCTGGGAAAATGGCACGTACGGTCACCCTACTAAGGTGTTTTATTTACCAGTGATTTTGTTAATTTAACAAAATAATAATAATAATAATGCGTACAATATGCATTGAATTGGACAAATAACCTTTGTTAGCGAGTAATTGTGTAGGCTATAACAATTTTCCTGCTCATCTAAACACACAAATGTTGCAAGACAGAACCAATAAATCAAAGAGAGTGTTCACTCACTTCTAAAAGTGCATTCAAACAGGACTGCGTTTCCCAAAAGTATCATAAGAAAGCATTAAAAGTTTTGGGAACTGCAGCCCTGAACAATGCTTATCAGAGGACAGAGTTATTTCTCAATAAACAAACTGAAATTGTAGCCTGCAGTTTGTGCAATTACAGTTATTTAAATTGAACGTTGAAAGATAATATTGATCATGTTCTATTCTGTAATGTTAATAGAAATCATACACTGTCAAGAATAAAAAGGTTGGATTTTATGCATGCAGCAGCCTTTCACTGGCAGTCCCTTATGAAAATTAACCATTGTTTTACTAAAGTGACCATAGTTCAAATGTAGTATTTATAGATTTGAATCATGTTTAAACAAAAACATATCTGAACCATGTGTAAACAAAAATATAAACTAATAAGTTACAATTAAGGCATATTGAATGTTAATGCGTTTTAAACAAAGTTAAGTGCTTATTACCAATTTAATCGCTAGTAATTTAATTTAATACATTCCATAATTTAAAATTTTAGTAGAAGTATCGAATAGGTATCGATATCGACGATACTGATTTGAAAAATATCGGTATCTTATCGAAAACAAAATAAGTGGCATCACCCATCCCTAGTCTGGATCATTGGCTTGTGCTCCGCGTCTTGTTCACATTTGTCTTACTGTGTGAACTTCTGTGTCTGATGCAACTTGAATTTGAGAGAGCTGCGTGCGGCTTGCCTCTGCTGCGCTGCACATTTTAACAGTGGTGGCTCATGGGTTTTAAAATAGAGGAGGCACACAAATTGTAACGTTATTGGTTATTGTAACATCTGAGATCCCTGCCGATTTTTATTATTATATTATTTGCTTAACCACTATAAAATGGCTTTTTGGTTGCTTTTAGACAGAAAACGTAAAGAAAACGACATACAAACAGCAAGACAATATAATTTCACTTACCTGGCCTATCACTTGAAGCAAACATCAATCCCTTCTTAAAAGTCTGTATTAAAAGAGCTGACTGCTGTAATGTGAGCCTATATCCAGCGTTAGGGTGTTCTCCCTTTATTTTAATTTTGTATATATACTGTCGAATGACAGTTGTAAATCTGTTGGCAATCAAAATATCAATATCGCTATCTACGTACTTGAACGTCTGCCTTTTTTTTTTGTTTTTTTTTTTTGTTTTTATTATTTATTTTCTTTACATCACAATACAGAGACAGGTAATCTCCTTCATAAATACATATCATACAATCATATATTTAAATCAATCTGTTACCCTTTATCCTTTACACATATTTATAAGAATTAACCAATGTTTAAAACCATATTAAAAGGAGGGACATTTGGTATGTTCCATAACTTATCGGTTGCGTTAACTGACAATTTCTGTCCATCTCTTAAAATGTAATCCCCTATGCATTTTAAACTTGATGTTGTTACTGATTTAACTGGGATTTCATATTTCTGAAAGACACAAATATTCCTAGATTTCCATAGTGCTTCCTTAAATACATTTATAATTGCCCACCACCGTATCCATTTTTTACAATTAACATTTTCCAATTCTCCGTACCAAATGTCTCTTTCACTTGGCACTCTGTACAAACTGTATAACCATAATCGAATGGAGCCCCAAACC
The DNA here is from genome assembly GCA_018155175.1 of Sinocyclocheilus anophthalmus. NCBI lineage: Eukaryota > Metazoa > Chordata > Actinopteri > Cypriniformes > Cyprinidae > Sinocyclocheilus > Sinocyclocheilus anophthalmus. The sequence goes on along the minus strand of JADLZN010001137.1, from coordinate 62,673 downwards.
TTCTGGGCATAAGCACATTTCCACAAACAATGTCTTATTGTCTCTTCTTCTCCACAGTTTGCTCTAGGACACAAAGAAAAACGAGAACAACCTCTCCTCTTCAAAAAAGCCCGAGTAGGTAAACAGTTTTGTACAGCCTGCCAAGCGATATCCTTATGACAATTAAACAAGAAATCATCGTTCACATTCTTCCAAACCGTAATACATTCTGATTCAATAAGGTGTCCTACAGGAGTCATCTTAAATAAAGATGGGGAAAGCTTTTCCTCTATTAACTGTCTATTTAAACTCCCAATCTGAATGTTAGACCAAGATGTTCTCTTTAATATCTGCAACATTTTATTATACATAACTGGTCTAGTTTCTGCATAAGGAGTATTTTGAGGCATTCTCTTATTCCAAATTCTTCCCACTTGTCGGCCTACCCAGAACTTCACAAAAAAACTACTATAATTAGCCACTTCATCATTTAGACAAGATTTCAATACAGGACAGAGAAACATAGCATCCAATTTGGCTTGTATATCAGGGATCGCTAATCCTCCTTTCTCGATTTTTCTACATACAATTTCTCGTTTCAACCTCTCCTGATTAGAGTTCCATAAAAAACGGAAAATCTTTTTCTTAACTAAATTTAAAAACCATCTTGGGGCTGGCAAAGTTGCCGCTACAAATGTAAGAGATGCTATTATCTCTGCATTAATTATTAGTATTTTACCCCTAAAGCTAAGCTTTCTTTCTTCCCACTGTTTAATTTTCCACTCTATTTGTTGTATCCTAGAATTCCAATTCCTTTCTTCCATATCTCTACACCACACCATCCCTAATATTTTAATGGCTTTGTCTTGGATTTTCAGTCCAAAATTTAATTTGGGTTCCGTCCAATTTAAGTATAAAATCTCACTTTTACTTTTATTGATTTTCATACCAGTCGCCAATGTAAAAAGCTCACATAACTGTAATGCTCTTTCTACTGAATGGTTATTCGAAAGTAACAGGGTTATATTGTCCATATAAAGTGACAATTTTGCTTCCTTACCTAAGCTCCCTGGTATTAATAATCCTTTTAATTCAGAACTCTGCCTAATAGCTTGGGCTAGTGGTTCTATGGCTAATACAAAGAGTAAAGGAGATAAACCACATCCCTGTCTCACTCCTGAACGGACAGTAACAGGTGGTGTTAGATGGCCATTCACCAATATGCGACTCTGGCATCCAGTGTATAATAAATTGATCCATCTAAGAATTGGTTCCCCAAAACCATAACTCTGTAACATTTTACGTAAGAAAATGTGATCTATGCTATCGAAAGCCTTTTCTAAGTCTAATCCCACAACACATAAAGGTAATTTTCGATCCTGTGTGTAAAGGAACGTATCTCTTATTAAAGACAAATTCTGATGTAAGGATCTACCTTTTACCCCGCATGTTTGTTCCTTCCCGATTAAGCTTTCCATACTACGTTGGAGTCTAAAAAAAATCGCTTTTGACAATATCTTCACATCAGTGCCCAGTAAGGACAAAAGGCGCCAATTCTTTAGATCAGATTTATCTCCCTTTTTGAATAACAAAGAGACAATACCCTCTATCAATGTTGGGGGAAGTACACCTAGACTAAAACTTTCTTTAAACATTTTCAGCATCGTCTCACTTAACTCCTCCCAAAATTTCTCATAAAATTCTTTGGGCAGGCCGTCTACACCTGGACTTTTATTACTTTTCATACTCTTTAATGCTTTTGTAAGGTCGTTAATCGTGAACTCTTTATCCATCGCAATTGAAAAATTGTGTTCAACACTTTTAAAAAGAAAGTCACCCATAACTCTCTCATCTTTTTTCTTTTCAGAGTAAAGGTTTTGATAAAATGAGTGAATATATGAAATTAAATCCTCTGTTTCAGTTATAACTTCATTATCTTGTTTTTTTAATTCTTCTATAACAGTCTTGGACCGAAACACTTTCCTAAAAAAGTACCGGGTACACTTTTCATTTGATTCAATATGTTGTATTCTACTTCTTATAATAAAACTCCTACTTTGGTCTGCGTAAATGTCTAATATTTGTTTTTTAAGTCTCATAATATCGTCTACCACATTAAAACCTGAGTGAGCCATAGTATAGAATTGTTGTAATTTCTTTTGATATAATTTACATAGAAAAGCTTCTTTCCTTTTAATTTTTCTACCCTCTCTTATAAAGAATTTTTTTGTTCTAATTTTAAAGTCTTCCCACCATTCACCAACCGACTCGTATAATGGCTGTAAACTTTTCCATTGAATCAATTTTTCTTTATATCGGGTTACAATTTCCTGGTTGTCTAATAAGCTAGTATTTAATTTCCATAACCCAGTACCTTTCACTCTTGTCCCTCCAAAAAGCAACTCAGCTTTCACCTTGGAGTGGTCAGAGAAAAAAGTTGCGTTTATCCCCGCATTCAGTATTGTTATTTGAGATGAAGTAAACAAGAAATCGATTCTGGAAAAGCTACGACCATTAGACCAACTGTACCCGGGACTGTCTGGGTGTTTAGTTCTAAAAGTATCTACTAAACCAAAATCTTTTACTAAATTGATTAATTCTTGAGAACTTGAATCCAGTGAAACATTTGAACTAGGTTGTCGATCACTCTGGCTTAAAGGACAATTAAAATCCCCTCCTAATATCATCTCTTTCCCACAAATCAATAAAGGTGACAGTGCTTTCAAAGCTTCCTTTCTGCCTTGTAAATCCACTGGAAAGTATACATTAATCACACGAAAACAAAAGTCGTTAAGTTTTAGATCCACATATATCAATCTCCCATTTATAACCTCCCGTGTTTTAAGAACTTTCAAGGATTTACCCTTCAAAAGAATACCCACACCAGAAGATCTATTATTATTATCCCCAGACTTTGAACGTCTGCGCTGCGTGATATGTACTAACTAATATCATGTAATTTACGTCTCTTTGATGATTGGTTGATATGAGAAGGGAGGCTAGCCTCACTTGCGAGGTTTCTTTTCTCAACACTCCTCAGTGCTGAAAGTGAACACTCGATGGTGATTGGCTAATTTTTTTTTACCAAAGGAGGCACGAGAGCTCAGCTCTTCCCCGGCCTCCCCCTACCCTTCTCTATCATTAGCGGTTGTAATTACATAAGCAGATTCGGCACATTCGCGATAGAAAAGCGGCGCTTTCAAGTTATGGTATTACAACTGTGAAATTACAAACAAAAATACACATTCTGAGACATGAACCGAAATAAATTGTGAATTTTTCTTAACATTAATTCGTCCTACTCCCATTTTCACCTCAAAATTATGGCGAAGATGTGCCTCCCCTGCCTCCCCCGACGAGCCTCTGCATATGAATTGCTTTATGCAAATCTAAATCAGTTTCTCTCAGCAGCCTGGCTCAGAGAGCGTCGTCACGAATGCCTATAACGATTCCGTCCTTTATTAGACTGTCACATATTTGTCCATACTCACATGACTTGGCTTTGGTTTTGAGATCCGTAACAAACTGATCAATGCTTTCACCCGGTGCTTGCACTCTCGAATTTAAGAAATGCCATTCAAACGTCACATTCTTTTGCGGTCAATCAAACGTCTTTTCTTGACTTTAAAGGGGTCCTATGATGCTTTTTTAAAGATCATTATATTGTGTATTTGGTTTAACAGAAGAGTGGACATGCTTTAATGTTCAAAAAACAAATTTTTTTCAAATACTGTACAGTATTGTAGGTCCTCTATGCCCAGGCCTCTCTCAAAACGCTTCGTTTTCTACAAAGTCCCTGCTTCCAACAAGCGCAGTCTGCTCTGATTGGCCAGCTGACCCAGTGCATTGTGATTGGCCGAACACCGCAAGCACTCGTCGCAAATGTAACACCCCTTACCATAATCGCGAGCTTCTTCTTTCAAAATAAATGTAAAGACAGAGCCCGAAAGGGGAACAGAGTCTCGTGACAGACACAGTGATGAAGGTGGTCTCTCTCACTCACTCACTCACTCACGCACGTACTCGCGCACGCGCTGAACGCGCTCGCACACACACACACACGATGCGCAAAACTCCGCATTTGAACAGTCAATAGTAAATATTTAAACTAATAACAAAACATTAGCTTATTCAGAAGCGCCAGATTGTCATAGCAAAGTCAGAATTACCTCCTCTCCTAGGTTCACGAAACGGTCGTCCATAAAATGCATTGCTGTTCTGTTGCAAGTAATCTTAAAGATTCCTAAATGCATCTACTTTCGGAAGGCCAAATAAAGTGCTTTTGCTTTCGCCTAGAAACACACAGCGTCTCACTGACATGACTGCATCAACACTAACGTCGGTGGTTAATGAAACCACTCTTCTTTCTTTGCGTGCACATTTGGGCGTATTATGTTAATATTTCCACATAGTGATGTAGATATGTGTGGTTGACTCTTAACTTTTATAATGAATATCTCTTTGGATTTGAGACTTTAGTCTTTGCAACTTCAGGGATCTTATCTACGCACAATCAGCTTGTAACACTCCAAAGAGAAAGGAAAACTTGAAATCACATCATATGACCCCTTTAACGAAAAAAGTGTTTTATTTCTCTCTCTCTCTCTGGTCAAACATTGGGACAAAAAATATTTTGGAGGATTTTTTCCAATAAGCTTAACTCTTTCCCCGCTATTTATGGAATTTTTCAGCTTTCCGTGCAATTAAGCACCTTCTGAAAGATTAGTGAACAACTTGATCAAAACTAGGCAAAGAAGTAGAAACAAGCGATTGCATATGTAAGCAGACGCATATGTAAAACAGTGCAATTCACGAGCATTGACAGCTATACATCACAATCTGCCTAACATTAGTGAAATGAAATGCGATCCAGGAGTGGTTTAGGACGTGAAGCTTTGGATTATTTGATGGAGTGATCTTACTCCTGATCTAAATCTAAATGGTGATAGAACTGTTGTTTCAGGGTCAACAAGGATGTTGATCCAGGAACATATTCTACTTGGTGAAATCACTTTCATCATTGCGCTTTTGCCCATTTCCCTTTATGCGGTGACAGTTGTTGTAACCGTTGTTTTCCTGTGTCGAAAGAAGATAGCTAGATAGATGCCTATCCTCAACATTTTACCACACAACCCATGAGAGCATTCATTTTTTTAGTTTTGGGTATTCAGTTTAAACTGGGTTTAACTTCAGTTTTTTTAAACAGGCTGAAAATCGCCTACAACAGAAAGAGAGTAAGGTCATTCACCGATCACAGTCTAAAATGGTTACAGTGTGATCGTGGCTATATTCTGGTTAAACTACTGAGGTGTCACACTCAGCAGTAACATGTTTCCAAACTTCAGTCCAAGTGCAAATATTGCTTAGTTTTTATTATATATAAATATTATTATATATTTTCTCGCTCATTTGACTGTGTTGAATGTCAGGACTTCCATCGGTGGTTGCAAAAGCTAACAACGCATTTGTTCAAGTCACCACCTCCACATAAATCGCTGCTTATTGTATGTGCGTTTGGCTGCACATAGTAAACAGTTTGCTGATAACAATACTAGATTAGTCCAAAACTACGTAGTTTCATCGACTATGCATCACATTTTACCTGCTTGAACATGTTAATGTTCTCCAAACTATGAAAGATCAAATCAATGTGTTTAATTAAGCGGTGCAAGCACATAGCGCTGAAACCCTATTGTAATTGTTAGAATGGCCAAGGATCAGCGATCTCCACATAAAACTGATCGTGTAGACCAAACCGTAAGTCGTAGAGACTGGAAACTTGGAGGGATGGTAGTATTCACACCGCCTACAACGTGACCAAGGCTCACCCCAATTGGCCTGACGGGGGCGCAACAGCAATCAAAAGTATGAAATCGCTAATAACTCCTAAACCGTCAGTCGCAGGCTCAAGTGTCTTATGTCATTGGAATCCTTGGCTCATGCAGGACAAAATGCATGCCTCCGACTCGATCGTGAGCCTGCCATAATTTTCGGGTATTTTGCATTTTTTGAAAAACATACTTTTGCGAACTAGTCCTAGGTTGTGCGCCTCGATTGGACCCCAAAACCGTACAGAAGATTCTTTGGAGAGTGAAGACAATAATCATCCAACAAATTAAGTTGGACCTTTCGATCACGCAACGGGGACACCAAAAAGTTCGAAGGGGGCAGGGCCTCTGAAAGGAATGAGATATCTTCGCCAAACTCGGAACACTTATGTAAGAGCTCAAGCTGAGGTCTCAGGAAAACAATCGTGGAGATTGGCCACTTGGTGGCACTATAAGAGGGAAAAACGGCTATAACTAGACAACCATTTGTCCCATCAACATGAAAATCGCTGTGCACGGTCTTGGTCCAAAGTGCCACAAGTGTCTATGGGGACATCTGCGTATCTAAAAAAACATGGCCGCCATTAGCCAAAATCTTTTAAGCACCTATTTGACAAGGTTAACAGAGGTCGATCGGAACGAAACTCAGTGGGCCTGTTTGACTCACGGCCCCAAAGGTCTGTGAGAAATTTGAAAGATTTGAAAAAAATCGGCCACTGGGGGGCAGTATCGCATTTTTTTAGGTCATAAAGGATTGTACATTGTGCAGTTTTCCACATGTACACGTGATATTTGTATCGTATGATAGACCTCCTTCCGAACAACTTTGCCTCTAGAACCACTGCTGTCAATCAAATTGTTCATTAAATATTCAAGATTATTTAAAAAGCTACTTTTGCGAACTAGTCCTAGTTTTTTTGCTAAATCTCAACAAAACCACTGCGGGTTGCACTTCTCTGGCTTATATTTCTATGGTAAATTACCTGGATTTGCCAAAAATGCTTTTTTAACAATTGATTTAGGTGGTCACAGGCTTGCTAAATAACATGTAATGTTTTTTTTCCTTATGTGCTTAACCTGTTAACCCGCACCTGGATGCCAGCGCACTGTTTTTCAATGGAAAGCTTATAAGGAATGTATTTGCTAAATTTGTGTAAGCAGTACACATCAAAACATGCATAATCAAAACGCAGTACGTACCAGACTCATCGTAATAACGAGTCATAAACGCAACCACAGCTGTAAATCCCGGTTTAGTTAGAAAAATAAGGGTCCACTGAATAACATCCCATAGAGCACTTTTAGTCCAAACGAAGCAATAACGTTGTAATATGGATGGTAATTCCTTTGTTTACGTCTCATTTCTTCGGGGACAGTTATTGTTTGTATCAGTTATGCAATAACTTGCGCTCAAAAAACTGTTTACAATAGTAAAAAGCAACATGGGTTTGTAGCTACAGGTTCTATTTGAGAACGCAGTGGACGTGGATGACTATAATGCAATAAGAGCTTGTTCTAATACTGAGGTGCTAAACCATTCAGGGCTTTATAAGTAATAAGCAAGATTTTAAAATATATACGATGTTTAATAGGTAGCCAGTGCAGTGTTGATAGAACTGGGCCAATATGGTCATACTTCCTGGTTCTAGTAAGAACTCTAGCTGCTGCATTTTGGACCAGCTGGAGTTTGTTTATTAAGCATGCTGAACAACCACCCAATAAGGCATTACAATAATCTAACCTTGAGGTAATGAACACATGAATTAACATTTCTGCATTTGACATTGAGAAAATAGGTCGTAATTTAGATATATTTTTGAGATGGAAAAATGCAGTTTACAAATGCTAGAAACGTGGCTTTCTAAGGAAAGATTGCTATCAAATAACACACCTAGGTTCCTAACTGATGATGAATAATTGACAGAGCAGCCATCATGTCTTAGAGAGTGAAAAAAAGAAAATGGAAGGAAACAAATCTTACAAAAGTTTTTCTTCTTTTTCACTGCATTTGTATAATAAAAAAAACAAAGCATTAATTCATTGAGAAAGAGGCTTTCCACATGCTTTTCCACTCGTTCAATTAAATCTAAACAAGATCAACAAGTACATTGAGAATAAAATGGCAGAGTCCTCGGTTCACAAAAACACACAAAAAACTAATCAGTTTTCCTTTAAATTCACTCTTGGGAACGGTCTTAAAGTTCAAAGTTTCAGTTATTCACACCCAACAACAACGACAACCAAAAACAAAGAGAGGAAATAATTCCCCTAGTCTTAATCCCGTTAGGTGTGTGCGTTGTTTATGTGGGCGAGTCTTCGTGCATTGGGGGGTTTCTCGGAGGTTTTGCCATTCACACCTGGTCTGCGCAAGCAAATAATCCGACACATTTAGCCACACTTGCCTGCATGTACCGTTCTCGTCACATCTGTTCCCTTCCGCTCACTCCCAGAACTTCCGTTTGCCTCTCTTGTATATCGTTTCCGCCCATTACCTCATAATTGCAGGCAGGGTGCAAAACGATGGTCTGGATCCATATCCTATTGCAACTTCACATTTACAAAGCTCATTTTTAAAATTCTTTTTATACTCTAAAAGTATCTTATTTGGGGGGGAATATTGGTTGCGAGAATCTAATTTTTCATGGTATCTTCTTCAAATTTGAAATATAAACTCATGAGACGTGACTTTCAACCCATTACGTTTCTGGATTGCTCCAGGACTGATTTCAATTATTTGGAGTATGGAGTAGTTTTGTGTATAATTTTTTTCAAGGAACTTCAGTGTCTATAACTGTTATCTTTGAGCATTATCACACTCTGGAGATGGATAGTAAAAGCCCAATGGGTCTTTGCCAAAGGGACACAAAAATTGTCTGTTGTAGCAACCACTATTGTCGAACTTACCATTTCATAGGTAGGTCATTTCAGCTTTGAGTCCCAAAGGGGGGGGGGGGGTTGCAGGTTAAAAGTGTTAAATGCCTAAAGCGCTTAAACCCGGTACTCGCTGCGGCAGATATATTAAACATTGATTTCCTCGTAATATAGATTTAGCATACATTATACTCCATATTTTCTGTCTCTTTCAGAGATGTCAGCGATCAGCAGTTCAGATGATCCAGTGATCCAGATTCTTCTGATGGGCAGATATGGTTCTGGGAAAAGCTCATCTGGAAACACCATACTGGGAGAAAGAAAGTTTAAAGTCCAAAAACAGAAAAAGAAGCATGAATCTGAAGTTTGTGATGAAGTAACTCAGATCGGAGGGAAGCAGGTGCATTTGATTATTTCTCCAGATCTGAATAAGGATAATCTGGAGAAGTTGAAAGAGCAGCTGGTCTCTCGATGTTCAGCAGGTCTCAGTGCAGTTCTGCTCACCGTTCCTCTAGAGAAACCTGTGCAAAATGAGGAAGAGATCCTGGATTATATTCAGTGTTTATTTGGTCCTGAAGTTCAGAAATACACCATGATTCTTTTCACAAGTGGAGATGAACTGGAGGATCTGGATCAGACCATTCTTGAATATCTACAAAACCATGAGGATCTCCAGCAACTGGTGATTGAATGTGGAGGAAAGTTTCACTGTTTCAAAAACAATAAGAAAGTGGAAGGTCAAGTCCAAGAACTACGGCAGAAGATTGAAGGAATGATGAAGAAGAATAGAGGGAAATTTATCATGAAAGGGAAGAGGAGGAGACACAGCATGGTCAGCATTGTCAATTGTAAGATGTTTTCTTGTTGTGATATGACCTTGAAACGATGAGTAGCCTACCAACCTTGCTATTTTACAGAGATATAAGTCATGAGAGCAGCCTTGGTCAAATATTATTTCTGAATAAATTGACAGAGAAGTTTATATAGTCTTTAATGAATTTGTCTCATTATAACGGTTGAATAATAGTGCTAAACATCCTTGCTCATCTCTTGTCTTGGGTGCAAAAATCTTTGATTGGGATGTTCTAGTAAATAATAAATTCAGTCATGTTAACTTATTGATATGTTCATTTTTGTTGGTAGTATTTTATGATTGGTCATTAGGTTCAACATGGAAAACCAATTAATATTTAATGCATTAAATAGAAAAAATGCAAACTAAAATAATTAAATTTTAAAAATCCAAATATACACATAAAAACTGAGCAAAAAGAAAAACAAAAAGAATCCAGAATTCAGAACACCAACAAATCAGCCAAGACTTATCAAGGAACAGAGAAACATGAGGGCTGTATATACAGGGGATAACCACTGTTAGCAAAACAACTACAAACAGATTACAAGACTAGACACAGGGAACTGAAACCACAACTTCAACATAAAAGTCCCTATAACAAAATCAGATCTGATGAGTAATTTGATCTTTCTTTTTTAGTTTCAGGAGAGTTTCCAGCAGAAGATACAGATGAGACTGATATGATTCCTGAGAGCAAAGATCAGGTCAGGCTGGTTCTGCTGGGAAAAACTGGATCTGGGAAAAGTGCCACTGCAAATACCATTGTCGGCAGAAACCCGTTCAGATCCTCCACAAGTACAATTTCTCAGACAAAACCGTGTCATTCAGAAACTACAGTGAGGTTTGGTAAAGAAATATCAGTGATCGACATGCCTGGACTTTATTATACTAAACTCAGTAAAGAGCAGGTTCAAAATTAAATAGGTAAATGCATAACACTATCATCTCCTGGACCATATGTTTTTATTGTCATCTTTAGAGTGGTTAAAATTACTGATGAGGAGATAAACATGGTAGATCAACTCAGAGAAGTATTTGGAGAACAGATACTGAAATACACCATTGAAACGGAGGGGTTCGTTGGGGTATTAATATGTTTACAAAAATGTCTTGCAACAGGACTCTTTAGATCATTTCTATTTATTACACTTCTGTGCTCTGTGATCCTTTCTTTTAATGAACGTGATGTTTCACCAACATACATTTTGTTACACGGACACTGAATTATATAAATCATTATTTGTCTTACATGTTATAAAACTCTTGATAAAAACAGGACTTTTATCAGGATGATTTTAAAAACGTTTTTTAAACATAATCGTAAAAAATTCATGCTGTTATGTTGTATATATATATATATATTAGGATTCAAACAAAATTAGTCAAAATAATATATTCCAAATATATTCAACCAAAACAGTGAACACTATTAACTGCAATGATTATATGCTGCGATTAAACTTAAACTTATAGCAAAATGTGTGGTAGTTCTGTATGTTGTTTCAGAGTTGGCATCATCTGAGGTCCTCTGAGGGGTTGCCATCATCTCTTCTCAGGTATTCTGGACCTAGACTGAAGCTTGTGTAAATCCTGTTACCACGGGGATGTCAATCCCCTAGCAAGAAACAGAGAAACAAAACTAGAGGACATAATTAGCATAGCTGCGTTCCAACCAGGCAAAAGGATTTGTTTAACCAAGCAAAAGAATAATAATGGCATTTGATCAGATTAACTGCAGTACAAGATATGAGATGCATTATTGAAGCTTGGCCAAAGAGGAGGTGTGGAAGGTAGGTATTAGAAACACTAAATGCCATGAGTGATGGAGAGTCTGATGGTAAGTTATGCGTCCTGGGTCGGCTCAGCATCTGACAGTGATCCAGATATCATATTTACATGTTTTAGCCTCACGTTACTTGAATTGGTCAAACTTTAGTTTAATCATTTATTTTTTGTCATGCCATATTGTTTATTATTCGCTACTATGTTGCTATTCTAGTCTGGCCATTTCCTGAAGAAGAAAAAATCCGATCTATATGATGTAATGAATAAAACCATTTTTTTGATTACCCAAAGTTTAATGGTGTTGTTCTCTTATTCAAATTATAAATTATATAACTAACCAAATTAATAAATATTTAGATGAAGCTGTGCGTTTGAATTTTTGTCTGACTTTAGAAGTAATTTACCTTCATAAACCTGTCTGCAGTATACCTGTATCATGGATGTAGTTGTCAGTTTTTCTTTATGGTCTTTTCATATCCAGACTTTCTGAGATGTTTTCAGTGTATTTTAGAGCTGTAGTCCTCTGCGCTTCATTCTTGAGTATTCAGCCCATGGATTGAAGTTATACGACTCGATCAATGAATCGCTGGCCGACAGTGAAAACAGTGATTCTGACCAAATTCCCTTTGAGCTAAATTGGCCTGTTTCCCTTACAACAACTTGTTTTCCATTTTGATTTCCTCTTGATTCTGCTTGCATCAAAATTAATTCATTATTTTTACTTGTGAAAGTCATTTGCTTTTTGAGCTTTCCATGTTTTAATTTTCTCACTAGAGCTTTAAATGCCTAATAAATTATTAGGCGAGCGAGCAGTTCACGGTATTTCTCATATTTACACAATCATCAAACACACTTTATACAGTTTGAGCAACATTTTAAATTGTAATTTCTGTATTGTTTTCATCAGGTTCAGAGCTTATCTCTCTTCACGTTTAGTGCAGCAGCAGCGAGCATGTAAGGAAATTATATTAAATTTGACAGAATAATGACTAGCCACTGGCTATTGAATTGTTAGAATTTTAGCTGAGAATCGAACTGTTGCTAGAGTGAATACTGCTAGTGTAACTGTTCTGTTTGCCATTAGCGGGGAACCTCACGACATGAAACACCATTATTAGAGCATTCCTTATCACTGAGAAAAACCTGGGCTTTCCACTGCAGCTTCTGCTCTCTGTAAAGAGCACTAGTGTGTGCAGGAGTGGAAAAGCTTTGCATTCTGTTATTTTGGTCATGGGTTGGGGATTTAAAGGTGCAGACATTGATAAATACACTCCTCTCATCTCCAGTGCAGATTCTGGGTAGATACTCATTACTCATATCATGCATTTGATTCCTGATCTTAGAGAAGAGCAGAACGTTGAACTGAAAACCTCTGAGCAGATCAGTGAGGTGGAGTTTCTCATGACTCTGATGGAGAGCGCTTGAGGAAAACTGTATTTCACACAGTTCATCCACTGGGATCAAGAGGAAGCAGATGTGATTCTGTTGTTCTGAATTAATTTCATCAGCTTTGTCTCAGATCATCTCTCCAGAGCTTCAAGAAGTAAAGCTTCATCCTTCATCATCAGGTCTGAGCGCTGCAGCAGAGCGTCCATCATGTGAAAGAGATGCTGCTCCACACTGGAGATCTTATGAGAAACTCAGCGTTCAGGAGAGAAACTGAAGGACGTTCTCCTGCAGAACAAGCTCACCTGTGCAGATGCCATACTCCTACATCTATACCTGCGTCTGGAAGGTGTTGTCTTCAGGAATGAGTGAAGATCCTGCCAACATCCTCCATAAGCTTCTTCAGTCCAAAGATAAACACCAGCTGATGGAGACATTGATCCGATGTGATGGAAACAGAATTTGTATTAAAATAAGACCAGTGTGTATCAATCAAACTGTGCTGAGGAGTTCATGTGTTCTCCATAAGGTCCTCCTGACATGGCTGATATTCACTCCAGGAAAACCCATCTGATGCTTTAGCCAGATCCCATCCATCTTCACAGACTGAACCCCACTCTCCATCATGATAGACCTCCATAAGACCAGATGAAGCCAGATCTCCCACAAGTCTCACACTGACCTCCTGTGTCGACTGCTTCAGTCTGTCTTCTTCAGCCGGTGACAAAGACTCAGAGATTGAGAGATTTCACTGAAAACTGCTCAATGTTTTAAACCAGACAATAAAACGTGTTTAACCTCAGCTAACTGTGCAATTGTTGCTGCAACAGACGTATGTTTGGTTGTGAAATTCCAGTAGATCACATTTAATATTTAAGAAATATGTTTACAAATATATTTATTGTGACTACTGAAATTTGCTGACGTCGCTCTCCGCACTTCCGCTTACAGCGGTATGTCACGCCACATCAAAGAGCGTCAAAACGGCATTTATGGATTTAATTTCCTGATAAAATATACATAATTTTAAAGATGAGACTTTGTTTCTTATCGAAAAGAACAAAACACAAACCTTATGATTACAGAATGTAATGTATAGTAATAATGTATAGTGAAGATTTATTCACGGCTATGAATTTAAACGGATTACGTTCTGCACGTGCAATCGTTAAAATTACACTGTATTTGTTCAGTACGAATAAGTGTACCATTACACCCCTAGAAATCATTTAAAACACCAAAACTGCACTTACCTGAATAAGAATGTGTCTGGGCAAAGGCTGTTGCTGTAAATAGGGAGCTTTTTCATCATCTTCTTCTTTTTTAACGGCGATTGAAAGAGGAAGCAGAGCGGGAAATAACGGATATATTTTCAAAATCTCAGTAATCCACCAATAGGAATAAGGGAAGACACAAAGCAACCAATAGCATTGTTGAATGGGCTGAGATGTGGACTGCCACTGACCTGCCAGCAGTTTATATGTGTTTTTCCAAATAAAAGCCAAATGTTAACCATAAGTTATGATGTGCCATAGCCAAGCCACATATGGCTCTCAGTTGTGTGCTATCATCTGGACCATATACCTCAAAAAAATTGTCATCCAAAATAAAATTCCCTCCAATTCAAAATCCATGGCAAAACATACTGGTAAAGTTTGGCCCATATGTGCGCAGCATGGCCGGACTTACCATTGGGCTTGAGTGGGCTGCAGCCCATGGGCCCCGCCTTGTAGGGGGCCCCGCCTTTGCCCTTTTACGTTTGTTTGATTTGTTATATGCAGGGGCGGATCTACCGGGGTGGCACGGGGTGGCAACTGCCACCCTAAGAAAAAGCTGTGCACCCCAGAATTATCACAGAATAAAACATAAATGTAAGCAGTGTTTCATGTGCTACTTTTCAGCTGCAGCGATGACAGAGTAATGCAAAGTAATGGCAAAAACGCGTCTTTCAGTAAACTGCAGTGTGCCAGTGTAGTCGGCTTCCTTAACAAATGACTCTTATGAACCGGATCTTTTGAGTGAAAACCACAAAGCGCTGCCCAGTTCACTAACAAATTGTTTTTACATTTGTTCATGAATCAGATAATTACTGCTTTTCAGGTAAATCAGAAGTCCTCTGAGAAATCTAATCCCGAAATCTAATATGTCGGAGATTCATCGCGTAGTTGTTTGGTGATCCGATTCTCCGACCGCTCGCTTCACTTTCATCATGGATATAAGCCGTAACAATAACATGAAATAAATAAGTAAATGCCGATCACAGAAACTAATTGCAGAGTTAGGTAAGAATTTAGTTGTATTGCAGTTTTCTCGATTGTTAATATAACTGATTTTAGTTGGCACTTTTTTTCCCCAAACCATTAATTCAGTTTTCAAAACAAAAGCACATTTCTCAAAAAGTTTAACAATGAGTAAGTTAAACATTAGGTAGAAAAACTGATGGCACACCAATCAGAATCTCTGCATGCTAACAACGGAGAGAGCTCGAGCTGAGCCAATCATCTACAGGGGTTTTATACTTACACATACAGTATAATTACAGTACATTAAATAATGGAAATTTCACTATTCTATATGTACAGTAAACTGTAGCACATGTTGTACACCACAGCATGTGACTGCCACATTTTATTTGTAACCATTTTTTATGTGTACTGCATTTTTGCAGAACTGAGAAATGACTGCCTAGAGATATAGCTAGTCATGTGTCAGGAGACCAAGAAACTGCTATAGAGTACTGTATACTGTAATGAAATTTGACCAAATGTGCAGATGATACGAAAGTTACTTGTTTTACTTTTATTTGTTACTGTACTGTATTGTGGTGCATGCCAGGTTCATACAATTCTTTGGTATTTGAATTTTTTTAGTGCTTTTCATCTACTGCAAGATTACTTTACAGTATAGTAAAATGATTTTTTCCCCCAAAAGTTCATTGCTGAATTATACATCTAATTTATGTATACTGTGATAGACATTGAGCTGCAAAAATAATTCCTGAATCCTCGTTAAGGGTTTGGTAAAGTTGTATGATCTTCAGTGTTCGTGGAGCAGGAAGTCATCTGTGATTTGAATTGTAAGCCATTTACCAGTTTTTTTTTTCACTGAGTACACCAAAAGCTTTACTTGTACACAGTTCGAAAGCTGACACGCAAACAGCAGAACCACACACAAATCTGCAAAACCAGATTTAACCCAACTATTCTCGGCCTTTGACTTCGTTTTCAATTTCGTAAAACACTTTTTGCAAAACACAACTCTATGTAACACACAAACATCTAACAGGAATTAATATTATGGCAAAGGTGTTTGCAAATGTTTGCTTTTAAAATGTGTTTGTGATATTTTGAACGCAGTGCTTCATTTTGCACGAGATGTGAGGCATTTTGGATTTGCAATTCTTGGATTTGTGTGTAAAGTTTTGAAAGAAAAGAGGCACATTTTTGAAAATGTAAGCAGTTAAAAAAAAACCGTAAGAAAACTTGCAATAACTAGATTGAAAAGTTTGAAAGACAAAGTTATGTTGGCTTGTCTTAAAGTCTTGTTTAAAAATGTAAATGGTTTGCTCAGATAGATGTTCTTGATGTTTGCTAAAGTGTTGCTAGTTGGTTGCTAGGATATTCTGGGTGGTTGCTAGGCTCTTGCTATGCAGTTGCTGGGGTGTTGCTAGAGTATATGGTTGCTAGAGTTTGTTCTGGGTGATTACAGACATTCCCATCTGTGTTGTAGGAGCCTATTTTTGTTCAGATTCAGTAACCATTACAGCTATAAAAACTGAAATGTAACATTAAATGTGTAAACACCACTAATTAAAGACATTTTTGTTTACCTTTTCCTCAGCGTAGAGGGGTGAGCAGTTTATAATTAAGAATGTATTAAATCCAGGAAGAATTGTTACAGTATTTGGGAAGAACTGGGTTCAACAAGCAAGTATAAGTGTTTGCTGTTTTTTTCTTTTCTTTTCTTTTCTCTTTCCAAATCCCGCTTAAGAGGGCTGAGGGAGGACGGAGGAGCTGAACACGCAGCGCTGAATGAAGCTCTATGAAGACTCAAGCGGTTCAAGAATGCTCATGGGAGTTTTACTTACTCAAAGTTGTTCTAAGGGCAGAAAGGAAAATGATTGGTTGAAAGATTCAACCAATGAAATTGGATCAGAGGCGGGGTCAAGACATTTGGAAATTTGGAGGGAATCTACAGAGATACGTTATCGACTGCTCGTCGGAGATCGCTTTTATTGTAAGGTAAGTGCTTTTACGATGTATTTGATTAAAAATCACACATAAACAGCCTCTAATGTTTACTAAGATAATTGGGGAACATTGGAAATGCACAAAATAATCATCGTCTAAATATCCCATCGTATGGATTTTGATTCGACTGCTTCAGTTCACCGCACCAAAGCTGCTAATGGGATAACTGGGGCTTTTCCAGTCCTAATTTACCCCGCTGTCTGTGAAGCCGATAACGTTATATGCGATCGTTCAAGCCTCTGCAACATTTCATCAGTCAAAATTATACATCTCCCGCCCTAGCGCTGCGAACAGGAGTACTCAATAGTTTCATATCGCTGTTATGTTTAGTCTACTATATGCTGCTCTCAGGGCAGGAGTACTCAATAGTTCATATCGCTGTTATGTTTAGTCTACTATATGCTGTTCTCAGGGCAGGAGTACTCAATAGTTTCATATCGCTGTTATGTTTAGTCTACTATATGCTGTTCTCAGGGCAGGAGTACTCAATAGTTTCATATCGCTGTTATGTTTAGTCTACTATATGCTGCTCTCAGAGCAGGAGCACTCAATAGTTTCATATCACTGTTATTTTTAGTCTACTATATGCTGTTCTCAGGGCAGGAGTAATCAATAGTTTCATATCGCTGTTATGTTTAGTCTACTATATGCTGCTCTCAGGGCAGGAGTACTCAATAGTTTATATCGCTGTTATGTTTAGTCTACTATATGCTGTTCTCAGGGCAGGAGCACTCAATAGTTTTATATCGCTGTTATGTTTAGTCTACTATATGCTGTTCTCAGGGCAGGAGCACTCAATAGTTTATATCGCTGTTATGTTTAGTCTACTATATTCTGCTCTCAGGGCAGTAGCATTCAATAGTTTCATATCGCTGTTATGTTTAGTCTACTATATGCTGTTCTCAGGGCAGGAGTACTCAATAGTTTCATATCGCTGTTATGTTTAGTCTACTATATGCTGTTCTCAGGGCAGGAGTACTCAATAGTTTAATATCGCTGTTATGTTTAGTCTACTATATGCTGTTTTCAGGGCAGGAGTACTCAATAGTTTCATATCGCTGTTATGTTTAGTCTACTATATGCTGCTCTCAGGGCAGGAGTACTCAATAGTTTCATACTGCTGTTATGTTTAGTCTACTATATGCTGCTATCAGGGCAGGAGTACTCAATAGTTTCATATCGCTGTTATGTTTAGTCTACTATATGCTGTTCTCAGGGCAGGAGTACTCAATAGTTTCATACTGCTGTTATGTTTAGTCTACTATATGCTGCTATCAGGGCAGGAGTACTCAATAGTTTCATACTGCTGTTATGTTTAGTCTACTATATGCTGCTATCAGGGCAGGAGTACTCAATAGTTTCATACTGCTGTTATGTTTAGTCTACTATATGCTGCTATCAGGGCAGGAGTACTCAATAGTTTCATACTGCTGTTATGTTTAGTCTACTATATGCTGCTATCAGGGCAGGAGTACTCAATAGTTTCATACTGCTGTTATGTTTAGTCTACTATATGCTGCTATCAGGGCAGGAGTACTCAATAGTTTCATACTGCTGTTATGTTTAGTCTACTATATGCTGCTATCAGGGCAGGAGTACTCAATAGTTTCATACTGCTGTTATGTTTAGTCTACTATATGCTGTTCTCAGGGCAGGAGTACTCAATAGTTTCATATCGCTGTTATGTTTAGTCTACTATATGCTGTTCTCAGGGCAGGAGCACTCAATAGTTTCATATCGCTGTTATGTTTAGTCTACTATATGCTGTTCTCAGGGCGGAAGTACTCAATAGTTTATATCGCTGTTATTTTTAGTCTACTATATTCTGCTCTCAGGGCAGGAGTACTCAATAGTTTCATATCGCTGTTATGTTTAGTCTACTATATGCTGTTCTCAGGGCAGGAGTACTCAATAGTTTCATATCGCTGTCATGTTTAGTCTACTATATGCTGCTCTCAGGGCAGGAGCACTCAATAGTTTCATATCGCTGTTATGTTTAGTCTACTATATGCTGTTCTCAGGGCAGGAGTACTCAATAATTATATCGCTGTTATTTTACTAAATTATGCGCTGCTCTGGAGGCAGGAGTACTCTATTCATACTACTGTTATTTTTACTGTTTTAGTCTGATAGTTTTAGTCTAGTAAATTTATGCAAATTTTTAAGTGTATTCAAAAAAACATTTTTCAATGATTACATTTATAAATCAGTAGACAATGTCTGTATTATTGATTGATCTTTTATTTTATTCTTCAGTTACCTGGAGGAGCTGGCAGAAACTGGACAAATCAAAGGAGCTAACACTGAAGAGGCATCTGATGCTGCCAAGTCAAAAATGGTGCAAAAATGGAGATGTATGAAAAATGGTGCATGTTTGGTTCCACCTGATAAAAGCACATAATAGCCAGATTCGGAGGGTAATTGGTTCTCACGGTGACGTAAGCGATTTTCAACATTTACAGGGGTTAGTCTGTGATTTTATTGCCATCTGAATCCAGAATGTCAGTGTTTTTCTCCCACCATCCCCATAAACATCCCCGGCCGAATTACCAAGGTCATGTGGTCATTTAATTGCTGTCCAAATCCACATCTCTGAGAATAAATAGTTTCAAAATTTACTTTTTAAATACTTTTTGACCTCCGTTTAACACCATATATTAACTGTTGTACTTTGCACGCATATTACTGAAAAAAAGTACTGAAATGCTAGAAAGTATTTACAAGAACAATATTTCATAACTGCTCCACCACAGCGATTGGGTGCTGTTAAGAACAAAAAGACCAGAAAAGCACGTAAACATTTGAAATGAGTCATTATTATGGCAGTAACAGGTATGCAATACAATTTTAAATAGTCCTACAATTACGTACATAAAAATTTAAAGCAAGCAGCTTTGTTTGCCTCCTGTAAATAAGAGGTTGCATTTAATAATTAATGCTAATCTCCACATTTTTAATGACACCCATTATTTTGAGAGATAACATTTAAGAAAACAATTTCAGCTATATTGGGTCTATTTTCCTATTTTTAAATCAGAGATTTAAATAAATAATATATTATTACATTTAAATGTATTATTCCAAGCGTATGACATTTTATTTACAACAGACAACCATGCAACTGGCCATGTCAGCAGTGCGTTCCTAGGTTCATAATGATCACATCTTTCTTCTCCACTGTGAATAAATCATCAAATCCATGAGTTATCACTGAGGTGCCATGTAAATACATTTTTACATATGTTCACATGAGTAACAATTACCGTCTGAATAGGACTTCTCTCAGAGTCGACTTGGTGATACATAAATGTGATTGCAAAAGATCCTGGTGTCAATCTGTAACCACTTCATGTTCTCATAGGCTATTGCAGAGAAATTAAGACTTGTAATTCAAAAAACAACCAAAATGTTTTTTTTTTTTATTGTGCTGTAAATGTTGTTTCATTCAATGTCTGTTGTACAGATTGTTTGTGTAAGAACAAAATTAAATGTTGATTGAAAATAATCAGTTTACGGGTCCAATATTACAATAAAATAATCAAGTATAATTATGACTTCTTTCCTTTTTTATACAATTACAATTACAAACAAATCCAGTGAATTAAATGCATGTACAATACACAGGAAGTTTTCGCAGCAAAAGGTAGATGTATCATTAAACTGCTGTAGTTTGAACGTGCTCCCTTTAAACCAGGCCCTAGGTCGCCTTGCCAGATATCTTCTCAAAGTCTCCAGAAATGTTTGTCTTCCTGCATTTGAAATGCATAAAGAGTCTGGTTTCAATTTACACTGACAGTCATGAAAAAATAAGTTAAAAAAATTTAAAACAAAAAATGTATTTTACTTGAAGGCTTTAGTTTTGGATATTGAATCATGAACATCCTTATTTTCATATATTTCCTGGACCACTTTCTTTTGTGGAGCAAACTTGCACACCAGGAACATTACATCACTGACCAGCTCACTGCACAGCATCTGAAATGTAGCAATTTAACAAACATAATTACTAGTAAAATCATAAGATCAAAAGATAAAAATCACATTTCAACTCCCTCAATATGGACAATTTCTTAATGACACGTAATACATCCTTAAACCATGCCCTTTCTAGAGCCTACTGAGGGCAGATTAGAGTAGACGTTTGAGGGACAGCCGATGAAGTCCATAGGCTGGCATTATGCAAACAAACCTAACAGGTAATTAGTAACAGGAAGTGAGACTGGAGTTTCCGACACTCATTTCAGCACAATAGTTCAGAATCGATTCTTACTTTTAGGAGACACAACTTTATTTGTTGTGCAGTTTGATCTTTAAACCTTTGCATACCTTTTTACATTTTCAAAAAGCTATATTGCAATTCATGAAAGGTAATATTTGGGTAAAAAATAATATGGGCACTTCAAATATCAACAAGATTCTCAACTAAATCTAGAGGAGCTTACAAAGAAAGTCCAGAGATTCCCTTTCTCCAAGAATGGACCAGTGATGGCTTCTGCTTTTTCCTAGAATGTTATTCTGCAAAGAGAAGAAAAACTATATGAAACAGTCACAGCTGAAAACAAAACAAAAAACAAATGTATGGGCAAAGAGCATTATTATTATTATTATTATTATTTCCAGGCAAGTTACTGTATATTCAACAAATCAATTATAATAATTTTTTTTAGACTCCTGCCCTGAGAGCAGCATATAGTAGACTAAACATAACAGCGATATGAAACTATTGAGTGCTCCTGCCCTGAGAACAGCATATAGTAGACTAAACATAACAGCGATATGAAACTATTGAGTGCTCCTGCCCTGAGAGCAGCATATAGTACACTAAAAATAACATAGATATGAAACTATTGAATGCTCCTGCTCTGAGAGCAGCATGTAGTACACTAAAAATAACAGCGATATGAATTTATTGAGTGCTCCTGCCCTGAGAGCAGCATATAGTAGACTAAACATAACAGCGATATGAAACTATTGAGTGCTCCTGCCCTGAGAGCAGCATATAGTAGACTAAACATAACAGCGATATGAAACTATTGAGTACTCCTGCCCTGAGAGCAGCATATAGTACACTAAAAATAACATAGATATGAAACTATTGAATGCTCCTGCTCTGAGAGCAGCATGTAGTACACTAAAAATAACAGCGATATGAATTTATTGAGTGCTCCTGCTCTGAGAGCAGCATATAGTAGACTAAACATAACAGCGATATGAAACTATTGAGTACTTCTGCCCTGAGAACAGCATATAGTAGACTAAACATAACAGCGATATGAAACTATTGAGTACTCCTGCCCTGAGAGCAGCATATAGTAGACTAAACATAACAGCGATATAAACTATTGAGTGCTCCTGCCCTGAGAGCAGCATATAGTAGACTAAACATAACAGCGATATGAAACTATTGAGTGCTCCTGCCCTGAGAACAGCATATAGTAGACTAAAAATAACAGCGATATGATACTATTGAATACTCCTGCCCTGAGAGCAGAGTATAGTACACTAAAAATAACAGCGATATGAATTTATTGAGTGCTCCTGCTCTGAGAGCAGCATATAGTAGACTAAACATAACAGCGATATGAAACTATTGAGTACTCCTGCCCTGAGAACAGCATATAGTAGACTAAACATAACAGCGATATAAAACTATTGAGTGCTCCTGCCCTGAGAACAGCATATAGTAGACTAAAAATAACATAGATATGAAACTATTGAATGCTCCTGCCCTGACAGCAGCATATAGTAACTAAAAATAACATCGATATTACCGGCATGAGTGCTCCATCATGCCCTGAGAACGCTATATATACTAACATTGAGATCTAGGCGATTGATCAGACTTCATATCGAGAGCACAATTAGTCCACAGCTAACATCTACTAACAGCGCTATGAACTATTGTACGCTTCACCTCCTGCGCTCGCCATGCTAACAGCATATAGTAGACTATACATAACAGCGATATGAAACTATTGAATGCTACTGCCCTGAGAGCAGAATATAGTAGATTAAAAATAACAGCGATATGAAACTATTGAATGCTACTGCCCTGAGAGCAGAATATAGTAGACTAAACATAACAGCGATATGAAACTATTGAGTGCTCCTGCCCTGAGAACAGCATATAGTAGACTAAACATAACAGCGATATGAAACTATTGAGTACTCCTGCCCTGAGAGCAGCATATAGTAGACTAAACATAACAGCAGTATGAAACTATTGAGTACTCCTGCCCTGATAGCAGCATATAGTAGACTAAACATAACAGCAGTATGAAACTATTGAGTACTCCTGCCCTGATAGCAGCATATAGTAGACTAAACATAACAGCGATATGAAACTATTGAATGCTCCTGCTCTGAGAGCAGCTTATAGTAGACTAAAAATAACAGCGATATGAAACTATTGAGTGCTCCTGCCCTGAGAGCAGAATACAGTAGGCTAAAAATAACAGCGATATGAAACTATTGAATGCTCCTGCTCTGAGAGCAGCATGTAGTACACTAAAAATAACAGCGATATGAATTTATTGAGTGCTCCTGCTCTGAGAGCAGCATATAGTAGACTAAAGATAACAGCGATATGAAACTATTGAGTATTCCTGCCCTGAGAACAGCATATAGTAGTCTAAACATAACAGCGATATGAAATTATTGAGTACTCCTGCCCTGAGAGCAGAATACAGTAGACTAAAAATAACAGCAATATGAAACTATTGAATGCTCCTGCCCTGAGAGCAGAATATAGTAGACTAAACATAACAGCGATATGAACTATTGGAGTACTCCTTCCCTGCGAGCACACTAATATACTAACATAACAGCGATAGGAAACTATTGAGTGCTCCTGCCCTGAGAGCAGAATACAGTAGACTAAAAATAACAGCAATATGAAACTATTGAATGCTCCTGCCCTGAGAGCAGCATATAATAGACTAAACATAACAGCGATATGAAGCTATTGAGTACTCCTGCCCTGAGCAGCATATAGTAGACTAAACATAACAGCAGTATGAAACTATTGAGTACTCCTGCCCTGAGAGCAGCATATAGTAGACTAAAGATAACAGCGATATGAAACTATTGAGTATTCCTGCCCTGAGAACAGCATATAGTAGTCTAAACATAACAGCGATATGAAATTATTGAGTACTCCTGCCCTGAGAGCAGAATACAGTAGACTAAAAATAACAGCAATATGAAACTATTGAATGCTCCTGACCTGAGAGCAGCACATAGTACACAAAAAATAACAGCGATATGAAACTATTGAATACTCCTGCCCTGAGAGCAGCATATAGTACTCCCTCCTGTGAACAGCATATAGTAGACTAAAAATAACAGCGATATGAAACTATTGAGTATTCCTGCCCTGAGAACAGCATATAGTAGTCTAAACATAACAGCGATATGAAATTATTGAGTACTCCTGCCCTGAGAACAGCATATAGTACACTAAACATTTCACAGCGTGCCATGAGAGCTGATTGTTTGTTCGCTTTCCCTCTCCTGGTCTCATTCCCTGTGCTCTCTTTTTCTGAGAGCAAATACTAGTAGACCGAAATCCAGAATTTTCCATAACAGCGATATGAAACTATTGAATGCTCCTGCCCTGAGAACAGCATATAGTAGTCTAAACATAACAGTGATATGAAATTATTGAGTGCTCCTTCCCTGAGAGCAGCATATAGTAGACTAAACATAAAAGCGATATGAAACTATTGAGTACTCCTGCCCTGATAGCAGCATATAGTAGACTAAACATAACAGCAGTATGAAACTATTGAGTACTCCTGCCCTGATAGCAGCATATAGTAGACTAAACATAACAGCAGTATGAAACTATTGAGTACTCCTGCCCTGATAGCAGCATATAGTAGACTAAACATAACAGCAGTATGAAACTATTGAGTACTCCTGCCCTGATAGCAGCATATAGTAGACTAAACATAACAGCAGTATGAAACTATTGAGTACTCCTGCCCTGATAGCAGCATATAGTAGACTAAACATAACAGCAGTATGAAACTATTGAGTACTCCTGCCCTGATAGCAGCATATAGTAGACTAAACATAACAGCAGTATGAAACTATTGAGTACTCCTGCCCTGATAGCAGCATATAGTAGACTAAACATAACAGCAGTATGAAACTATTGAGTACTCCTGCCCTGATAGCAGCATATAGTAGACTAAACATAACAGCGTATATGAAACTATTGAGTACTCCTGCCCTCAGAGCAGCATATAGTAGACTAAACATAAAAGCGATATGAAACTATTGAGTACTCCTGACCTGAGAACAGCATATAGTAGACTAAAAATAAAAGCGATATGAAACTATTGAATGCTCCTGCCCTGAGAACAGCATATAGTAGACTAAACATAACAGCGATAAGGGGTAACTATTGATACTCTGCCAGACAGCACATATGTCACTAACATAACAGCGCTATGAAACTCTTTAGACTCCTGCCCTGAGAACAGCATATAGTAGACTAAAAATAACAGCGATATGAAACTATTGAATGCTACTGCCCTGAGAGCAGAATATAGTAGATTAAAAATAACAGCGATATGAAACTATTGAATGCTACTGCCCTGAGAGCAGAATATAGTAGATTAAAAATAACAGCGATATGAAACTATTGAATGCTACTGCCCTGAGAGCAGAATATAGTAGAGTAAACATAACAGCGATATGAACTATTGAGTACTCCTGCCCTGAGAACAGCACATAGTACACTAAAAATAACAGCGATATAAAACTATTGAATGCTCCTGCCCTGAGAACAGCATATAGTACACTAAAAATAACATAGATATGAAACTATTGAATGCTCCTGCCCTGACAGCAGCATATAGTAACTAAAAATAACATCGATATGAAACTATTGAATACTCCTGACCTGAGAACAGCATATAGTAGACTAAAAATAAAAGCGATATGAAACTATTGAATGCTCCAGCTCTGAGAGCAGCATATAGTACACTAAAAAAAACAGCGATATGAAACTATTGAATGCACCTGCCCTGACAGTATGAAGCTATTGCGTACGGCTCTGCGCCCTGCAGTCAGCATACTACGTAGACTAAACATCACAGCGTATACTATTGAGTACTCCTGCCCTGACAGCAGCATTATAGTAGACGATAAACCATAACACGAGATGAGCTCTTGCGTACTCCTGCCCTGACAGCACATAGAGTTAGATCTAACATAACAGCAGACCATTCTTATGAATACGTCTGAATTGAAGTACCTCCTCGCCCTCGTACGTACATCGAGGCTATTCTATGCCGTCCCCCGCTCCGCCTGTCCTATTTTTCTATCATCTCTACACTCTTCCACATCGATCTTCTCTAACATCTTTTCTCTTTGGATCTGCTCCTGGTGCCTGAAGCGCAGAACTATACAGTAAGACTTTAACCATAACCAGCTGTGTGACTAATGAACTGATTTGCAGCGTTGTTAACGCTCCGTGTCTTCTTCTTTCGAGACTCTTTTCGGCGCTAGCCTGCGGCCATACGGCATCTCATGCTGTCACCACAGGCCGTGTATGCCTTATATACTCTTATCTTGTACGCTCTCGGTGTCCTTCGCTCTCGCTCTTCTGAGATTACCAGCTGGAATGACCGCGACAAAGTGCGTAATCTCCTTCCGGCCTCTCCAGACTTCGTCTGCATTCCGTGCTCATGGTAAGTTCGCTGGATGATCGAGCTAATCCATAACACACGCAGATAACACGATTAGCGCAACATCCCCTTGAAAATACAAAAAACAACAATTCTACATTACTAACAGACAAGAACACACACACACGAAAACTATGATACTCCTCCCTAAGCAGCATATAGTATACTAAACTAACCGATAACTATTATACCCCCCTACAGCAGCCATATAGTACTAAACATAACACATCAAACTTTGAGTACTCCCTGCCCTGACAGCAGCATATATAGACTAAAACATAACCGATGAACTCTTGCTACTCCTGCCCTGAAACAGCCAAAAAAAAAAAAATAAAAATTTAGTTAACTAACTAACACGATAGAGCATTGCGTTACTCCTCCCGAAGCAGCAATATAACTAAAACATAACAGCGATATGAACTATTGAGTACTCCTGCCCTGACAGCAGCATATAGTATACTAAACATCACATCGATATAAACTATTGAGTGCTCCCTCCCTGAAACACAAAGTAGACTAACACACAGCGTATGAGCATGCGACTCCCTCCCTGAAGCAGCAATAGTATAACAGCGATATGAAAGTATTGAATGCTCCTGCCCTGAGAGCAGCACATAGTAGACTAAACATAACAGCGATATTAAACTATTGAATACTCCTGCCCTGAGAACAGCATATAGTAGACTAAACATAACAGCGATATAAACTATTGCTGCTCCTGCCCTGAGAGCAGAATATAGTAGACTAAAAATAACACAGATATGAAACTATTGAATGGTCCTGCCCTGAGAGCAGAATATAGTAGACTAAAAATAACAGTGATATGAAACTATTGAGTGCTCCTGCTCTGAGAGCAGCATATAGTAGACTAAACATGACAGCGATATGAAACTATTGAGTACTCCTGCCCTGAGAACAGCATATAGTAGACTAAACATAACAGCGATATGAAACTATTGAGTGCTCCTGCCCTGAGAGCAGCATATAGTAGACTAAACATAACAGCGATATGAAACTATTGAGTGCTCCTGCTCTGAGAGCAGAATATAGTAGACTAAAAATAACAGCGATATTAAACTATTGAATGCTCCTGCCCTGAGATCAGCATATAGTACACTAAAAATAACATAGATATGAAACTATTGAATGCTCCTGCTCTGAGAGCAGCTTATAGTAGACTAAAAATAACAGCGATATTAAACTATTGAATACTCCTGCCCTGGGAGCAGAATATAGTAGACTAAAAATAACATCGATATGAAACTATTGAATACTCCTGCCCTGAGAGCAGCATATAGTAGACTAAACATAACAGCGATATGAAACTATTGAGTACTCCTGCCCTGAGAGCAGCATATAGTAGACTAAACATAACAGCGATATGAAACTATTGAATACTCCTGCCCTGACAGCAGCATATAGTAGACTAAAAATAACAGCGATATGAAACTATTGAGTGCTCCTGCTCTGAGAGCAGCATATAGTAGACTAAAGATAACAGCGATATGAAACTATTGAGTATTCCTGCCCTGAGAGCAGCATATAGTACTCTAAAAATAACAGCGATATGAAATTATTGAATACTCCTGCCCTGACAGCAGCATATAGTAGACTAAAAATAACATCGATATGAAACTATTGAGTGCTCCTGCTCTGAGAGCAGCATATAGTAGACTAAACATGACAGCGATATGAAACTATTGAGTACTCCTGCCCTGAGAGCAGCATATAGTAGACTAAAAATAACAGCGATATGAAAGTATTGAATGCTCCTGCCCTGAGAGCAGAATATTGTAGACTAAAAATAACAGCGATATGAAAGTATTGAATGCTCCTGCCCTGAGAGCAGAATATTGTAGACTAAAAATAACAGCGATATGATACTATTGAATACTCCTGCCCTGAGAGCAGAATATAGTAGACAAAATAACAGCGATATGAAACTATTGAATACTCCTGCCCTGAGAGCAGCATATAGTAGACTAAACATAACAGCGATATGAACTATTGAGTGCTCCTGCCCTGAGAGCAGAATATAGTAGATTAAAAATAACAGCGATATGAAACTATTGAATGCTACTGCCCTGAGAGCAGAATATAGTAGATTAAAAATAACAGCGATATGAAACTATTGAATACTCCTACCCTGAGAGCAGCATATTAGACTAAACATAACAGCGATATGAAGCTATTGAGTACTCCTGCCCTGAGAACAGCACATAGTACACTAAAAATAACAGCGATATAAAACTATTGAATGCTCCTGCCCTGAGAACAGCATATAGTACACTAAAAATAACATAGATATGAAACTATTGAATGCTCCTGCCCTGACAGCAGCATATAGTAACTAAAAATAACATCGATATGAAACTATTGAATACTCCTGACCTGAGAACAGCATATAGTAGACTAAAAATAAAAGCGATATGAAACTATTGAATGCTCCTGCCCTGAGAACAGCATATAGTAGACTAAACATAACAGCGATATAAACTATTGAATACTCCTGCCCTGACAGCAGCATATAGTAGACTAAAAATAACAGCGATATGAAACTATTGAATGCTACTGCCCTGAGAGCAGAATATAGTAGATTAAAAATAACAGCGATATGAAACTATTGAATGCTACTGCCCTGAGAGCAGAATATAGTAGATTAAAAATAACAGCGATATGAAACTATTGAATGCTACTGCCCTGAGAGCAGAATATAGTAGATTAAAAATAACAGCGATATGAAACTATTGAATGCTACTGCCCTGAGAGCAGAATATAGTAGACTAAACATAACAGCGATATGAACTATTGAGTGCTCCTGCCCTGAGAACAGCATATAGTAGACTAAACATAACAGCGATATGAAACTATTGAGTGCTCCTGCCCTGAGAGCAGAATATTGTAGACTAAAAATAACAGCGATATGATACTATTGAATACTCCTGCCCTGAGAGCAGCACATAGACTAAACATAACAGCGATATGAAACTATTAAGTACTCCTGCCCTGAGAGCAGAATACAGTAGACTAAAAATAACAGCAATATGAAACTATTGAATGCTCCTGCCCTGACAGCAGCATATAGTAACTAAAAATAACATCGATATGAAACTATTGAGTACTCCTGCCCTGAGAGCAGCATATAGTAGACTAAAAATAACATCGATATGAAACTATTGAGTGCTCCTGCTCTGAGAGCAGCATATAGTAGACTAAACATAACAGCGATATGAAACTATTGAGTACTCCTGCCCTGAGAACAGCATATAGTAGACTAAACATAACAGCGATATAAACTATTGAGTACTCCTGCCCTGAGAGCAGCATATAGTAGACTGAACATAACAGCGATATGAAACTATTGAGTACTCCTGCTCTGAGAGCAGCATATAGTAGACTAAAGATAACAGCGATATGAAACTATTGAGTATTCCTGCCCTGAGAACAGCATATAGTAGTCTAAACATAACAGCGATATGAAATTATTGAGTACTCCTGCCCTGAGAGCAGAATATAGTAGACTAAACATAACAGCGATATGAAACTATTGAGTACTCCTGCCCTGAGAGCAGCATATAGTAGACTAAACATAACAGCGATATGAAGCTATTGAGTACTCCTGCCCTGAGAACAGCATATAGTAGACTAAACATAACAGCGATATAAAACTATTGAGTACTCCTGCCCTGAGAGCAGAATACAGTAGACTAAAAATAACAGCGATATGAAACTATTGAGTACTCCTGCCCTGAGAGCAGCATATAGTAGACTAAAAATAACAGCGATATGAAACTATTGAATGCTACTGCCCTGAGAGCAGAATATAGTAGATTAAAAATAACAGCGATATGAAACTATTGAATGCTACTGCCCTGAGAGCAGAATATAGTAGATTAAAAATAACAGCGATATGAAACTATTGAATGCTACTGCCCTGAGAGCAGAATATAGTAGATTAAAAATAACAGCGATATGAAACTATTGAATACTCCTACCCTGAGAGCAGCATATAGTAGACTAAACATAACAGCGATATAAACTATTGAGTACTCCTGCCCTGAGAGCAGCATATAGTAGACTAAAAATAACAGCGATATGAAACTATTGAATGCTACTGCCCTGAGAGCAGAATATAGTAGAGTAAACATAACAGCGATATAAACTATTGAGTGCTCCTGCCCTGAGAACAGCATATAGTAGACTAAACATAACAGCGATATGAAACTATTGAGTGCTCCTGCCCTGTGAACAGCATATAGTAGACTAAACATAACAGCGATATAAACTATTGAGTGCTCCTGCCCTGAGAACAGCACATAGTACACTAAAAATAACAGCGATATAAAACTATTGAATGCTCCTGCCCTGAGAACAGCATATAGTACACTAAAAATAACAGCGATATGAAACTATTGAGTACTCCTGCCCTGAGAGCAGCATATAGTAGACTAAACATAACAGCGATATGAAACTATTGAGTACTCCTGCCCTGAGAACAGCATATAGTAGACTAAACATAACAGCGATATGAAACTATTGAGTACTCCTGCCCTGAGAGCAGCATATAGTAAACTAAANTCTCAATTCCACTTTTATTTTATTTAATTTAGTTCAAATCTTAGATTCATTTATTGGTGAAGCCCTGTCTCAGATTACCATCACAGGTGTGACCCTAGTCAACCACACAAACAGTCTTATTTCCAATTTAAGCAAAATATTGCCTACCTCGTTTTTTCGGGGCCCCTTTTAGAGATCTGTTTGCATGGCAGTCCAGGTACCCCACCCACGATGGTCCTCGCAGACGTTGGGCTCCAGTCCAATCCTGTTCGTGACGCCAATCTGTTGTGGATTTTTTCTTGGGTGCGGCCAATGAAGTGGAGGAGCAGAGTTCCAGATGTCAAAATAAGACTTTATTTAACAAAGAAATAAAGCCGGGAAGACAGTCACATCATTCCAAATCATTCCAAAGTCTTTGTTTGTCAGCTCATGTTATTATACCCCTTGTTCTCTCCAAATTTGGTCATTTTCAGTTTTTTCTTTGTTCCGGTTACTTTTTATTGGTTATAGATACCTGATTTGCTACAGTTGTTTCCAACTCTTTTGGCCTTGTTTTCTAATTGGTTGGTAGTGTGGTCATACTAGATATGTGTCAAATTTATCTACTTGCTTTTGTTTTGCCACCTTCCATTGGTCGGTAGTGTGGTCATACGAGATGTGTGCGTCATATCCATCCACCTGTTCCTGATAATATTTGATTATTTCATGTTTACGTCTGCTGTCTACAGAAAGGTCCATTGTCTAATGAAAGGACCATTATACATGTTGTTACATTATTTCAAGTTCACAGGTGTACTTTGTAATGAAAGGTTCACTGTCTAATGAAAAGACTATTATTTGTTCTATGACATCCAGAGTTAACATAATTCAGCATATTAATATATATATTGATTACTTTCATTTTCACATAATACTTCAATAAAATACCCAACAGTGTCAATGGTTTTTTAATCTCTTCATTTATATTGAGCTTTTGTATAGAACAATGGACAATGATTGCCCAGGCCGGATGGAATGTTCCGCTCAGGGTCACGTCACAAGACTTTTCAGACTCCTGGGATACACAAAGTAAACCAACCTGTTCCAAATAGGCCGCCCATCAAAAACATCAGTAGGCACACGCAAGGAAGCTACAACAATTGTTAATGGAATAGTTTTCCCCAAATAACAGTTGCTGAAAAGTCCTCACCCCCTCATAGCCATCCAGAGAGTGGGTTTCTCTTAACTGGAACATATTTGGAGAAATTTACCATTACATGACTTGCTCACCAATGGACCTCTGCAGTTAATGGGTGCCGTCAGAATGAAGCTCTCGTGCACTAGAACCTCTATCATAAACAGTTTGTCCCCCATATGTCATCCTCCATCTTAACATCTAACACAGAAATTATAACCTTTTTCTGTAATTCAATTTATCCATTTCTAGCTATTGAAATTATGTAAATACATATGCATAGTTTTTTTTATACAGCTGTATATATAGAGTAAATAATTCACAAATCTGTACATAAATCTTCTGTTCCAGACTTTACCACATTATTATTATTTTTTTTTGTTTCTGTATCCTTATTTAAATGTTCTTTCTGTTCTAATGTCATGTGCTGTATGTATGTATGTAAGAGCTCCTAAAAAACCACAACAAATTCCTTGTGTTTGCACACACTTGGCGACTAAAGCTAATTCTGATTCTAACAGCTGATAAAAACATCACAATAATCCACACCACTCCAGTCCCATCAATTAACATCTTGTGAAGAGAAAAGTTGTGTGTATGTAAGAAACAAATCCATCATTAAGGCATTTTAACTTAACTGTCCTTCTGTATTCCAAACAATATAATGTTTCCTCCAGTGAAAAAGTCCATCTCTTGTTGTCCTCTCACATCAAAATCCTCCTAAATATTATTTCGGACGATTTTGGCTGCTTTCATTTTTAAATGATCTATTCCTTTAATAAAACACTTTGCTTTGTGCACATTCCTTTCACAGTTAACAATGCTATTTTATCATTAGCCTGCTGATTTTTTATTGCATGCCGTGATTAAATATAGACCCGAGATAAGAGTTGTTTTTCTTGTTTAGCTGTGACATGATCCTTCATTAATGGTCTATTGTGTTTTTCAGGTACAGAACAGATGAAGTGGAGGTCACATGGCGGGACTGATGTTTGGATCTGGTTATTAAGGAATTTCAGTGGCACTAAATGTCAAGTTGTACTCCTTGATCACATTATTCAACCTCATGAAATATTCAGTTTCATATCCCAGTTAAAGGCAGAATTGTCTAATATTTTTGTAAAAACACTGAATAAAAAAATACATATTGACCTAAAGCCTCAAATAATTTGATTACTTATGATGTGGTGAAGTGCTGAATAAAAGCAGTATTAAACTCACACTCACATTATGCATCACTAAAGGAACAGTTCATCCAAAAATTTAAATTAGCTAAAAACAACATACTTACCCTCAGGCCATCCAGGATGTAGATGAGTTTGTTTCTTTGTGGGAACAGATTTGTAGAAATGTAGCATTACATCACTTGCTCGAACGAGAGACCAAACAGCTGATAAAAAAAAATCTTGACATGTTAATTGATGGACTGGAGTCATGAGGATTACTTATTGTAATGTTTTTATCAGCTATTTGGACTCTGACGGCACCCATTCACCGCAGAGTATCCATTGAGAGCAAGTGATTAAACGCTAATTTCCTCAAAAAACCTTTTTCCCACAAAAAAAAAAAAAAAGCTCATCTACATCCTGTATGCCTGATGGTGAAGTAAATATTCACATTTTTATTTCCTATAGATTTATACAAAAAAAAACAAGAGACCATGAAATATTTTAACAAGTTTATTCATTTTTATTATGCAACACTGTTTGATTAAATCTCTGAAAATCTTCCAGTGTAAATTATTTGTATGTTTCCGAAATTTTTTTTTAGGTCATACACAGCAACAAATTCCTATTAGGATTTATGACCGACATTCAATCTGGGTGACATATATATTAAAAACAGCATTAAGACCAATAGACATTTGAAGGTGCTGCCATAACGTGCCAATGGCACCTCTGTAAACTTCATGAGAACAATTTATGTGGCATGAAAAAGATGATCACAGGAGGGAAGACTGATGAAGACATTCTGGATTTGGTTCTAAAAACGAGCTCAGTCTTTAGAGAAAGGGATGACGTGTTCAACTACAGGTCAGAAAGTGCTTGACTTAACCACTCACACACAAGTAGGAACAAGGGAGGAATAAAAGAGATTTTTTTAACTGTAAAACTGCAGTTCACAAATAAAATTGCAGTTTTTTTTCTTTAAAAGAGACGATTCTCCACCATTAAAATGACAGAGGTATGCAGAGGGACTCTGCGCCTGAGGCAGACTCTGTTGTAAGGCAACCGAGAAGTCCAAGACATCTATCTTCATAGGGGAACAAGTCCAAAGTGTCTCAGTAGAAATGTTGAGGGGATAAGAACCTGAGTGCGGGGTGTGTGTGTGTCTTGTGTGTGTGTGTTTGTGTGCTAGGCGGGCGACTCCAGGGCGTTCTTGTACCATACAATCTTTGCAGAGTCTGAAAAACAAAGCAAGCCTGTTAAAATAGTTAAAATGGTCTAAAAATAGTAATTCTGCTCGTTTTATGGATATTAGGGCTACATGATATTGGAAGAAAACCAACACTGTGATATTTAGTTTAGTAGACTATATGAAAAAATACAGGAAAGTTCACCAGATGACTTGAATATTTGGAAAGAATTAATAATTACAGAATAAATGAGGCGATTTTGTTGTGAGATGCAAAATAAAACAGTTTTTGTGTCTGTCAACGATCCTTTTAGACATGAATTTGGGATTTTTTTTGTTCACACTTGTTTATTCTTTATAAGAACTAACTCAAACCTCTTTCAATAGAGTAAACTGTTACAAAAATTCTCTTCACTTGAGGTTTTATAAGGATACTCTCTACGCGTTTTTGACTAATTAACTAAAAGTAGGGCTGGGTATTGATTCAGATGTCCCGATTCGATTCGATTTGCAAGCTCTCGATTCGATTCTCGATTTTTTGATTACATTCAGTGAATATAGTTTTAATACAAATGCTATTGATATTTCTAAAAAATGAACAGTAAACATCAGTTTACAAATGGTGAATTAATAAAAAGAAATTAAGCCACATGCCTGTATTTTAACCCTATAGTTTTTTTTGTATTTCCCTTTTCAACCATCGCGGGCCCTATAACACACACATCTTTTTTCTGGTAATCAGATGAAGGCATAAAACATTTAATTTTTATTAATCAAATGAAAATTAAACCCTTTTATTTCTTGGCAAACAAAGTGCTGCACATCAGAGGTTTACTGTTAAAATGAAAAAGAAAACAGATGTGATTATTCCTTTAAAAATAAAGATTTATTAATATTTATTAGCAGTAGTAGCACTGATTCTTAAGACTGCTAAATAGTAATATATTCTGACAGTTTCTTAAAGTTAAACTAAACTTTTATTTTGACGGGTTGCCGTGAAGAACGTGCAGCTGCTGTGTATTTGATATGGCAGTAGTTTTCTCAAATGAAACGGTAAAATGCTAATGAAGTGACTCTCAGAGCAGCTGGAGATGACATTCGTGTTCATATCATCATATAGTGAGATGGCAGAAGCTGAAAACACCGCGAGCGTCATTCGTGCTTTAGTATGCGTGTAGTAAACAAAAAAAGTGCGCAGCACCATCCACCATTCATTCATTCATTGCGGAAATCATGGCGCCTTATGCGTGATATCAAATGCTTCCGCAGATTTAAAGTATTACTATAGCACTTCACCTGAACATTGTGAATCACGCGTATGGCCATGATAAGCGCTGAATGAATGACAGGCTTTCTGTTGTAACATCACGCAAGGTAAATAAGGGTGACATCTAGTGGAGAAGACTAATTATAAGATTCACGTTAATCAGATCTTGTTTTAAATGTGCTTAAATAAATCCCGGAAAAGATCGATTCGCGGTGTGTTTGGGGGTGGTTTGAGCATCGAATCGACGTCATTTTAAAAAAACGATTAATCGGAAAATCAAATTTTTTTTTTTTTGCCCAGCCCTAATAAATAAAAATATAATAGTGCTGTTTGATGTGATTATTTTTTAATATTTAACAATTCAGAAATGTAGTGTTTTGCAATGTTAAATAGAGTATTTAAATACACAAAATTATATATATATTTTAAAGAAATGTTTTTATTGTGATATGAAAATTTAAACAAAATAATGCACTAATATGAACTTCTTAATGTAACATTTTGTATTTAAGAAAAACCAAGTGAGTTAACAAAGACAATACTCATATTTATAAGTCTTTATTTCTTCATTTTCAATTGTTAAACCATCAAGCTTTTATTTTGACAGGTTGCCAGAAAACAGATCCATATTCTGCCAGGTTTCAGAATGAAACTCAGCACTGTGTTCCTTTGCATGGGGGCAGCACGTAGTCTGGAGTTTTGTGTCTCATATCAGCTCGATTCACAGTAAATGAATAGAGCCTGAGATGCTGAAGCACTGCATCATGGGCAGTGCCACTCTGGAGCCGGCAGTATATATATTTAATTAAAATGCAGTCTCCGTGATTTGACAATCGCCATATCGCGATATCAATTTCATTTTGAAATATCATGCAGCCCTAATGGAGAGTAATAAAAACAGACAGACACCAACCTTGTTTTTGTCTCCATAATATTGCTTTCCATTCTGCGGATCAAAAACAATTACAGTGAGATAAGAGAGATAAAACAGAATGCCTTTTGCAACCTTAACGACATCGCCTTACCTTGTGTGTGATAATCCAATGCTTCCTCCAGGTGGCGACAGCTAAGCAGCAGCTCCTCTGAACTCTCTGAGCCTCTCGTGACCTGACTGGGCAGAGACTCTGAAGAGACATAGGCCGGTTTTACAGTAACCTCGCCAGCAACTGGGTGGAGAACTGGACTCTTCTCCTGGGGAACATCTGCCTCCGGGCTGTCGCTGATGAAGCTGAGTCCCCACTGGTTCTGCAGCAAAACCCCGATACCAGGGGGCTCTTCAGCTGCCCCAACAGAACCTCCCCCTGCTTTCACTTTAGAGGCATAGCTGACGGCCGGCTGCAGCTTGGCAGGGCTGTCTTTCACTGGGAAAGCAGGTGGAGGTTTGAGTAAAGACAGGCTGTTGTCTACCCATCGTTCCTTCTGACCGGTTCTGGAGTGTCTCTCATCTGAACGTGGGCCCGCTCTCGGGCCATCACGCCGAAAGCTTCTCGACTTATTCTGGATGCGCCGCTCTCTCGACGTGAAGGTCTGGGTGTGACCCACCCCATTCAGAGAACCTTCCAGGCTACTCGGTGAGGCTTGACGTTTATCCATCCCAGAGAAACAGCCCCCTCCTCCCCCACCACAGCTGCCAGAGCCGGGGGAGAGGCGACGGTTTCGGATCTGTGGTTCTGGTTTAGGGGGTGACACTAAGACAGCAGGATCACACAAGGGGTCGGACTCGCACGCTGCATTGCTTGACTCCCAAGTACCTAAAAAAAATAAAATAATCAGAAGAATCAGATGTAATTTTTAAATCATAAAACACACAAACTGTTAAGAAATATGTTTGATTGTCCCAAATCATGTTTCTCTAATGCAATCTCAATCATATAAAATCTCTTAACTATTTCCCTCAGCTGCCTTATTCACATTTTGGTGTTTGCATCAAATTAAATTTATAGAAGTGATTTTATTTTAAGATTATTCCTGGTGAAATTAAGAAAAAAAACATCCATTATAGAACTTTCTGAATACAAGCATTGCCCGAGTGATTTTATATACACAGAAAGCACATTAAATGCAAGTTAAGTGTCTGCTTTAAAGTTTCAAATAACCTGTGAGAAAATAAAATGTCAAGACATTGGTGTAATAAATGTACCACCGCCTTTCAGTGTAACAAATATATGTAAAAATGAAACGACATGCTTATTCTGACCTGTACTTATTAATACATATAAAAGAAAAAGTGATCATACTAAATTTCATTATATTTTTTAAAAATTGTAAAACGTCTTGCTGACAAATGGGTGAAGCCTAGTGGTTTGAAAGATAGTGGCAACGATTGGTAAAGAATTACAATGACAATTCATTAGTATTTTGAGGGCGCATTGTGAATCTTAAAAAAAGGATCACAATCCTTAGACAGGATTATATCCGACTCTCTATATATATATATATAATATATATATAATATAGATATATATATAATATATATCTATATAATCAAACACCACGTATACACACGGGAATGCATACAATGCCCCAACAAAGCCACGCGTCACTGAGCCCATAGCAGATGTACCCTGGAAATTTCTAGTCTGTGGCTCCTCATTCACTCTGCAGTCTCTGAGGCTAAACTGCAGACCCTAAAAAACGGAAAAAAAATTTTTTTCTGAAGGGGAAAAAAAATGTCCTACTCAAACAAAATGTATTAACATCTCGTTATAGATCACTGATTTCAGCGCCGTCTAGTATTCACGCAGTTTACACCAGTCTGGAAACGACACAAAACGTAGATACTAGCACGCATTTTATATAGTCTAAATGAACTAAATAAATGTATTTGTAATTCGAAGCCATTATTATATCGTTAAATATGAGTCAGAATATCATTAAGGACATTTAAAGGCGGTTTAATCGTGTGGAGATTGCTAACGCTAACAGCAGGCCGCTTGTGTTTGGATGTTTAGCGCCCATAACAACCGCCTTCACACCGCTCCGCAGAACAAACTCAACACGCCGGATTACATAAGAGCCACTGATTGTAATTTCAGATCATTAAAAACATAAACGATACCAAAGAATTATGATTGTGACATCAGAAAGATCGAGAATCGAAAGTTTCATAAGTCTCATTCTGTCCCACTCGAGCACAAACAACTTTACATAACAAAACACTCTCTCCATTAAACAACCAAATCGAGTCAAATATATCTTTATACCACCCCTCACCTGTTTTGATATGCATTTCGGTGTGATAAATCCGGTTTTTAAGCGCGGTTTGGACTTTAGTGTGTGTACGTGAGTGTGTCTTCTTCTTCTTCTTCTGATGTTTATTGGCGGTTTTGGCAAACCAACTTAAAGGTGCATTACCGCAACCTACTGATCTGTATTGTTGAGTGAACAGATTTGGTAAGATAAGATAATTATATAAAAAAAAAAAAGAAAAAAAAAAATTTTTTTTAAAAAAAAAAAATTTTTTTTTATATATATATATATAATTATCTATATATATATATCTATATATAATATTAATATATATATATACCTACAACTATTACAATTTATATTCTTTCCACATTTCCTGTCTTTTTTAGATAATTGAACACTTCTTCTTTAATTCTAGATTGCATTCGTCTATTCCCTAGTAATATCTTTAGTGATACTTTATCAAATCCCATCAAACCTAATTTATGATTAAGCTGATTTCTTTCTCTTTCATACGCATCACATTCTAGAAGAATGTGCTTTACTGTTTCTGGATTCCCACATTTATCACATCTTCCATTTTCATGCTTCCCTATTTTGTGTAAATTTAAATTTAAAGCTGAATGTCCAATCCTCATTCTTGTTATAATAACATCTTTCTTCCTGCTCCCACATCTTATTCTCTCTTCACCTACGCACCCTTGTATCTGGTAAAGATGCCTTCCTTTTATTCCACTATCCCATATCTTTTGCCATATCTTTCTTACTTCAATTGACATTATTCTCTTGATTTCAGATTTGCTAATTGCTATATTAATTTCACTATGTGAGTGCTTCAGAGCCATCTTAGCCAAGCAGTCCACTTCCTCATTTCCCTCCACCCCAGTATGAGCCGG
The DNA here is from genome assembly GCA_018155175.1 of Sinocyclocheilus anophthalmus. Taxonomy (NCBI): domain Eukaryota; kingdom Metazoa; phylum Chordata; class Actinopteri; order Cypriniformes; family Cyprinidae; genus Sinocyclocheilus; species Sinocyclocheilus anophthalmus. The sequence continues at coordinate 22,582 of JADLZN010001137.1, read as the reverse complement.
TACCCATAGGAAGTATACCATTATCCCTGATTGTCTAATTCTAAACAAATACTGTAATACTTCATATATTAAATCTTGCCGCGCTGCAGATTTACCACTCTCTAGACTTGTTAGAACAGAAATTGAATCTGTACATATTACAATATTATTTGGTTGTATTTCTTCAATCCATTGTAGTGCTGATATAATTGCTATTAATTCTGTAGTAAAAACAGACAAATGTTCTGATATTCTTTTGGCTATTTTTATTTTAAATGCAGGAATATATACTGCTGCTGCTGTTCTTCCAGATTCAGGATCCTTCGACCCATTCGTATAAATCTGTAATTGTGAATAATATGCTTGATTTATATACTGTTGAATTACTATATTTATAGGAATGATCTTCTCCTTTTCATTTATTTTTTGTATTTGAAAGTCAATCAAAGGTATTGGAAACTACCACGGTAGAACCACTGGAATTTGCTACAGAAGAATTGTTTTCATATTTATTCAACCCTAATCTATCTGCCTCCTTCTTTACTGTCCAACCAAAGCTCTATAAATCTTTATAGTCATACTCCCAACAATCTTTCAAAAGATTTTTAACTGGATGATATTCTGAGTGACCCTGTACTCCAGCCCAATATCTCATCCTCAACTGTAACCTACGGAGTTCTAGGGGCATTTCTCCCATCTCTACCTGTAAAGCATTCACTGGAGATGTTCTAAAAGCTCCACTACATATATACGCAGAGCCTGTGACTGTACTACTTCAACTTTTTTGAGCAGAGTTTTGTTCGCCGAACAGTATATTATACTACCATAATCTATACTAGATCTTATTACTGCACTATATATTATTTTTAATGATTGAGAACTTGCTCCCCAATCAGCACCTGATAAACACCTTAATACATTAATTCCTCTTTTACATTTTTCAATTAATTTCTGTATATGTATTCCAAAATTTAATTTTGAATCCATCCACATACCCAGGAATCTGACGACCTTCACTTGCTCCAACTGATGACCATACATCTTAACGTTTAATTTCGGATAATTTTTCTTATTTGAAAAACAAATTACTTGAGTTTTCGCCACAGAAAAAAGAAATCCTCATATCTTAGCCTATCTCTCTACCTCATTCACCGCATTTTGCATTTTGCTTTCCACAAATGAAATATTCCATCCCCTTTTCCATAGTGCTCCGTCGTCTGCATATAGTGATCTACCTACTCCACTCCACTCTATACTGTAAAAAATATAATTTATCATCAAGTTAAACAAAATAGGTCTACTTACAGCGTTTTTTCCTGGATCGAGTCATTCCATTCTCTATTGAATATATTCTAGAATACTTTGTTCCCACTCTAACTTGAATTGTTCTTCCAAACAAGAAATTTAAAATCCAATTGTACATTCTTCCATTAATTCCCAGACTTTCTAATTTCATTAATAACCCCTCTTTCCACAGCATATCATATGCCTTCTCTACGTCAAAAAAGACTCCCACTAATACCTCCTTCTTAATTTGCGCCTTTCTTATTTCATTTTCCAGATAAACTATAGAGTCCATAGTACTACGCCCCTTTCGAAACCCACTTTGATATGCTGAAAAAATATTCCTACTCTCAATTACAAATATCAACCTATTCATGACCATCCGTTCCATGAGCTTGCATAGGTTGGATGTCAAAGCTATAGGTCTATAATTACTAGCCTTTGAATGATCTTTTCCTGGTTTTGCAATCGGTACAATTACTCCGTGCTTCCAATCCACTGGCATAATCCCTGTTTTCCAAATCTTATTAAAAAACTTAAAACCACACCTAAAGACTCGTCTGATAAATGTTTAATCATCTCATAACATATTTCATCGTTACCTGGGGATGTCTGCTTTACCCCTGCAATAGCTCTCTTCAATTCGTACATTGTGAATTCTAATTCTAATGTACTACCAGTCTCAATCTTTTTTCCAAATATGTGACTATTTTCTCTCACCTTCTCTTCCCTATACTTCCTCATACTATCCGTAATATTCGTATTACTGTGTACCATTACAAATGCTTCCGCAAGCATCTCGGCTTTATCAATATCAGAAACTGCAATTTTATCATTATTTTCTAAAACCGGAATACTATAGTTTCTCTGTATGCCTCTCACCTTCCTGATCATAGCCCATAAATATTTAATATCAATTTCTTCCCCTATTCTATTACATAATTCTCTCCAGTACGTTCTTTTAGATGTCCTTATTACCCTCCTCACCATTGTTTGAGCTCTCTTATAGTTAATATAATCCTTAAATTGTAACGTTTTCCTTGCTTTCTTAATTTCTCTGTTTCTATGTGCAACTGCTTTACTACATTCTTCATTCCACCATGGTACTGATTTTCTACTACTTGTGCTTTCCTTTTTACCTATTACTTCCTCTGCTGTACTTCTTATACTTCCACTAACTTTCTTACTTATTTCCTCAATATCTTCGTTAATTCCATTATATTCTATCATTTTATTATGACACAATTTTGTAAAAAGTTCCCAATTTGCAGTGTTGAATTTCCACCTTGGTTTTCTCTCTACTTTTGTTTGATTTATTTCCACACCTAAATTACACCATATAGGATAATGATCACTTCCGATTTTACTTTGCGTTATAACCGTCCATACACTTTTACCAGCTAAGCTATTAGATACTAACGTAATATCTAAAGCTGAGTGACGTCCATTGGAAACATCTAATCGAGTAATGCTTCCATCATTAATGCATACCAACTGACCCCAATCTAGCATTTCTTCCACTATTAACCCATTATAATCATTTTTGTTACTACCCCATAAAGTGTTATGTGCGTTGAAATCCCCACACCAAACCACTTTATTATTGTTATTTCCTCTTATATTCTCCAATTGCTTCTTACTTAATTTCCCACAAGGATTATAAAAATTTATTATTTTAATACTATACCTCCCTTCCCAGATTTCAAATCACCACCACCTCGTGATCTGCAATCTCCTCAACATTTCTGTATCTAATTCCTTGTTTTATAAATGTTGCTACCCCTCCACCATTCCCTTGTTCCCTATCTCTTCTAATCGCCACATATCCTTGTAAACTAAAATTAAGCTGAGGTTTTAACCATGTTTCTTGAACACAAATTATATCCGGTTTGTTTTCATGATTAGATATGTGCTTTTTAAATTCTTGCCCATTTGCAATTAAGCTTCTTGCATTCCATTGAAATATTGTTAACACCATTATGAACCACCACATACTGTTTGAGTATTTGATGCTTGCACCTTTAGTTTGTCATTAATCATTTCCACTGAAATGCCCTCTATCTCTAGGTATTTTTCAGCTGCTTTGATTATAATTTTGATTCTCTCTGTCTGGCTTTCCGTTTGTGCAGAACAATTCACCACTTCCGCCATAAACGTGACAAATGCCACTTTATCATTAACCCTTATACTCTCTTTTGTTGTTTCTTGCACTTTATCCATCTTTTGATTAGGAACTATCTTTTTGTTTTCTTCTAGCTCTGGAGTCTTTCCCACTTTTTTTAGTGCCTCAGAATATGACAATCCCTCCTCTGTTCTTACAGTCTGCACTTGAGCTGCATGCTTCCTCACTTTACATCCTCCATAACCCGCACTATGATTTTCTCCACAATTACAACATTTTTGTGTGTAACTCCTTGGACCGCATTGCCATATTCATGCTCAGCACGCCACACCTTGCCCATCGTTTGTTTTACCTCTGCACAGCTGCACATGACCAATTTTGGCTTTAAAACATCTTAACGGAGGAGGAACATAAAGTCTGACCGGGAAGCTAATGAATCCTAAGAATACTTTGTCCGGTAATTTATCCTCATCAAAGTGAATCATTACTGAAAGGCTATCAACCTTTTCATTATTTCTGCTGTATTTCAGTCTTTTAACCTCAATCACTGCCGCCCCAGTTAGACTTTTCTTGATCTTTTCTACGGTCACTTCAGTTGGGATACCAGTTATTACTCCTTTGACCCATTTATTTTCTTCCGGTATCGAGCAGATCACTTTTTGTGCACAAATCGACTTTATTTTCAATGCCACTTTTTGTTGCCTACTATCCTTACAATATAGGATTAGTCTTCCATCTCTCAACTTCTTGACACTTTCTATCGATCCTATCGTTTCCTTAATTACTTTAGACAGCTTCAGCGGATTTATTATCTTAAAAGACTCATCCACAAACTTCATCATTACCTTGAACTCCTCTTTCTTTCCTCTTATCGGATGATTTTCATTTCCACTGTCAGTTTCAGATGTATTACTCCAGATTTTCTTTCTTTTCCGATTTTCTACTAAACTCCACTCATTATTCCCGTTCCCTCCCTCTTCATCCACGCCAAACATTTCATCCTCCATTTCCGGATCCCTTCCGGACTCTACGTCACTACCTACCATGCACACTCCAGTCACAGATCAGCTGTTGCCAAAAAACCCCTCCCTTCCCTGAAAATTGGACTGTCAACTTGACACTGCACTGCGCAGGTTATTAAAAAGCCGAAGCTCACTACAACACATTTCACCACATATCAGATCTTTTCATAGTTACTTATATATGTATAAATAGTTTACATTGAGACGAATGCTTGCTGCACATAATAATATTAGAATAACAGAAAAACAAGTCATAGAATAATAATAGCAACACATCCCAGAATGCGCAAAACTGACGCACTCTTGATCAGCATAGTATTTTGGCGAGTCGCGGCAACATGACGTACGTTGTGCGCAGCACCAATAGGATTGCGGAACAATCGGGTCAACAACATGCGGGCTTCAATGTCACAGACGCGCGTGCTGCGCAGCTTTCAGTAATGTAGGTCCCGTGGACAAGAACCGTATTATTTGAGGTTAGTTTGGGTTCAAATTATCTATAAATGTGTAGCCAACAATCTGCATGTGTTTATTTTATCAGGAGAGACTGATAGTTAACGAGTAACGTTACGTTTGGGACAGGATTATAGTAGGCTACGTAATGTGATGAATTTATGCCAAGGTCCAAATGTGCATTTATTGATGCATTAAGCATGTATTGATGCTTATCTAGTCATTTACATCTGTTACAAATTGCTCGTTGTGATTACAATCTATATCAAATGATTTTATTGGATTTTTTAATGTAAATCCATATGTCAAAAGGTTTTGGAAGCCTGTGTAGTTCTGTATGTTATGAATGTGCCTATAATGCATATTATAAACAATATATTAATATTATATCATGCATGTTATATAAAACGCATAGGGTTTCTTTTTCAAGCCGTGTAAAAAAACTTTTAAATATTTTATGTATTGGGCAAAATGCAGTTTATATATATATATATAGAATATATATATATATATATATAAAAAAAAAAAAAAAAATTAATAATGGTGAGTTTGGATTTACTATTTTAATTGCATATTATATGATTTCAGGCTTCAAGCTTGTTGGTCATCATGGCAGCGTGTGGAGGATGTAGGTTCTTTATCCTGACTTTAAGAACTCTATGTGGAACATCAAGATCTGCATCACCCTGCGTTCTGCCTTTAACTAAACACAGGACTCTGTCCACCTCCGTGAGAACTTACTCTCTAGACCCATTCCCCTCTGGGTCAAGGAAGACCCCGGCTCAGGTGGGCAAACCAGAGCGAATTTCTCCATCCTCAGGAGGCGTTCAGAGGAACCTCTCTGCTGTCGCCGTGCCCCTGCAGGGTCAGTTTCGCCCCCTCTGCCGGTACGATCCTTTAGATTTGGGCGATGTGGATGAGAACACACAGAAAGCGCTGGCCTGTAAACACCTGAGACGGTTCATCGTAGACCCTTCCCTCGCACGAATCGTGACCGACCACCTCGCTGGAGACATCGATGATGGGAAAGCTGTTATATTTGAGTGTAACCCAGGTGTGTGTTCCTCAACTAATAATTTAATGCTGTCAGTATTTGTAAAAATATTAATTTGGGTTTTGTCTCTGTCCGCAGGTCCTGGGGTGTTGACACGCGCTCTGCTGAACCGTGGGGCTCAAAGAGTAGTTGCCCTGGAAAGTGATACAAACTTCCTTACTGAGCTGAAGGTAGACATCCGAAATGATCTAATCTCATTCTGCTCACTGTCAGCTTTTATTTCCCTAATAAATAACCTAGAGGTGGGCAATATGGCAAAAATATCAAAGCACAGTATTTTTCAGGCAGGATGACAATCCAGTCTTACACATTGGCGTTTTTTTTTAATGTTGATTTTTTAGACTATTTTTGCAAGGTAATTACTATTTTTCCTATTATTTCCCTATTCCCCTACTGATTCCGTAAATGTATTTTGGATGTATATTAAAACTACAACAGGTTATTCAGACTCACCCTAAGGCCATCAAAGATGTAAATGATTTTGTTTCTTCATCAGAACAGATTTGGATAAATTTAACATTACATCACTTGCTGCACCATTGGATCCTCTGCAGTGAATGGTTGCCGTCAGAATGAGATCAAACAGCTCATAAAAACATTCACGATAATCGACGTACCCCAGTCCATCAATTAAATCTCAGAAGTAAAAAGCGTTAATGTTTGTTAATAAGAAGTTTTAACTTCACTGTTGCGGTGTCCACTTAAAATAGTCAACTAAGGTACCGTAGATACTACTGGGACTGCTTTTTTTCCAGTGAAAAAGTATCTCATGACACATATTAAGTGTTGTTTACTGAAGGAAGCATTATTAGGATGTATTAATTGGTGTTTTGACCCATAAGGAAAAAGTGTTTCAGAAACACTTAATGATGGATCCAGTTATTTCTTACAAACAGGCCGAGCTTTTTCTTTCGCAAGACGTTTGTTTTTAAAAGCTATTGGACTCTCATTCTGACTGCACCTATTTACTGCAGAGGATCCATTGGTGAACAAATTACACAATGCTAAATTTATCTAGATTTTTTCTGACGAATAAACAAACTCGTCTTCTACATCTTGGATGGCCTGAGGAGAGTAAATTTTTTCAGCAGATTTTATTTTTATGTGGGTGAACTATTTCTTTAATACCTCGGAAACGGTCCAATATACTGACACGCTACCAATCTCCGTCCACTGTTCACCTTTGTACTTGAATTATTAGACGAACAATAAATGTCATGTAACCGCGTTTAGATTATTAATCAAAAAAAACAGCCCACCTCTAAATATCCTTTGTATCTGTAAAAGGGACCGGTGGTGGAGAGAACACAAACTGGGGGACGGAGCCAGGGCTGGAAAGAAAAAAAAGAATATATTCATTGTGACTTCTTCAAACTGGATCCCATCGGCCACGGCAGCATGAAACCTCCCGCCATGTACTCAGAGAAGCTCTTCTCTGACCTCGCCATCGCTTGCAAAAGAGGGGGGGATTCCGGTTGTTTGCACAGTTGATGCCCTGAACATCAGATATTGTGAAAGGGCATATAAAAGGGAACACTAATGCAGAATTAGTGAAACCAGTCGCTTATTAAGCAAGAAAAAAGAAATCAAAATGAAATGTGTAAGGTGGGGTGTATTTTATTTCTTTCCCTTCTGAGCAGATGCCCAAGGCAAAATTGTGGGGGATCTTCACACGAAGACCCCTGAGAAGAAACATACTGTGGACGTGATTAACACCTTTTTAGCACCGCTCCATTTTCCCCGCTACGGACGGGTGAGTTGATCATGTATGCATGGCCAGAAAGAATACCCGTGTGAGTTTGCATTGCTCCAATCTAACGAGAAATTTGAAACTATTAGTACATGGGTTTGAGCTTTTCAAGCTGGATCCAAGTATGACTTATGATTTAGGGTGTTCTCTTTCAGAACTATTTGACCCGTCCAAGAGCTTTATAAAACTACCAAGCTTTCAGTGTTTCTTCTGGCAGATGGTCCTGTGATATTGAGTTACTGCAAATGGGTGAGGACACTCTTCTCATTATTATGCAGTATTGGGACCTTTTTCTGGGATAAAATGATCAATTAATGAATGGTGTTTTTTGCAGTACTGTTTTTGTGAGTTCTAGCTCTTCTTCATTACCAGAGCCATTGTCAATCCATTTCTAACTGTAACCAATAAGACTGGAGAGGCCGCTCTCTCAAAGAACACTGTAAGGTAATTGGCGCACACATCGAGGTACTTATCACTTTAGATTCAGCATCTTTGTAAGGTTTAGTTCTCCCCATAAATTTAAATTCTGTTATTAATTACTTACCCTCGTGTTGTTTCAAACCTGTAAGACCTTTGTTCATTTTCGGTACACAAATTAAGATATTTTTTATGAAGTCTGAGAGCTTTCTGACCCTGCATTGACAGCAATGTAACTACCACGTTCAAGGTCTAGAAAGGTACCAAGATGATCGACAAAGTAGTGCGTGTGACATCAGTGGTTCAACTGTAAAACGTTACAAAGCTACGAGAATACTTTTTTTGCGCAAAGAAAACAAAAATAACGACTTTATTAGACATTTTCGTCTCTGCTGTGTCACTTGTGGAAGCGCGTTCACGACAGTATCATGACGCGAGCGTGTGGCGGCGCCCGGCACTGACCCAGTCCTGCCCCGCTGTGTATGACAGACGTTAGTCAACGTTTTTTTTGTGCATAAAGTATCTCGTACTTCGTACTACAGTTAACCACGATGTCACACGGACTACTTTGTCGATTATCTTGGTACTTTTCTGTACCTTGAACGTGGTAGTTCCCTTGTTTTCTATGGGAGGGTCAGAGAGCCCTCATGTTTCATCAAAAATATCTTAAATTGTGTGCAGATTTATCACTCACTCACTTAATTGCAGGTTATGCTCGCTATCAAAAAATTGAGCTGAGAAACTCCAAAGTTTTTCATTTACACACTTTTTTTTTTTTCCTCCACAGCAATCCCAGAGTGATAACCTTTGCTTGGTGCGGATAACTCCACGTGAGGACTTGTTTAACTCTTACCTGACTCCCTTGAACGGCAGCACTCTGGTTTTGATGGTGAAACAATGCCTTGCCAAAAGGAAAAGCAGACTGATAGAACAAATTAAGTAAGTTTATGAACTCTGACCTGTATTTAGATACAAACTAGAATGTCGGAGGCTCTAAACCTATATAAGGGCGGCTGTATTCATACTTTCCTTTCGTCTTCTGTTTTCCAAAGCTCATGGAGTCCCGGCAGTGGACCAGAGCTCATTTCAAAGCTGGGCTTCCTTGACGACACAATGACAGGCGATGTTTACCCTGATGAGTTCAAGCGTCTGTTTGAGCTAATGGAGCAGTCCGGAAACTTCACTGAGAGCTGGCTTTATGAGGAGACGCTGGAAACCACAAACACTGGTCACGCATAACACCGCCATATACAGACATTCAGAGCTAATCATGGATGAAAAACAAAAGACGTTGTTTTATATGGAAGAGACAGTTAAAGAATAAAAACACTGTATTGCTTAAAGAAACCCAAATCCTTAAAGATGGCTAATAGCCTATTTAGACAGACTTGTCTATGAAGGACTTTACATTTTGATAAAGTTGTATTTGGTCATAAAATGTGGACTGGAGGAGCTGGTTTCATCAGTGGTCGTTTTGGTTGTCGGGGACTGCTGGTTGGATACCTTTGGATGAGTTTGGAGATGTTTTTTGGTATCAAAAAAAAGATACTGTCACATTTTCAGAGAGGTATTGTTGCCATGTTGAAGCCTTGAAGCCAATAACCATTAAGTGTGTGCTACAAGTACACCAAATACCTGCTTGATCTCTTTGATAGTAAGTAGGAAATATCACATTTGAACATTACAGGAATAAAAACTATTTGTAATTCTAATGATTACATCGCCAAACCCATTAATGATGTACATTTTCAAAAGGACTTTTTGTTTGTTTCCTTGTTTTTGTCTTTTTTTTTTTTGAATGTTTGTTGTATTTAAATATATGAATTTTTAATAAATGACTACATAAATGTAAGAATTGCTTGGTTTTGAAATAACCTATCTATCAGAATATTATGAAGAGCCAAACCTGTAGAAAGAAAGAAATTTAATAATAGCACAATAAATGACTTGCTAAAACATGCAACTGATTCAATAAATTTAATTTAGTTCAGAAATTGTCCTTACTTTTCCCCCATCATTTTCTTTCCTGTTAACCTTTTTATTCCTAGGTTTTTGGTTTTTGGTTTCATTATTTTTTTCACGAATGTTTATGTTATGAAATGTATATTATGTATGTACAATTGTATAATCTCATCCACAAGGTGGCGTAGAGTACTATATAATCAATGATCCCCCTACACATGTACAAATCCTGCTATGATAAGACTTGGTTTATGAATGTTAATTATGCTACGAGTTGGGACGGTTACCAAGCAACATCAGCATGACCTAATTAAACACCTTCCCGTTCATAGATATGCATAGATGTAAATATCCCGCTGACGTACACGGAAGAGTTGCGGGCGGAGCGGCGCAAAATCCTACTATAGCGAAGGCCTGGTTCTTGAATATTAATTACATAGATATGTATATAAACTAATTATTTTACGTTAAGGTTCCCGCACGATACACTTAATATTCATGAGCCTTGAGCTGAAGTACCCGGATAGTGGCGGGAGGGAGGAGCTGCGCAGACGGCTGAAGAACCCGGATGAGTGACAGGAAAAGCTGCGCAGACGTGCAGCAGAAACACAAACACACATCAGCCGACAGTAAAGAGCGCGGTTGCCTGGCTCATCCGCATTTTAACCACTTGCCCTATCGGTCTGTAAGTGCTGCCTCTTATTTTGAATACATTATTCATGAAAGATAATCTCCGCGTTTAAAAAGCAACATGAAACGTGCAGTTCGTAGCAATAAATGCTTGATTCACTTGTGATGCTATGCATGTTAGCGATTGAATTAATGACCGCTCTATCCGCACCTGATGTGATAAATAACACTTCTGACTGCAGCTTAGACCAATGTGATGTGAGAAATGATGATCAGTCACTTTTATATATAAATGTGACTGATGTTTTGATCCACTGTAGAATCCGTGTGTGGTGTGTGTGTGTGTGTGTGTTGTGTGTTGTGTGGTGTGTGTGGTGTGTGGTGTGTGTATCTTAATATACGATGATGGACACACTGTGTTACATAATATCAACATCTGTTTATCCAGCTGCAGAACGGCCTGTGTTGGTCTCTCTTAGTTTATAAGCGTAATGTTGTGATAGAAAATAATCTTTAAAAGTGAAAGGTGTCTTAAGTTTAAAGAATTATTTCAAGTGGTCATGTGTCAAAACAGAATGAGGAGTTTTGTCTGCTTTGTTTTGCTTCGCTGAGCGTGAGATATGCATATGCAAATATTGTTTATCTGTTAAATATCTTTCTTTGTGCTTCATATACAGGGAACTAGATCATGGTTAGGCTAGGAAAGGAATGTCATTTCAGTGTATTGACTCACTGACAACTAGGGATGGGCAATACCTCTTATTTTGTTTTCGATACGATACCGATATTTTTTCAAGGCAGTATCGTCGATATCGATACAGAGTCGATACTTCTGAACTAAACTTTTAAATTATGAAAATTATTAAATTACTAAGAGTAAAATGGTTAATGATATCCACTTAACTTTATATTTTAAACGCATTTTAACATTTAATATGCCTTAATTGTAACTTATTAGGTTATATTTTTGTTTACACATGGTTTAAATATGTTTTTTGTTGACACATGATTCAAATCTACAAATACTACAGTTGAACTATGATCACTTTAGTAAAAAGGCTAGGCTAGACGATATGGCCAAATTTTATATCACGATATATTTCTTCATTTCGGTCGATACAATATAATTCCGATACCGATATGAACACTATTTATCTGAAATAAATCTTTTGTAACATTATAAATGCCTTATCATCACTTTTGATCGATTGAAAGCTAAATGGCTAATAAAGTATTAATTTTCTATATTTCTTTTGAATGGTAGTGTATAATGTATAAAAGCTTTTTATTTCAGATCAATGCTGATCTTTGGATCTTTCTATTCATCAAGGAAACATGAAAAAAAAAATGTACTCAACTGTTTTAAAAATTGATAATCAGCATATTAGAATCTTCTGAAGGATCATGTGACACTGAAGTGACTGGAGTAATGATGCTAAAAGTTCAGCTTTGATCACAGGCATAAATTACATTTTAAAATATAATAAAATAAAACAATTTTTTTTTTTTACAACAAAAATAGTAAAAATATTTCATAGTATTACTGTTTTACTGTATTTTTGTTGACAAATAAATGCAGCCTTGGTGAGCAGAAAGAATCTTAAAAAAAAATAAAAAATAACAACATTAAAAATCTTACTGGTAGTGTAGGCTGATTATTCTTATAGATTGAAACAAATGTGAAAAGTACTCCGAGTAGCTGCAGAAAACAAAAAAATTGAACAACAGCAAAATCTGGAAATGTTGCTGGAGACGGCTTATTTAAAATGCAAACTCCCCCCCCACCCATTCTCTGCCAGCAAGAGGCCGCTTTTAAGATGATAAAACAGCGGGGCTTTCTCCAGTAAGTGGCTGTATCAAATCAATCAAATGAAAATTCCATCGTAACTTTTCTGACGACAGTCAGTTCCTTCATAGATAATTCATATAACCACCCAGCCTGTTTTGAATTTTGGGAAAACGTGCAGTGCTCATGTTTATGTCAAGTCAAACGAATAATCAATGTATGGAACGGTAATATATATCGAAATATCGGAAATTTTTAAAAAGCATAATCACCCCGTTATTGAAAAAATGATATCGCGCTACATATTGATTTGAATATTGTCCCGCCCAGTAAAACCATGGTTCATTTTCATAAGTGACTGCCAGTGACAGGCTGTTGCATGCAAAAAATGCAACCTTTTTATTCTGACAGCGTATGATTTCTATTAACATTACAGAATAGAACATGGTCAATAGTATCTTTCAACGTTCAATTTAAATAACTGTAATTCACAAACTATGTAGGCTACAATTTCATTTTGTTTATTGTGAAATAACTCTGTCCTCTGATAAGCACTGTTCAGGGCTGCCGTTCCCAAAACCATAAATGCTTTCTTATGATACATTTGGGAAACGCAACCCTGTTTGAATGCACTGTCAGAAGTGCGTGAACGCTCTCTGTGATTGATTAGTTCTGTCTTGCAACATTTGTGTGTTCAGATGAGCAGGGAAATAGTTATATCCTACACAATTACTGGCTAACAAAGGTTGTTCGTCCAGTTCAATGCATATTGTACGCATTATTATTTGTTTGTTAAATTAACAAAACCACTGATAAATAAAACACACCTTAGTATCAATATTTATTGTTTGATTATCGATACTTTCGATACTCGCATCAATATCGATATATCGATACTTTGGATCGATACGCCCATCCCTAATTCAAACCCCTCCCAAAGGTCATATTTTGAGTTTAGTTTTGCTAGCCTGGACTTTTCTGGTATTATCATCAATTATTCTTACACAGTAAGCAATAATATAGAGTCACTTGGCCATTATCATACAATAAACCATTTCAAGGTGATGCAACATGATCCTGAACACCATGACAGGAGTTTGTTTTGTAATAATGACAGCAGTCCTAAACAGAAAAAAAAACTCTCTCCAAAAAAAAAGGTACACAAGTTTAAGTTAAGTTACTAAAATGTACCATTTAGACACAAATATGTACACTCTAGGTAATGATAAGTACTTTTAAGATACTAATATGCACGAATCTTTAGGGGTAAATAAGGTACAAAGGTATTGCCCCAGTGACAGCTTTTGTATCTTTTTTTTCTAAGAGCGTAGAATGCAACAGTCCCCGTCCACTTTTTTTCCATATCGTTGGTTCCGTAGGATTTTTCCATTGGATTTTTAAAAACAAGTTTAAGAGTTATAAACCTTGAACCAAACTAACCACGCACGAGGTAAATCACAGCATTACAAACATTAATTTGAAGCAAAAACACGTATTTGAAAGTTAGACTAAAAACAAAAGGTACAATGTGTACTTAATGGCTTTAAATTGATGAGGAAAAGAACTACAATCCCATGAAACATTGCAAATGACAATCAAAATGAATTTTTTATTGTATAACAAATATGATGTCATAAACTTGCTTCCATTTGATGGGTAGGTGCCTAAAATTTATTTTGGTTTTGTGCGTCTCTTGATTGGTGGAGGTTTCCTCTGCAGATTCTGGGTAATGTGTTTGCACCAAATAATTATTTAAAAAAAAAAGGTTGAAAATAAGAACATAAATAAAATATTGAAAATAATCACTGTGGCTTCACCAAAAGCATATTCCTCTATTACAACCTCAGCTCACAATAGGTCTGTCTTTAAAGATTTATAAATTATCATTCAAAATCAATTCCCTTATATGGAGAAAATGAATTTTTTATTTTTAATTCCGGAGCTTAAGTGCTACACTCTATTACCAAGACTGACCAATTAGAATCCAAATAGAAATGAGTTATTCCATAGAGCTGAAGTATATTTAAATATAAAAAAAGGTATTCTACAACATTTAGAAAGAAGTTTCAGTATTACTTCAGCTTAAATGTTCAGTTTTAAGTCAGAATAGAGGATTGATGTTAATTTCACAGATGGTTTTGAAGAACGCTGTGTGTCTAGCTACTCCAGTCATGCTTGTTTTTCAGGATGAATAAACCTATTTCTCTTCTCTCTCTCTCATTCACCCCTCAGGCTTTAATGTTGTTAAAGGAGCTAATGAGAGAGTGCAGCTGTCTTTGATTATTAATGAGCTCTCTCTTAAATGAAAGCGGATGAAGGGGCATGGCAGCTCACATACCCACATTTCTGCTTGCCATAATGTGACTGACCTCATATTATTGTGGCTGTGCCCTTTAAAGTCTCAACTATTAATATAAAAATCTTCTGATGAGCTTTTTTGCATTTGGATTTTGAAATGAAAGCAGTCACAAACCCGAGACAATGGCTAGTTCACTTTTAGTCACTCAGAATTGATAGAAAGCCCACATGTGTGAAGCGGTTTACCTGGCCCTTGTCGTTGATGTGGTCTGGATGTGTGTAGGTGGTCACACCGCAGGCACAGATCCGATGATCCTCGGCTCACTGAGTCACTGTGTTGTCAGAAAAGTGAATGAACGCCTGGGGTCCGCTGTGAGTCAGTCCACACTTCTAGAGCCAAATAACATCAGGATCAGGTCCTCTTCACAAACAGCCAAGTTCTTTCTGTCTGCAGTGCCCTGGTAAATAATGATTCATTGGTTCACTTCATTTATTTTGTAAATTGCAACATAATGGCATTTCTAATGTATATATGCAAGACATGGCAAGTATAGGCTATATCGCATTTTATACACCATAGTAATTCAAAGTGCTTTACATGAAAAGGATTTTAAAATAATCATAAAAGATGCAAAAGAAATGAAAATACTACACTAAAAAGTAAAAAAAAATGTTTTTTAATTAATTAAAAACAAAATACAAATAAAAAGAATGTCAGCTAATAAAATGGTACTGTGTTTATGGCTTTTAGTCCATGTCTGTTAGCTTGTAAGTCATCTATATATTAGTGTACTTCTAAAAAGGGACTAATATTATTTATGACTGACTCATATTGCAGTAGTTACGTTACATTAGTTTGTGGCCAGCTCATAACATTTCCTTTATTTTCTGTCTTTTGTCTATATTTGGAAAGGAAAAGGTTGTTAAAAAGTAGAAAGAAAACTGAAATTGAAATGACTTTAGAATTGTAATTTACTTACATTATTTATCAGCCAATTCCATATAACTTGAAATCTTTAATTCTCCAAACTATGAACTCAAAACAATGAACACCAATTGACAGTGCTGTCAATATCTGAGTGATTATTTGAGTATTTTAGTGGATTATATAATTAGCCAGTGTTATTTTAGTATTATGTTGTTTTTTTTTTTTTTTTTAAATTAAGATTTATTTTTGGAGTAGCGTTTTATAAAAAAAGGGGGGGGGGGGGAATACTATTGCAGTCTTTCTATTTCAAAATTGCATGTTTAATTCAGTGTTACTTGTGTTTTTATTTTTTTTTGTAATTATTTGTGAAATGTACTAGTACTTTTTGAGTGAAAATTGTTTCTATACCAATTTTTGAGAATAGTATTTTATTATTCAGTTTTCATTTAGGTTTTAGATTGTTTTAGTAATTTTGTCTTGCGCTTTTATAATTTTTTTTTTTTTTTTTTAAAAAAAAAAAAAAAGGAAAAAAAAAAAAAAGAAAAAAAAAGAAACATTTTCTATTTATATTTTCTACTTCAGCTTACATTTTTTTTTATTTCAGTTAGTTGCCAACATTTTGTTTTTACTTTTTTTTTTTACACCTAGTATTTTTTTATTTCCCGCTTTCAGCTTTTTAACAGAAACTATATTTTACATATACAATAACAACACTGGATTCAGCTTAGTTTGTTCACTTAATGCACACTGAACTGCCTTAAGCGTTATCATCGTACGCAGTGACCTATAAGCGTTTTTTTCATTCATTCATTCAGTCTGCAGCTCCAGAATCCCAGAGCAGATGAAAAACAAACAGCCAGTCTGCTTTAAGATCTGTAAGATGCTGTATGATATTGCATAAGCTCTGTCATGAGACGGTATGGTAATAAGCATGATGCTTTTTCTTCTATAACAACCCAGTGGGGACTATTATGGAAAATCTCCATGGTGTATGAATTCAGTATTCAGGGGAACCAAACAATCAGTGTGAGTGTGTGTGTGTGAGAGTGCGTGAGTGTGAGAGCGAAAGAGAGAGAGAGAATATAGACTTAAGAGCATTTCCTAATTCAGTATATTACAGCTGACTAAAGGGACACAGGACAGCAGGTTGGTGATATAATGTATAATTTAATCAGTTTAAATACAAAAATATAAAATTTTTACAATGTATATTAGAAATTTTAAATATTTTCCTTTTAAATTATTTAGCATATACATGTTTATATTCATTATCGTTACTGAAACCAGTTTTTTTTTTTTCAATTTTTCAATCCTTTTTGAATAAGTCTCTAATGATATCATGTGAAATGATACCAGAACTGTACAGCTGAACAAAAACATTAGCTAAAATCTATTTTGCATTTGGCCTCTGATTAATACAGCTATAAACAAATGCAAAACAAATGGACAAATCTCAAGTGTTTTGATTCATGCACTGTTCTCAGCCAGCCTGAAGTGGAATTATGGGTAAACTATGAGTCAGTTCTCTTAAAGGCCAGCGAGCTCTTTACTTTTCATGATGGATCACGACCATTAAAGTGTCCCACTGATTTGTTCTGCAGCGTCGTTGAGTGGCTGCGAGGCCTGCAGGGGTTCGAGTGGATCTTCATGCTCTCGGTCAGCGGGACCTCATGGATGACGGACAGTGGCAGAGCGATGGCCCAGTGAGGCGGGGAGGAGTAACTGACCCTGACCTCCAAAACGACTCTGACTCCAGCCGCAGCCCGGACGAGAACCAGAACCGACTGGTGGAGGAAGCGGAGGAGGTCGAACAGGGGCCCCGTGGTGGACAGAGGCCCCTCCGACAGGATAAGACTAGCAATAACGGTGATGACGAAGATTATGACAGCTCCAAGGTTGAGGACGAAGAAGATGTGGAGGAGGAAGAGGTGGATGGTAACAGTGGAGCCTACTCTCCAGAGCTGGATGGACACATCCGAGACTCACCAACACCCAGCCCCAGCCCCACAGGTAACAGACAATGTCAAACTGAGTTCCAGACCACGGTTTGAGAAACAACCTGAAGCATTAGCATAGATTTAGCCTTTGTTACTCATGCCTCACAGTCCTGTGTGTGGTTTAGTTTTTACTTTGCATTTCTGAAAAATGTCATGGACAAACAACAACATTGTCAAAATGTTCCCCATTCACACGGACCCACAAAAACAACTAAACATTCTGTATTACGCAATTTTTACAAAAAATTCACAGTTTTTTGTAGTTTGCACAGAGATGATAACAGTATCGTTTTCAAAAACGTGCACTTTGAAACCCATTTTCAAAAGTTTGCATTTTCAGCCTCCAAATGCTGTTGTCATGTAAATGAACAGCCAAAACCCATAAAAGTTTTTCATCTTTAGTCGAAAACAGTGTAATGTAAACACCACCTTAAACTATTTTTAAAACTATTGTAATTGAAATAAAGATGAAATAAATATAAGTGCTAAAAAACTTTAAGGTTAACTACAAATAAATAAAAATAGAATAGATTCATAAAAAATAAAACAGTTCTAGCTAGTACTAAAATTACTAAAGTCAAAACTGAAATAAAAATAGATTACAGCTAAATAGAAATAATTAAATTACAAAACAAATTACTGAACTAAAATGAAAATTAAGAATATATAAACAAAAAACATAATTACAAATATTAATATTATAATAGTATATAAATAATACAAAAATAACACTGACTCAAAATTTGTGCGCCAATTCCACAGTTTGAATCAAAGTACGTGACAGTGGCCAGTATGGGACCCATACGCAGAATTAGTGCTCTCATATTTACCAATCTAAGTGCACACACCAGCACTGAACACACACCATACACCCGGACAGTGGCAGCGCATTTATGCGCGCTGCCAGGGCAGTTGGGGGTTTGGTGCCTTGCTCAAAGGCACCTCAGTCATGGTATTGAAGGTGGGAGAGAGCGCTGTATATTCACTCCCCCCACCTACAGTCCCTGCCTGTACGAGACTTGAACCCGCAACCTTTTGGGTTATGAGTCTGACTCTTTAACCATTAGGCCACGACTTCCCATCTATTAATTCCCTGACAAAAGCTAAACTGTCACATTACAGCATTTATTTAGCTTTCCATACATCATTTATTTAGCTTTCATACAGTGAAATTCTGTTTGTTTGGAAGTGTCATGACTAAACAAATGAATAAATAAAAAACAGATCCTACAGTACATTAAGGCAGAATCAGTTAATCAGTTCCCAACCTTCACAGTGTGAAATTCTCCACATGTTGACCTGGAAGCAGTCAACCCAAGTTCAATCCCATGAGTCATGTGTCCGTGCATGTGTGTGAATGCACTGCCACGGTTCTTGCACAAAAACTAATCACTAGCTCATCTAGCAGTTCCACTGTGTAGGTTTTTTCAGTTAAATTCTAAAGAGAATTTCTGAGGAAGAGCTTGTCATTTGCCGAAGTTTGTGAAATTCATGCCACTGAAATGTTACAAATGTTAAAAGATATTCTGAGAATTAGTCCTTGAGCACAACTATTTGTTCCTTCCCCTAAAGTCAGATATTTGTAAAGAAATGATGCTTGGTGGCTTTCTGTGCCAATCATTTTTTCTGTCATAGTTAGCAGTGGTGTGCTAGAATGAATCAGATTTTTATACTAATAATATCAAATCTGATTCTTTCAGTATCATTTATATATATAAAAATAAAAATGACTAATATTGAATGTTCTTTGGACATTGAATGTTTTTTTGTGGGTCAACCCAGTCCAAACGGTGTCATCCTGAATTTATTTGTCATTCGATTGATCAGGCTGAGGGTGGAGAAGCGTTTCTATTGTCTGTGAGGATTCAGACACCCTGAGTAATAGTGCTAGACTTTTGTTTCTGTTTCTGCTGTAGAGCGAGTGACTGCATCCCATTGTTGTCGTGCAACTTTCAGACAGGTTTGAGGGGCGTGAATAATAAGGGCCAACCTCTAGAGCGAGATATGTCTGTGTTGATGTACAAACACTGGGTGTAACAGCTCAATTCAATTTTTGGGAGTATTTAGACACCTATATGCTAGATCACATCAGGGTTATTACCGTTAACTAAGACTATTCAAAACATTTTTGTTAATTGAAATAAACTGAAATATGTGATGGATAAACTAAACAAAAATTAGAAATGTTCCTTGGAAACTAAATGAAATCAGTTGAAGCACTAAAAGAGAGAACGAGAGAGAGAGAAAGAAAGAAAGAAAGAAAATATGGAAATAAATAAAAACTAAAACTTAAAATAAATAATTAAACCTAAACAGTAATATGGTTTTAAAAAACACACACGCACACAATTATTAAAAATTACCTGAAAATTAAAATGAAAACTGAAAATATAAAAAAGTAAAGATATTCAGAGTATTAAACAAAAAAAAAGTGTATAAACGGCACTAAAATAACACTGAATTACATAGTACATACAGTAACATAAGAAGTCTATTGGTAATAATAATTATGCTAAAATAGCTTACAGTTAGTGTCAGTGTCAACACTTTTCAAAGAGGATGCGATATTTGTCTTTTCAGTGTCAGAGGGGCTTGTGAGTCCTGAAGGGACGCCTCACGGCGATGCTGGATCACCCCAGGGCTTCGCTCGCTCCCTGGTGGCGTCTCTGCAGGAGCTGGGGGAGCAGGGAGAACACCCTCTTCTGCCACAGTGCCTCCATCAGGTCTCTTACTCCTGTTCTACATCATCTCCTCTGTGTGTGTGTGTGTGTGTGTGTGTGTGTGTGTGTCTGCTAGAAATGACTAAATGAGGTGTTAAATTAAACGTTCTTAACAAGGAAATGTGAGAGATGAACAACTAAATCTCTCATCATTCATTAGCAAACACTTGTCTGTTACTAATAGACTTTCAAACTAAAACTCAAAAATACAGTAAATCCAGTAATATTATGAAATATTATTACAATTTAAAATGACCGTTTTCTATTTGAGTATATTTTTAAGATTTCAGTGTCACATGATCCTTCAAAAATCGTTCTAATATACTGATTTAATTTAATGCGTACCCTAACACTTTTGAACGGTAGTGTACTTTAGCTAACAAAAAAATGAAAAATGTCTTTCTGCAATTTACATTTGACAAAAACACATTTTGAAAATGATGTGTGACCTAGCAACTTGATATATCGATTGTCAGTTTTTGTGGGTATCTGTTCATTGCCAGTAGATGGTGTAAACCTCTTATTACTTCAGTCTGCCTCGCTATTGTGTATGTGCCAGAACATGAGATGAATTTTCCTGTGCTGTTCCACATTGTTCATGAATAAGCTTGTGTTATTCTGTTGTTGCTGCTGGCCAGTGCTGATAACATTGACTGATAGCGGTACATGATGAGTCTGATAGGAAGCAGAATAACCGGCACCTTAAATGGTCAAGCGCTATTAAATGTTTATTTGAGCTTGACCTTATTCAACATGTTTTACAAGAACATCTTTGCTCAGCTGGTTTAGTTTCATCCTGAGGAGAGATTTATGTGAAACTACAAGACGACACTGCTGGAACTGCTCTCATTTATCCCCCTGTGGATTTTGTTCGTATAAGAGGTTTTAAAGGCAACAAATTGGATAACTGGATTTTCTTTTCACGTTTTTTATTTTATTTTTGTATTTCTTATAACATAACTCAGAAATACAAAAAACAAAATAAATAAAGAATTGAACATACAGGTCACCAGAGGCATCACATATAGTTCTTACATCCTTCTTGTATTTCTTTTCACTTTTTAAGTGCACTGTGTATACTCAAACATGAACAACAAAGCCCCTTCCTCAGCTCACCCAGACCATTTATTGAAAGTAAGCTACAAAAGTGGGTCAGAAATAGTCATATGATTCATAATTATGTTAACATAGGATCTGTAATGTTTATATGGCTGTTTAGGCTGTATTTGAACTATGCCAGTAGACTGGATGTGTAATGATGCATTTCAATCTCACACTTCTAACTTCGTTTCGCAATTCTTTGACAAAATCAGAATTAAAAAGATGTTAATTCGCAAAAAAATTTTTTTCCTGTTGTGAAAACAGGCTTGCATAACATACATATAGATAGAAGATTTTGTTTGTGTGTGTGTGTGTGTGTGTGTAGTATTATTTTAGTATCGTTTAGATAATGATAAATTGTTAATATTTTTAATTAGATTTCATTTTATATTTTCAGTTTATTTTAATTTTACTTTACGTTTTAGCCATTTTGTTGTGCTTTTGTAATTTTTATTCGTATTTTTTTTTTTTGTTTAAATTTAAAATTTTATTTTTAATTACAGTATTTCAACTTATTTCAGTAATTTTATTCTGTTTCCTATCAGATACATCATGTGCTGCTATCAGTCAATGTTATCAACATCTGACAACATACTAACACAAGCTTACTCACGAACAAAAAAAAGTTTAAAATGGAGTCTGTAAGTTAAAGGAACACTCCAACTCCCCTAGAGTTAAACAGTTGAGTTTTACCGTTTTCGAATCCATTCAGCCGATCTCCAGGTCTGGTGGTAGCACTTTTAGCTGTAGCTTAGCATAGATCATTGAATCTGATTAGACCTTTAGCATCTCGTTCCAGCGTATATCAGGAACTTTGCTGCCGTACATGGGTTGCAGGCAGGCCAATGATATTACGCAGCACCTGAAAACGCTCCGGTTACTATCGTAACCTCGGTTCCCTGAGAGCGGGAACGAGACATCACGGAGATATTTCTCCGTTATGGGAACTTCTTCCCTTCCAACCTTTCCTGAAGTCAAATTTCCAGTCAACTCAAATGACTGGCCAATTGTTGCGAAGTATGCAAATCGCATGCAAATACCGACGAGCTCGAGAGGCAGTATAAAATGCGGTGCACGCA
>JADLZN010001136.1:0-30895 GCA_018155175.1 Sinocyclocheilus anophthalmus | reverse complement strand
TTTTTTATATTTCTATATATTTTTTATCTATTAGTTTTAGTTAATTTAGTTTTAGTTCTTAGTTAAACTAATCAAAAATGAGAAATGTTGCCTTGGAAACTAAATGAAATAAAATACGTTTTTTTAAAGTAACACATTTTGTAATGGTCTTTAGCTTTGTTTAGTTAAGAGCCCTGATGCACAATTCACTGTGCATTATTTTTCAAAGAAATATATGTTTCATTAAAATGTATTCATTTGCTCCACCTTTGAAACGTTTTTCATATGACATCTCTAATCTCTCCAATCAGTTCCTGATGTTTTAACATTACAGATGTGAAATGGATGGCAACCCCTTTACTGCTGATTATAAAAATAAACCAGATTTTATCTGGTTTGTCATGAACGAAGACTGTAACACTTTGAATTTTAACGCACTGCCATTTTATTTTTAATCTGACTATTTGCCATGACAGCTTCACTAATTGGTATTATATTGCCTTGTTTAATTAAAAGTGCATGTCTCTCTTAATACAAACATGAGAATGTATTAAGGTTTTTGAAATCCTGATGTAATATTTTGCATTGCATGTGTATATATTTATTACATGCTAAAGATAGCTGTACTTCTACTGTCACTGACACTTGCATAATTGCATAATGATTTTTGGAAGGTTTTTCACAATAAAGCCTATGCAAATGAACTAATTTTTGGCCGCAGTGAGAAAAGCTTTCTGCCATATACTAAAAATGTCCCTTTTCTTGTTCCTCCTAATGGAAGTTAAGTTTTTTAAACAGGCAAACTCTACATGAATCTGACAGCGTGCATGTGTGTTTTCACACTTTCACTGCTGTGTGTAACATCTTTTGCAGTTTATTGCCTGTGTGCATTAATTCCCTTCAAGAAACCTACAGCATAAGCAAGTGTCCAATGCTGGCTAGCGTGAGGAAAAATGGTGCTTTCAAACAATTAGCATACAATGCACCGATCCTCTCGCTCATAAAACACTGCCCTCATGCAGGCTGTTTTTCTCTTTATCTTCCTCAGGGATGCAAGAATGATCCCAGAGTCCTTGTTTCCTTACCAAGCTTCAAAACATCTTTGGGCATTGAAACAATGAGGGGTTTTGAGGGGTACAAAAACTAAAATTAGCATAACTCTTTTCCTCCATGTTGAGTTAGGCTACTTGCAAAGCTTTGATTAATTTATGAATGCACAGAAAAAAATATTGCAGAAGTACCATAGTCCAGTTGTACTATTTACAAAACTAATGTATTGGTGCTTCAAAGAATACCATGGTATTACCATCAAGTTAGAATCCTTTATATATTTTTGTGGTAATACCATGGTACTTTTTCATAACGCCTGTGTGTTGAAGAGTTTCACGTCCCCTCAGGGTTTTTCTTTTCTTTCCAGGATCGTTGTAGCATTAATTGTGGAAACTGTCAATGGCCAACTGGGATTTTCTGTCAGAATCTGCAGATGTAAGATGCTTTCGCTTGATTTGCTAATGCTGACAAGAAAGTCAAGCTAAACTTGAACTAAGCATGCACAGCTAACACACAGATTGATAGCTGCACTCGATATTTTCACTATTGTTTGCATCATTCTTGAGCTACACGAGTGTTCAGAATAGCATTTACACAGTTTTTGCATTATGCTGTATTATGCCATGCATGTCAAATTCGTGATTAATGCATGAGGCCAGTGGCTGGGAAACTCTGATGAAACTCTTTCGTTTACTGTTGTTGATAAAACTTGTCAGAACACACCACTCATTTACAGTGGCGGCTCGTGGGTTTTAAAACAGAGGAGGCACACTAATTGTAACGTTATTGGTTATTGTAACATCTGAGATCCCTGCCGATTTTTATTATTATATTATTTGCTTAACCACTTTAAAATGGCTTTTTGGTTGCTTTTAGTCAGAAAACGTAAAGAAAACGACATACATACAGCAAGATAATATAACTTCACTTACCTGGCCTATCGCTTGAAGCAAACATCCATCCCTTCTTAAAAGTCTGTGTTAAAAGAGAGTTGCCTATTGCACCATTTATCTACTAATTATCTATGAGTTAATTACATTATCAGCGTAGCGGGAGACGTTCAAACTAATATCAGGTAATTTACGTCTCTGTGATGATTGTTTGATATCAGAAGGGAGGCTAGCCTCCTCTATGAGGTTTCTTTTCTCAATACTCCTCAGTGCTGAAAGTGAACACTGGATGCTAATTGACTAATTTTGTTTACCAACGGAGGCACGGGAGCTCAGCTCTCCCCTGGCCTCCCCCTACCCTTCTCTATAATTAGCGGTTGTAATTACATCAGCAGATTCGGCACATTCACGATAGAATTTTTTAAAAATGGATTCTCTTCTGTGATCCGGTTGAACTGCCAAATCGCACGTAATGATTCATTCGCGAACTGAACTGATCTGATCATTGATTCAATGAGCCAATTGTAGTGATTTCAGTGATTTAGCCATGCCTAACTCGAGCCAATTTGAAAATTGGTAGGTTATTATTATTAAAAGGAAGTCATATTTGGATTATAAATGACTAGTTGTTTATGTGCTAAATCCGTTGTTTAGGAACTCATTGCATATATGTTATTATGACAGAAGAACATAATTCATAATAATCACTTTTGATCTTTTAGTCAAATGGAAATGTAGAAGTAGTACTTATAGCCTATTTGAGTTACATTTACACAGGGTATCTGAACTTTAACTCGAGTACAATCTTTGTGTTGTCGTCCACAGTGCAGCCATTAGAGGGGTCATATGATGCGATTTTCAATGTTTCCTTTCTCTTTGGAGGGTTACAAGCTCTGGTGCATAAAGAAGATCTGTAAGTTGCAAAGACTAAAGTCTCAAAAAAAAAGATATTCTTTATCAAAGTTAAAACTCTGCCACACCCCCCTAAAACTGCTCGTTCTAACACACCCCCACATATATACATCACGATGTGGGAAGATTTGCATAACGCCGCCCAAATGTTCACGCAAAGAAAGAAGGCGTAACTTTTATTCTCACTGTAGTTTTGTTGACGCTGCAGCCATGTCGTGAAGACGCTGTGTGCTTCGTTGTGAAAGCGAAATACTTTGTTTGGTCTTCCAAAAGGGGAGATATCCGTTTTGTCATGCCTAGAGCTGATCCGTGATGGTGGCTGAGGGAATACATCAACTTTCACCGTGGACAAAGCGGAGTTCAACCCGGGGTCGTCACATGTGGTTGACGCTCATTCGTCGGATCCGCCGGCTGCACCGTTCTCGACCCCGCCGCCTCAGCTCACTCTAGCCCGGCCTCAGCTCACTCATTCCCGGCCTCAGCGCATGCTACGCCGGGGCTTTGGCTCACGCTAGGCCGCTGTGTTTTTCGTTGTGAAAGCGAAACTATTTGTTTGTCTTCCAAAAGAGGACACAACTACAATCAGTGGTTAAGTTGTATTTGACAACACTGTTTCAGAACAGTTTAACCCAAATATCCAGATGTGTGCAGCACTGTTCCTGATCCTGGGAGAGTAAAGTTAGACTAAAATGCCGGCAGTTCTGACTCACGTAAGTACGTTTCATTTAAAGGATTTGCCACTGATGATCAAACGTGAGTTTTTTGGGCAGTGTAGAGTAGCGCTTGTGGTTTGTCATTTCTCCGATCAAAAATGCAGACACGGTTTTATGTTTACACGGCGCGATGCAAATGCAACACAACGTGTCAAAAAAAAAAAGACAGTTTAAGTCATTATAATCTGTAATTATGTACCCACTGGATGCAACAAATGCCTCGTTTATAATGGGTTTTAATGTTTTTGTCTCGTCGCTCTGGCCGGACACGGCATCAGCAGTATGGTGAGGGGCGTAACATTTCCGTCTCACGCTTGAGGTATTCGGCCAATCACAACGCACTGGATAACTGGCCAATCAAAGCACACCTCGCTTTATCAGACCGATGAGCTTTGTAAAAAATCAACGCGTTTCAGAAATGCGGGGCGGGGGGGGGCCATAGAGGAGAAACATTAATGTACAGTATGTGGAAAATAGTGTGTTTTTTGAACATTAAAGCATTTCAACATTTTTTGTTACACCAAATACACAAAATAATTTTTTTAGCAGCATCATATGACCCCTTTAAGACTAACATATTGATACTAACACCCAAAAATTAAGACTTTAAGCTTACATCATGACACGCAAAACGATTGACATTTTTCTACCGGGTTATTTCCCAACCCTTCAGCAAATATATAGAGTTTGTTCAAACACAAAAAGCAACATATATCAAGTTAATAATCAAACTAACCTAAAAATCTGTATGGACGATGGCGCTGTTTTTATCTGCTCCATGTGCCCGGTCCACTTGCTGTTTCACAACTTCTACTCCATCATCATCTTTAGTAAAATAACCTGATAGCTGGGGATTTTACTGACTATGTTTTATCTGCTGTTTGTCTTTTACATTTTTCTTTTTTTTTGAGCCCCTCTCTCACATTTTTTTTTAGAATAGCTGACATTTTTACTTATTGAAGATTGTTCTTTGCGTGACCATTTCTAGATTATGCCAGAACGAAGGGAAGAGTGGAGGTGATTGCGGACATCAGGCGCAGCGATCACCTGATATTTCTACAGTTCGTTCAAAAGTCAAATACAGAATAAATGCATTTAATTGGTAAACCAAATTCAAACGTGACATTTCAATATCTAATGGTAATACATGGAAATTACGGCAAAGCTCCACTAAATAATAGCGCTAATAAGTGGAGGCGATGGTGGGGCTTTGGCGATTGGCGCTTCAGTCAATCTACTCCACAGCCAATCACGGGCCCCCTCGTTGCTCGGGCCCTAGTGACACAGAAATAGCTTCACTTTATAACAAAGCACTGACAATTATGGATTACAAGATGAACACACAGCAATACACCAATCCATTTTTCACTAAAATTACAGTTACAACTCTAAACTTAACTGAGCCTGGTTGTTAGCAATGGCATATCATTATAACTGGGTCCCACGCACTCACAGGCAGTGATGTTCTCACTACATGCCAATAAAACAGCACATTGGCAGGACCCCTTCGGATTCTAGCACTCCCTTGGGGACCATTAAACAAGGCTCCAGGGCAATTCGTGACATGGGCACATTTCCAGTGTGGCAAAACTGACAGTTATCGCAGGGAAAATGAGCTCTTGTATAATGATGAATGGTTAAAGTCAAATAATGTGACAGGGCCCCATAAACGCATTTAGACACTTAAAAATTATATGGATGCCATTGCATTAGATGATAGAACAAAACCAATACGACATCTGCAAACAAATGATTGATAATCAACTTTATACATTATACTATCCGCTTTTTTGCTCACAATATAATCAGTGTTTACCCAAATTAATGAAACCTGCATGATGTAAAGTATGTTTGATGCTTAAAAAACAATTCCCAAAAACAATCTAAAATGTTATTTAAATGTATATAACTTTTGGAATTGTTTTTCTTTTATACCATTTCCCTTTCTTATTTTTGTTTTTTCATCTTAACATTTAAAAAAAAAAACCAACTATGATATATATATTATGGTTAAGAAAGATGTTTTAATCAGTATTTCTAGGCATGCAGGGAAAAAAATCGTAGGCAAATCGTGTATAGCCCGATTTACTAATTCGTTCCACTGTTTGCTAAAATCTGCAATGATTTATAAGGAGAGAACGACTAGTAAATTGTGCGCACAAGTTAGCAAAATTGAGGGAAAAAAAATAGAGTAATGTGTGATTGTTGTAGTACAGCGACGTTCGGGAAAAACGAATGTAATCGGCTCACGTGATTTATTTTTTTCTTGCATGTAATGTGTAGGGCTCGTACGGCAAAATTTTACTTAATTGCACCCTATAGTGGCACAATGTATAAAAAGGACTATAATGTTTATTAAAGATGAAACGTTTGAATTTTATCAGATTTTTCCCAAATTCGGACAATTCTGAGAAAAAAAAAGTAAAAAACAAAAGAGAAACTCAGAATTGTGAGATATAAATTTACAAAAATACCTTTTTTATTTTAAGTGGCAGAAACACTATTGCAAGATGTAAACTCAGAATTCGGAGAAAAAAGTCAGAATTGTGATTGTAAAATAAAGGCATACTTTTTTTTTTTTACTCCATGGCGCAAGAAAGAAAACATGATTCAATAATTCTGTACTGTTCTTTTATTAGTAAATGTTCTAACTTCTATGAAAATGTCAGCAAATATTTTTTTCAATTATTTTCTTTCCTTTTGTCTAATGTAGGCCTGTTAAACATCCAAAGTGGCAAAATATCGGTATATCGGCCAAACATGTCAAATCCTCACATCCCTATAGTAGCCGTCTATGTAGGCACCACACAGAAAGGCAGCTCACTGTTTTGGAGCAGAGCCGAGTTTGCAAGTGGATGGGAATGAGAACCTTCCACCTTACATGACGAGAAAGAGCGAGGAAGAGAGAGGAGGAGGACGAACAGGCACAAACAGACTGCGCTGCGGGGGTTATAAATAGATGGAGGATGTGAGAGCGTGTGTATAGGAAGCGGCTCTTCTGTCCTACTGCAGTTATGCTAATGGAAGTTAATATGGTGCAAAGAGCCAAACTGAGACACAGGAGGACAAACGATAGGACAGAACTACCACGGGAGGCAAATTACACTCTCCCAAAAAATATTCTGATCTTTAGCACTGTAAGGGAATTCTCTGTTCTTTTTAAGAGCAATCATGCTGCCTTCAAGTCATGCTAGAATAGTCGTATTTATGAGACTGCATGTGAACACCAGCACAATGTTGTTTTAGAAAGTTAGAAAATTAATGATTTATCTTTCCAGAGCACAAGTTTGTGCCAGTTAGTGAGGCAACAGGCATTACTTAACTACATTTCCCATAATTCTCTACTCAATTCCCTGCAGGAGAATGATAATTGCATTGATAAAGCCTCAAGGTTGGGCTGGTTAGCATGACCCCATTAACCCCTGATGGTAGATGCTGTAACCACATCAATCTGGTTCTTAAAAGCAGTGCTGTTATTTTTAACTATAACTATTAAAATCCTTTTTTGTTCATTGAAATTATATATGAATTTAAGATGAAAAACTTAAACTTAAAAAACCTAAATGAATAGAAATGTTGCCATAACTGAAATAAAGTCAGTTTAAGTTGAAGTACTAAAATCTCTAAAACTAAAATCACAAAAAAATTATGAACACACATAAAAAAATACTAAAACTTAAACTCTAAATATAAAATAAAAGCTTATTTAAAATATTAAAACATACTATAATAGTATACAAATAATACAAAAAAATGCAAGTTTGAAAATCAAAAGCTACTCCAGCTAATAAGCAGGAGCTTTAACCTCTTTTCTGCTGGCTGGAGCATGATTCCCAACAGGATCTTCTGTGTAAATGCAGTGTAATACTGTGCCATGTTTTGTTGTTGTGACTGTTAGCTATTTGCTTCCAGACAAATTATGTTTGCATCTTTACCTCAGGTCACCAATTAGCAGGCCATGATTCAGATCCACGCTGCAGATTAGTTCCAGTCGAACCGCGAATCATTTTTTTATTAATAAAAAAATAAAAAATTGGAGACAAAAACACAGCAAACATAAAAGAGCTGTGCATTGATTGTCATGACAACATTTAATGCAGCTTTTATTTGGCATTTCCAACACAACAAAAGCCACAGAGCCTCTGACGATGTGTCTATACCATCCTGAAACAAACTAGATCACTTGCATTATAATCAATGGAGCTGTCTGCACTATAAGTGGCTGTTTCATTTGACGGATACCTGGTTTCTATTAGCCACTTCATTTTTTTCCGGTCTGCCTGAAAAATTTTATTTTGTGGGAACTGATTGCTCTGCAGTTTGCTTTGAAGTTTATCCGTGATTCAGTCAATAAGACTCGTAAAATATCATTTTTTTTTCACCTATTATGATGAAAAGAAAAGAAGGTTAGATCAGTTGTAGAATGTAGGCTGTAGTCATGTGGTGTGACTCCCGCAAAACCTAATAATTATTTATTAATTCATAATTCATAATACTTATTAAAAAAAAATATTACATTGAAAACAAGGTTTGAGATATGTACGCTCATATTCAAGGTCTAAGGAAAATATTTTATTAATTTATACTTCAATTTATACTTGGTTACATCACATTTTAGAGGCATTCCATTTATTAATGTAGTTGAAAATGGAGTAAAAGTTTTTAGAACCACATGAAAGAGAAGAATACATTTCTAAGAACTTGGCACATATTTTTCAACTAGATTTTTAAGATGTGATTTTTCTCCGTCCTGGACACTCTTATTTGTCAGTGACTCATTGTTTCTTGCCTTGTTTTACCATTGACTATTGCTGCCAACATAGAAAGCTACAATAAATATTCCTGGAAATGCACATTGCTTATTTCATTGCTTTTGAAATGATGTAAGATCCTTTGAACATTGTGAAAGCCATTTAGAGACTTGGAACTACTACATGAACAACGTATTTGTGGGTCTGATGTCTCATTTAGGAATTCATGAATTTTAATTTGACAGCATTTTGTTATCAATCAACTACCAACTAACTACTATTTTGTATTGTACCTATTTTGGGTTATTTGCAGATATTTCACAGATGATGGAATTCTCCAGATTGTCAATGTGAGCCACAGTGATCAAGGGAATTACACCTGTGTTGTTCGAACATCACTGGACCAAGATACAGCTTCTGCATACATAACTGTGTTAGGTACGGTTGAAAGACCTTTTGAGACCAGAATGAATGCCAACTAGATTGTGGTGTTATGTTTATATATTACTTGAATACCACAATAATAGACCTGCTTGGAAAAATATTCAAATAATAGTGCAGCAATCTCCGCAAAAGATTGTACAGAAAACACAAAACATAGGTGGAAAAGATGTGTAGACTTTGTGATCATTATTGCACCAGTTATTTCTTTAAGCGATTCTGGTTCTCTTATGAATGGTCTTAAAATGTTTTTATGATAAGAATCTTGTTTATGGTGTTTGTGTCTGAAATGTGACACAGATGTTCCAGATCCACCAGTTCAACTGACGCTCTCTGAGCTGAAAGACCGCAGTGTGAGGCTCCAGTGGGTGGCTGCCAGTGATCATAACAGTCCCATAACAGGTAAAATTACATTACAAATGTACTGTGCTGTCAGGGTTACAGAACAAATGCAAAACTGTTCCATTAGCATTGCCTTCATATGTAATTGTACACATTTTCAGTGCTTCTGAAGCTGGCTTTTGCTTTAAGCTGATTCCTCTGAAGTCGTTTTTATGGACATTGCTCATTCTCAAACATTGCTCTACAATATTTCAAGAAGGCTCCCACTGGGGCCTCACCGCAGTGTATCGAGAGTGTGTGCTCAGCATATTCAATGACCTCTGTGCTCTGTTCCTATGACTAGAGTTCATCATCCAATATGAAGAGAACCACTGGGAGCCGGAGAAGTGGAAGGAGATTATACGAGTTGCAGGCAGCCAGTTCTCAGCCCCCTTGACGCTCTACGGCCACATTAACTACCAGTTCAGAGTCATCTCTGTCAATGCTATCGGAAGAAGCCATCCTAGCATGCCCTCCAAAAGATATAAGACACCTCCTTGCGGTAGGGATACCTGTGATCCTTGACAACTTGCTTTCGTAACATGCTATCATCCAATGTCTAGCCTGTCCTTGGTTCACCTTGGACTTGTTTGATGCATGTCTTTGTGGGGATTTACCCTGAGAAAATTATACAGATGTCTATAAAAGCTCCATAAATTGTAATGCTCTTTTAAGCGAGCGCTGTCTCTGACTATCAATGACTGCATGCTCGTCATAATGTGTGATACACATTGGCAGTGTTAGAGGGCAATGGTATTATTGACTGAGACAGATGTTAAATAATTAATATTCACATTTGTACAGCCCCCGACAGGAACCCAGAAAACATTAAGATTGAGGGTCACCTGCCACATCAGATGGACATCAGCTGGGAGGTAATAAAATGCAAACAGCATTGTCAAACAACCTTAATGCATTTGCATATATGCATGGCTTGGAAGCAAGAAAAAGGCAAATACCCTCGTGCAAGGAGGCTTGGGAGCTAAATGCTCCTGGAGCTCCTAAGAAGTCGGGTGTCTTGTAGTTTTAAAGCAGTAACAACTTAATTTGCACTGGTAGTCAAGTATATGAGCCAATTTCCATTCATGAGCCAAATTATGCTCTATTTATGAGTCACAATTCCTTCAGATTGAAAGTCTGAAAGAAAGCCAAGTGAGGCACCCCAGAAACTAGGTTCCCACGCCAGATTTCGCAAACCCACCAGCAAATGTCTCTCGAACTCTTTCATTCTTTCCAAATGCTCAGTAATGTTTGCAGTGCACTGACCCACTTTTCCTTTTAATCACTAGCCGCTCTTGCCTGTGGAGCACAACGGTCCCGGTTTGGAATACAAACTGAGTTACAGGCTCCTGGGTGTCGAGGACAGTTGGAAAGAACAGATGATGAAGAGACACTCATTTGTGGTGCGAGACACCCAAACATTCGTCCCCTACGAGGTCAAGATCCAGGCCTTCAACAGGCACGGTTGGGCACCAGAACCCAGAGTGGTGACTGGTTATTCCGGGGAAGACTGTGAGTCAAACAGCATGTTAATGCATTCATCTCACAGTCGTGTGACACTGCCGTGATTAGCCAAAAATAAACACTTAAGATTAGGAGATTAGTTGGGAGAGTGGTTTAATCCACTCCTTACCAGGATCAGTCATTTCTGCTGAGCTTTTACGTTGTGCTCTTTGGGATCAGACACATTGTTTGCCAAGCACTTATGCGATTATCTTTTGTTTTATTCCATTTTCATATTTTTTTCCATCTCATACCCTTGTCTCTAGTCGACATTTGGCATTGTCTTGAGGATGATGCAACAGGTTGGGCTGCTTTTGTCCCTGCTATTCCTGCATCACTGTAGATATACATAAACATGGCTTCTTTAGCTGTAGGTAGATCTTGACAGTTTTCATGCAGTTGTTGCAAAGAGCAGGGATGCAAACTTGACACTTTTCAGTGATAATTGCTGTTTTGAATCCAAAATACTCTCAGAAAGAAATGTGCAAAAAATTTTACCATTAGGGGTACAACAGCTTGTCTATTGGGGCAGCACCCTCAAAGGGACACCTTTGTACCTTCTTTACCCCTAAAGGGATTACTATTACTATTATTATTATTATAGTATGTAATATTGAATGGCTTCAATAAAAACAGTGTGAATGTGAGACAACTTAAGTAAAAAAAAGAGTCTAGGATGAGTTTTTCACTATCCTCATGCTCAAATTGACCCGTAAATCCACATTTTAAAGCTAATGGGGGTTACATCTTTGTCACTTTCTTCCCCCTGATGAGTTTGCATCCCTGAAAGAGCCTTTCCCATGTATCCAAATGTGTCTGTGGATAGCTTTATGTTAGCATGTGCACTTTTCCTGGAACAAGTCAGTGTGTCATCTAATTACAATTAATATTTTTTCCTTGGCAGCTTTAGTTGCTTGAGGAAATGGTCGTGTATGTGTGAATTTGTGAGCTGTTACCCTCTTGCATCAGTTGGGAAAGTTTAGCCGTAAACAGATCTGCATTCTGTTGCCCTTTCCAGTGCCCTTGGCAGCTCCTGAAGACGTATCTGTGGAGGTGTTGAACTCTACGCTGCTGAGGGTCAGCTGGTCACCGGTGCCCCAAACCGCCCTGAGGGGCCACCTTGGAGGATACACTGTGAGTTCCCGACTCCTTCAGTTCAGAGGTCCTGTGGTACTGTTCAAAAGCTGATGGTCATTCAGCAACAAACAAGCTGTTTATAGCATTTAACGGGGTCCTATTATGCTCTTTTACAAAGTCTTGATTTTGTTTTGGGGCGGTGTACTAGAACAGGCTCTCATACTAGGTTGTTGGAAAAACACATACTTTTTCACATATTTTACATTATTTGAACACCTCTCTACCCAGTCTGGCATGAAAAGCTCGAATAGTTCCTGTATCAAATGAAAGCCCGCCTTCTGAAACACGAAATGTGTTGTGATTGGTTAGCTGGGCCAGTGTGTGGTGCGGTGTGGTGAATGGTCGGGAAATGTCATGCCCCTTACCAAAGCCACCTGCGAGCTTCAGTGTAAATATTGCATCAAAATCAAATAAATTTGAGCGCGATTTAAACCCGGAAGATTGTAACCACTCTAAAGTTCATCTGCCTTGTGAAAACTAGCACGTCTCCGACATAGTGATAACACTCGCTGCCTTCTCTAGTGCAGCTCAACAGGTCTCGTCCCATTCATCGATATTCGTGATATCACAAATCCCAGAAAATATACGTTGTAGTCCAAACGAGTAGTTCGTTGTAGTTTTTGAAAAGTGATTTCTGGTAAATAAAATATCTCCTTTTGAATTGAACTTTGAACTTTGTAACTTTGCAGATAATTTTTATGCTCAAACAACAACATTACAGACTAACTAAAGTTGAAAAAAGTGAAAAGCATAATAGGGAACACTTTTAAAAGACTCCACTTGTGTTTCCTTATTACTTGTTATTTTCTCTTCGCTGCACTTATTTTCACTCTTGGATTATTTTCCATGAAAAAAAAAGTAGTATATATATATATATATCTATACTGTATATCCTCATCAACACCTTTCTCTTTCTTCCATCTTTTCTCCAGGTCAATGGTGGCAAACACAAAGTCGGTTGAACTCTAGAGAATTCCATCAGAGAGACCAGTCTCTCACCATCCTGGAAAAGAGTCACACCATGGTGCCAGGAAAGGAAGTATTCTCTGAATACAGCGACTGTCAAAATCTTAAACGGAGAGGGGAGGAATGGGCCCCAAGCAGCAGTTCCATCTCTTTCAACAACTCAACAGGGAGGCAAGAACCACTCGATAGTAGACACGTTTTAAAAATTCAGTGGTTTGGCATTGCTAAGTTCTTGTGTAGTGAATTTTACACACTTTGTGTCAACCAAATGGTATGCTAAACATAAGACTAATTTACATTAGAAAGGAGGTGTGGTAAAGAATACATGATCTTAAATTAAATAAAATGAAATGCTATTTCAGCAGTTGAACAAATTGTAGGTGTTTATTCAAAGACCTTGCTGTTGTTGTTTTGTTGGGGCTGAAAGAGTGTCTAACAGTTTTTGCGTTTTATTTAGGGTACATAATGACCAAATAGCGCGTGACATATTCCCTACAGTTCACCTGGGCAACCTCCCAGCTGCGAGCCACAAACTGCAGAAAGATCGAATCACGCTGGTGGTGGGGCGCCTTCCGCTGAAACCAATGGCTTTCACGGGATACTGCTGCAAAGATCAGACAGGTATAGATGCTCACATTTATCTCACGTTACATCGGCTATCTTAGTGAGATTTTAGTATAATCATGTTAAATGTATTTATCCGTGTATATACTCCAAGTTTGGGGTTCACTAAAATTTTTTTTAATGTTCTTAAAGTCGTTTTATGCTTACCAAGGCTGTATTTATTTGCTCAAAATACAGTAAAACAGTAATATTGTTGAATAGAAACTCAATTTGAATACGTTTCTATTGTAATAAGTTAAAAAAAAAATGTATTGCCGTGATCAAACTGAAGTTTCAGCATCATACTCCAGTCTCAGTGTACATGATCCTCAGAAATCATTATGATATGTGATGTGTTGATTTCTATTATAATAACAGGTTAAAAAAGAGAGAGAGAGAGAGCGAGGAGAAGAGAGAGAGAAATTAAAAGCTTAAAGAAAGTGGGAAAATACAACACAGGTGTCTTTATTAGAATTACATGATGACAGAAAGTTTGAAGAACCGGTTTCAAGCATGAATCTCAAATTAACATTTTATGATGAGAGAGAGATAGGTAGCATCGATTGTGGCAAACTAGATAGAACAGGCAAAAAATAATTCGCTGTGAGGTAAAGTAGGAAGAAAAAACAGATAAAGAGACAGGTGGTGCTGGGGAGGAGGCGGGCTAAATAAAATTATCACTGTGCTGGACGGTAATATATATAATGTGGCATAGACAGAAAATAGAGATCGATTGGCAGATTGGGCCAATCAGCTACTCAGAAGTTTCTTGACTCTACTATGCATTTATTTGAAATAGAAATCTTTTGTAATATACATGTCTTTTGATCAGTTTAATGCATCCTTTTTGAATAAAAGTATTAATTTCTTTAATTCTTCCTGACCCCAAACTTTTGAATGTTTTAAATATTTTAAAACTCAATACTTTTTGTGTTGTTCTTGTAGTTAATGAGACTCTGGGTGAGCTGAAATCTGTGAACATCAGTGCACCAGATACAACAAAGTGGGTCTTGCGTGATCTGCAGGATGACAACTGGTATAAGTTCTACCTGAGCGCGTGCACGCAGGTGGGCTGCGGGTCAGCCATCAGTGAGGAAGGAGGCACCATCTCTGAAGCGTGTAAGTGTGCCCAGCAGCAACTATAAGCAGAGTCCTAAGAGCTATAATGGAACTGGTATCAGAATCTGAATTAAAGTGCCCATGCTGAGACACAAACATCTGATACAAGCAAAGTTAGTTGTGTTCTAATTAGCACAGCCGCAAGGTGTTCGAAAGCGATTAAGCAGCAGTTACGGAACTCTGAGTCGCTGTTGGCAAGATCTTGTTGCATAAAGGAGAGTGATTAGATTATTGCTAAAATGCAAAACTCACAATTATCTGATGAACAAAAGGATGTAATGACCAATGCATTGACCAATCAATGAGGTGGCTTCATAAAAATAATTGCCTACTGATGTGTTTTTACTTACTGGATAACTGATATTGCGTCATCGTCACAGTTACCGATTGCCTATTTCTTTCTGTTATGCTCATATTCTCATACTCTGTGGGTTTGTTTAACCTGATCTGTCTTCTTATCAACCAACTTCTGTTTCTCATGAACTAGTTACAATGCCCAAACATTCATTTCCTGAAGTTTCTACAGTCTCAGCTGAAACGTCAACAGAGAGCTGTATGTATCACATACTGAAGTTTATAGCCTTTTGCAGCTTACTTAGTAGTAGTAGTAGTAGTATTTTGAAGCATTTCAAATGCCTCTTGCGATGACATCTGCATTAATTTATTGTTGTATTTTTATGTATCTCTACTGTCTTTTTAAGATGAACTGTCGACATCTGAGGTGACATCATCTGACTTGAGTATGTACCAGCAAATTTGTAGCTGTTTTTGTAAACTGAAAAATGAATTAGTATATTAACTCCTACATTAATATGTCTAAAATAACTCCATATACACTAGTAATAGTGTCAGTAATTGTAGCACTAATTTTAGTCACATAAATAGTATCAGTTGTTGTTGTTGCTGTTGTTGAAATTCAAAAGGCCCTGCCTATATTCAGTGAAGGAGATAATTGTGTACATTCTGCAAAACGAGCATACTATTCCATCAAAAATCCACATAGTGACAGATGGTTCAAGTTTACTTGAGCTTGGGTGCTGTTGGCGTTTGCTTTTGTTTTTTAAGAGCTCCTCTGAGGCAGTAATACTGTCCCTGAACTCCTGCTAAAGACTGCAAAAACATGCTGTCTTTATCAGGGTTGACAAAATCAGTCTCGCTGCTGACAGGAACACATCACTCAACGGTGTTCATTTTGTAAAGACCAGCTGTATACTCATAGTACAAATGCAAAAAAAAACTTTTAGCAAACGTATCAGGCCTTTACAGCATTTCCTCCTGTCTCGGTTATTGTTACATTTACACTTTTGGTGCTTTGTCTCTGCCCTCTCTCATCTTCTCTATGTACCTCGCTTTCTTGCCTTCCCTCTGCACCCTTTTATCATGCTCTCCCTTCGCGTACATTCTTCATACATCTTCTATCTGTCTTCTCCTCTCTCCCTGCGTCCTTATACCCATTTAGACCTTATCTCCGACCCTTGTGGCTTCCCGTTTTTAAATCCCCCCGTGGTGATATCTACCAACTTCTCCCCCTAAAGAACATTATTTATATAGTTCCTGTTCATGTTGATCTGATGCTGTGAATAATGATTTTATGATGCGTAGAAGCATTTTTTTCTGGACAGTCTGAATAGGGACATAACAATTTTCCACTGCTGCAGTCCATTCTACAGCGAAATGCATGTGGTCTGAACTCTCTCTCTCTCTTGCAGGACAACCTTTCTCTTTCACCTCATCTAATACAGACACTCCTTCTGTCAATGCCACCTTTCCTACCTTAGGTATTCATCCATTCATCTACCTAAACAATCACTTTCATAACTCCATATTTGAGGGAAATTAACATTTAAAGTTAGCATGAAATGAAAACGTCCCTTATTACATTGTTGACAATGATGTCAGTGCATGTTTTTGCATTTAATTTAATTTTATATGTATAGTATTTTTTTATATTGTTTATCCTCAATTAATTAGAAAAAAATGATAATCTTTTATGATTGACATCACTGGTCCCTGATACGGAGATCCGTCAGTTCTGATAAAAAGTCCTGCCCTACAATTTTATCTCAAATAAATATCCTCTTTTACTCCGAAATGTTAAAGAAATGCTGTTTCATGTTGACTTTAACAAAGTTTTCATTCAGATTTCTGTCACTATATCATTTCTATAACACTTTCCTATGGTTATGGGTGTACTGGGATTCTTTTGCAGGAACTAACCTTTTGAGCGTCTTGCCCGCATGGATTGTTGTCGGACGTTCTAGGCCGTTTTTCTTGAAGAAAGTCCTTTTTGCTGCTCCGCTTCAGGTCCGGTGCTTACACAGATCCCCTCCTCTCTGGAAGGGACTCACCTTTTCTGTCTGGCACTGTCAATCAGCTCCGCGTGCTGGCGCCACGCAGCATGTACAGAATCCCTATGTCCGCTGAATCACCGTAAGGAGCTGACTCCGCAAACGGAAGGTGTCCGTGTCCAGGTGAACGCAGGGCGCTTGTGGGGTATACGTGGGCAACAGTGAGGATAGGTTGCGCAAGTGACATTCTTGCCTTCCAGGCGCTGGCGGTGCGCTTGTGGTCCTTCTTCAGGTTGTGTCCGGTGGTAGAGTGACGCTGTGTGATTCCCCCGGATTTACGCGTTGGTTTTCAGGGCACCATCGCATTCCGAAATATGGCCGGTGATCCGGTGAGCATCATGCTAGTCCTGTGCCTGCTCGGGGCAAGCAGGTAAGATTAATGACACGGAAAGAAATCCGGCAATTGACGTAGTTTGGTGGCGAGATGGGGTTCCCGGAAAAAAGATGGGCAACAGGGAAGATTTACGGGTTTAACGTAATGTGGTGACGTTAAAGACCGAATTTTCATTAACTGCTATAATGTTAATATACCAACATATTGGAGGGAACGGAATCTTGTTGTAACCTTGGAAACACCAGAATAACCACAGCTGGTAGAGAGCACATGATAACCAAAAAGCCCAGCACAGCACGGTGAAAGAAGAACATATATGGAAGTGCCCATGTCTGCACACAAACACCAAACACCAGCATGGTACCACATGACGGAAAGAAGCAATAACATAATTTAAACAACATAGGTGTAACACACAACCCGATATACAAAACTGATAAAAAAAAATAAGAAACATATTATTTCAATCAAAGAAAACACACTAATTGGAAATGTTCTGCAGGGAATTCGGGGGAAGTCATTTACTGTAAATTTACGTCATTTCATTTCCAAACAGGAGACTACCGTAATTAATGTCACTACAGTAGTGCCAATACAGTTTTTGCCACCGTATCATATAGGAATTACCGTAAACCATTGACCGGTTTACTGTAGTATTTTTACAGTCTTTTACCGTTATATTCACAGTCATTTTTTACAGTGCACTGTATATATTAAGTGCAAACATGTAAATATAAAAGTTACAATTTAAACTGCAGATAAAAAAATAAAAAATCTCAGTGAAATTAACAGTTTAGATAACCAAAGTAGAAATAATATTAAAGAAAATGAAATGGGGTTTTTTCAGTATTTCCATATTTTTTTCAGTAATGTTCAATGAATTAATCAAAATAATTGTATATTGTTTTAATTATTTATATTTAAATGAGCTATAGAAACATGTCCAAGCAGAAATGTACCTTTTCCGTTGAGTTTTAAACACAATACAATGAAATGCGTAATTCAAAATACATGTAAAATATCTGTTAACAGTTAATACAGAAAATTCCTAATAATTTGCTATTTATGAACTAAAAGAGTTAATTCAGCAGTTTCGAAATTTGAGGTTTGACTGCAGACCTTATTTTACTTATAAATAAAAACAGCTACTCTGTTCTATAGAAAGTAATGACAGGGGGAATTCACAGATCAAAAATGCTAATTCCCAAGCATTTTAGGACTATAAATTGAACATCTCTATTTAAAAACTGAATTTGATGTCCAACAACAATTTAATTACATACTTACTCATTCTTTCTCTGCGCTCTGTTTGACTGATGTACATACTTGTGCATACATGAAGTATTTAAAGTTTAATGATGACAGTGACATTTAATTACTCACTTCCTATTAGGATATCCAAATGAACACATTAAGAATATAAAATGAGAGTAGCATCCTGTCTAAAAACCTCTCCAAACAGCCCAAAATCCAGACCAACTGAAAATGAAATTTATTCTTGACTATTTTCATTGTGCATCTTTATTTGCAGCTCTTTTATCAATCTTACTCTGCCAACTTTTCTAACCTTTCAAAGTGTCTCTTTACAGTATCATAGATATCACCTCTTTCAGCTGGGCTGTGGCCTAACATCATGCGGTTATTCCTTCAGGTGATGGTATCTGGCAGCTTTCAGAGGCTTTAAATACATCTAAAGGTTTCCACCTCGTTGAAGGGCTCAGCCCAGGAACTGTGTACACAGTCCGGCTGCAGGCTTCACATAGGGTTGATGACCCTAGCATTTTTGAAGAGGTTTTCAAGACCAGGGAAGGTGAGAAGTTAGAGAATTTAGCCTGTAGAACAGCATTAGAAGTATCACTGACATAGTATATATGTGATAGTCTTTCTGTGGGTGCATTAGCACTAGAGGTATGTAAAAAAGGTCTCTCTTTCCATTGAGCAAGCAAATTTATTTTTATATTATACGTTATAGAATGTGCTGTGAAGCTGTGAAGTTTACAGGGGGAAAAGACAGCAGCTGTGGCTGCCAGAACTTTACCTAAAAAAACAACAGTACTTCATGGTAACAAAAACTGTATATTTTAATAATTGATAGAATGTTAATATTACATCGTTCTACTCTGCTTTGTATCTGTACAGTATACTGATAACCACTTTAACTCATCGACGCTAAAGTGCCCTTTTGGTTCGATCTAGGTCAACCGGACCGTGATTTCAAAACCCAAATGTACATAACCAACAAGAAAGAAAAAAAACTAAGAAGAAAAAAATGTTCACAGTCATATCAGAGAACTTTGTTTTTACGATTGTTTTGTTTTAAACATCTTTTCTAGTTTTAAAAGTGTTAAACTGTCCCGTTAGATCTCTCACACACACACACCCACACACCCCACACACACACATTCAACACCACAATCACACCCACCACATATATACTTAATATATAATGGTAACTTTGCTGTAACATTCACAGGGTTTTAACGAAGCATTTTTACAGTCTTTACTTCCTTTTTTTTAGAGTGTGGATGATTTTGCAGGACATGTTGAAATGCTTGTAACTAAAATATACATTTTTTAGAACTATAAACTCAAAGCATTTTATTTTACTATGAACAAACTGTATCTTTCAAAAGTCGAAAGTTCCACTCCATAATAAATAACCTTAAGAATTTAAGTTAATTGACTGTAAGGCCTAAAACTTTCTGATATCAGACAAATAAATCCCTTTGGACACATAACGGCCAACCTCTACACGTCAACAATGCCTACTCTTTATTTGACAGAAACTTGGCCCATCTATTCAGTGCGAGGTAATACAGAGAAACTAGGGTAGGTAATGTTATTCATAAATACCAGAAGAACTAATGATAATGAATTATGTATGACTGGTAGATGTATCACCTACAGCTCTGCATGTGCTTCCAAACAAGTGACAGAAATTTATTTGCAACTGGGTCTCTGATCATTTCATTTTGTCAGCAAACTCACAGGTTCTGAGACAACAGCAAAGAAGAGTCCATTTATGTCAGAGAATTGGAGGCAAATGTTCATAAGTGTTCCAGAAGTTCATCAAATGTTCAAAAGTAAACGGTGACCCATTTAAATACTCTTCTTTGGGTTCTGATTGTTCTCCTTTGACAAACCACATCAGAATTTGACACAGGAACCATACTTAAAAATGCCATTTGACAATTCTTCCTTTAACCCAACAAGACATCATCAATATTTTCCAATATTTCAGTATGACTGTGTTCATGAATTACATTTTTCCAAAAACAAACTCTCCTTTGTCCTTGCAGGGTCTAGTAAACAACCCGTGGCATCCCAGGAGTGGTTTGTGGCGATCATGTGCGCAGTGGCTTTACTAACTCTGCTTGTCCTCATCGGCTGTTTTATACTCAAGAACAAAGTCGGCAAGTACGCAGGTAAGACACATTCAGCTTCAGAGGTCACACAGAGCTCCTAGACCTCTGTTTAAGCTCTCAGTTCTCTGTAGTCAAAGCGTATACACCTTAGCTTGGTGCTTTTGTTAGCTTTGTGTTGTGTGGCTCTGTCGCACCAACCCATAGACTTATTACAAGCAGTGTCAGACAGAAAACCTGAGAATCATTAGCTTTATTGGCCGGCCCCGCCTCTCCCCACGTTTGAATCATCAGCGGCAACTCTTTAAATATCAAAGTGCTTCAGTCTGTGAGTCAGACCAGCCGTCTTTTGTATCTACTCTCCCATGAATCATGAAACATTTCTAGTTTTTGTCCTCTTTTGGAAGGCCAAACAAAGATGTTTCGCTTTCACAACGAAACACACAAAGTCTTCACAACATGGCGGCGGCAGCAACAATACTACACCGCGAAAATAAAAGTTACGCTTTCTTTCTTTGCGTGAACATTTGGGTGGGGTTATGCTAATATTTCCACATAGTGATGTAGATATGTGGGGGCGTGTTAGAACGAGCCGTTTTAGGGGGGCGTGGACGAGTCTTAACTTTTATATCTCTTTGGGTTTGAGACTTTATCTTTGCAACTTCAGGGATCTTATCTATGCAATCAGCTTGTAACACTCCAAAGAGAATGAAAACTTGAAATCGCATCATATGCCCCTTTAAAGTCCTTTTGCAGTCATTAGTTTTATCCCTTAAAACTCAATAAAAAGGACATTTTTAAATGTTTTTTGTCCTCACTTTATTTTAAGGTCCAATTCTCACTAATAACAAACCATTAACTACAACTTTTGCCTCAAACGCCTAATTTGCTTATGCAGAATAAGGCATAATATTTCTTTCTAAATGCTAATAACAGCCAATATGCTGTAATATGCATGCTACACTCTAAAAAATGCTGGGTTATTTCAACCCAACTTTGGTCAATTTGGACTAACCCAACTTTTGGGTAAAAAATGTAATGTACAAATTGAACCCAACGGTTGGGTTAGTCCATATTTGACCCAAGTTGGTTGAAACAACCCAGCATTTTTTAGAGTGTACTTTAATATGAGAAATGTTTTTTTTAATAATATATATATATACGATTTTTCTTGCTTGAACATAACACCTTTACCTCATTTAGTATATGTGGATACATTTAGTAGGCTATTCGCCTGCTCCATATTTACTCATTTTGCAAGTGGCAATATTGGATTAATTCAGCCATATACGTTTGAACAAGAAACTGATTCCCCCAAAAAAGGAGCAAATTATTTAGGGTGATCTACATGTTAATGTATCAGAATGGTAATACATTCTATGTACCGCTCCCTACAACGTCGTATACGTAAAGGTAACAGATATCATTAGCCTTTGGCTTGACTACATTTTCAAACAGCTAAAAATGTGTTGCTTAAACCATGTTCTTGTGATGTACTAATGATAGGTTGACTGGATTGATTACATGTTTGTGATGGCAGTAGACAGGAACCGTTTCAAACCACGTTTTTCAGAGTTTCTTATGCAGTTTTAAGGAGAAAATGCTGAGCAATGGTGTTGACTGATGAATCTGCACATGGTTTGTCTTTAAAGAAATAGTTCACCCAAAAATGAAAATTACCCCATGATAATGACTTTCTTATTTATTAAAAAATGTCCTGGCTCTTCCAAGCTCTTCATGGTCAAGATTTTGAAGCAAAATAAAGTGCATCCATCCATCATAAAAAGTACTCCACAAGGCTCCGAGGGGTTAATAAAGGCCTTCTGAAGTGAATCGATGCGTTTGTTTAAGAAAAATATCCATATTTAAAACTTTTCAAACT
Organism: Sinocyclocheilus anophthalmus; assembly: GCA_018155175.1. Lineage (NCBI taxonomy): Eukaryota > Metazoa > Chordata > Actinopteri > Cypriniformes > Cyprinidae > Sinocyclocheilus > Sinocyclocheilus anophthalmus. The sequence continues at coordinate 8,524 of JADLZN010001136.1, read as the reverse complement.
GTAATAATAGCTTCCACTATGTGGTCACGAGAGAGTGGCGTTTCAGTGGATGACAGAGGACATAGCGTAAGCATCATAGATATTAAAAACACCAGATAGACATCTAAACAATGTCATAAATTAGATTTTCACCAGTAGAGGGTCTTAGAAATTAGAACTAATGCAAATAGATTTAAATGGTCATATGATGCTTTTTTAAAGATCATTATTTTGTGTATTGGTGTAACATAATATGTTGACATGATTTAATGTTCAAAAAACACATTATTTAAAAAATACTGTACATTATTTTAGGTCCTCTATGCCCCGCCTCTTTCAAACGCTTCGTTTTCTACAAAGTCTCTTCCTTTGACAAGCGCAGTCTGCTCTGCTTGGCCACTGACCCATTGCATTGTGATTGGCCGAACACCGCAAGCACACGTCGGATATTTATTGCCCCTTACCATAATCGCGAGCTTCATCTTTCAAAAATGTAAAGACAGAGCCTGAAAGGGGAACAGAGTCGCGTGACAGCCAGTGATGAAGCTGGTATGTGTTTGCAGTACACAACAGCACGTTTAAGACAGCTGACTCCGACTTGACGTAACCCCTCCTCTCCGTCTCTCTTCGATCTCCTCTCTCCTTCCTCTCTCTCCGCTCTCTCTCTCTCCTCCTCTCCCTCTCTCTCGCCCTTCGCTCCGCTCGCTCTCTCTCTCTCTCTCTCTCTCTCGCGCTCTCTCTCGCTCTCTCTCTCACACACGTGCGCACGCACACACACACACGATGCACAAAACTCCGCATTTGAACAGTCAATAGCAAATACAGTACTTAAACTAATAACAAAACAGTAGTTGATTCAGAAGCGCTAGATTGTCATAGCAAAGTTAGAATTACTTCCTCTCCTAGGTTCACGAAACGTTCTTCCATAAAATGCATTTCTGTTCTGTTGTAAGTCATCTTAAAGATTCTTAAATGCATCTACTTTCGTAAGGCCAAATAAAGTGCTTTGGCTTTCGCCTAGAAACACACAGCGTCCATCTGACATGGCTGCTTCAACACTAACAAGAACTGTTAGTTACTGAAACCACGCCTTCTTTCTGCGTGAACTTTTGGGCGGCTTTATGCAAATCTTCCCACATTGTGACTTAGGTATGTGGGGGCGTGTTAGAACGCGCCGTTTTAGGGGGGCGTGGCAGAGTCTTAACTTGATAAAGAATATCTCTTTTGGTTTTGAGACTTTAGTCTTTGCAACTTTTACAGATCTTCTTCATGCACCAACATCTTGAACACATATCCAACTAAGCTTAAATAAATGTACTATTTTGTGGTATTTTTTGTTATGTAGGCTAATTAGCCTATGTAATGTGGACATAAGTAATATAGTCTATAGCTGTAGATTTTTAACAAGTGTTCTTTATTTATCTTTATTTATCGTTATCTTTCAGTTTTGTTGATAATATGATTAAATATAAATAGGCAAAAAGTGAAACTATATGATATTTTTAATGCATAAATTGGAAAAAAAAAAATTTTTTGTTGGAGGTAAATATGTTTATAATGTTGTGGGGTAGCCTATTCAAAAAATGTATTTAATTATATATATATATATACATATAGCCTATATACCTGTTTGACATTACCATTACCAGAGCCCCCCAAAAAATCGTTGTCAACAAGACAGCAGTCTAGTAACAGCAGGGCGAGACATGGCTGCAAGAACATGAACCTTACATCTGACACGATTCTCCTGATGTCTGCGAGCATTAATGACCCATTCAGTCGCAATAGATGCGCCAGAATCCTCAAATAATTACCGCTGGTGTAGAAACTGAACCGCTAGAGGTCCCGCCCACTCGCTCGCTCGTGCAACCGGAGACTTCACGGAGGGTTCCGCTGCTGTCAGACTCTATTGCTCAACGTTTGCCAGACTTGGATAAGAGTGGACGGAGGGACTTGGGGCCGGAGAAGGGATTCACGAGCGGATTTTTTTGTGTGTGGAGACACTCTCCAGTGGATTGCGATCATTTAGTAAGGTAAATAAGTGTGCTGATGCATGCTCGCTCATTTAAATGATGACTTTGCCCCGGCGACCGAGGAAACCACCCTTCTCCCGTTAGATGAACCTTAGTGTGCTTCACAGCACGTCGTTTGCACATGCATCGTTAGAGTTTAGTGTTGTCATATAGATCTCTAAGTGTGTATTGCTTTATTGTTTTCTTTTTGGGCTCTTGTTCTATAACGGAGCACTTCTGTATCAAACATGACATGGGGAAGCTGGTTTAAAGCGATAGATGCGAAACATCAGGCGATGTTGCATAATTTCACCCCCTAAATTATTGCTCTCCTCTGCAGTGTTGTATTATATTATATAGTGTTGTCGGGTTTTGCATGTTCAGCCTCTGACTGAGGAATCTAAACTTTAGCTCACATTAGATGAGTGCAGATACACTGCTGCAGGTCGAGCATATTGCAAGACCATTCCGTTTGAATGATAGTTAGCCTAAATGACCAAATTCTAAGTTTATCCAATATGACTCGTGTCTGGCGAAACCGGTTTCGTGTGCGCATTATCGTCAGCTCCGTTAGATGCGTTCCTGTGGCTTAGTGGTAGAGCAATGCGTTAGCAGCGCAAAAGGTCATGGGTTCAATTCCCAGGAAACACACATACTGATAAAATGACATGTGTAGCCTGAATGCACTGTAAGTCGCAGCGTCTGATAAATGCCTAAATTATTATTATTAGATGCTCGTTGAAATAATTGCGTGAAATGTAAATGCGTTTGAACTGTGCCAGAGCTCTTCGGGGTCTTTGATTAGCACACAAATCAGTTTAACTAATGACAAATATTAAAAACCTCAAGAACCTAAGCTTAGTGAATTGTTAGCATGTTCTTGTGCGCTGCGAGACCAGCTGGGTTCGATTCCTATGATGAATAATTATGTATTATTTTATTAATACAGGCTAATAATTGTAAAATTGCAACTTGGTTTGGTGTAGCCTATATTTGACTGTTTGATTCTATTTTAGTTAGCCAATTTACTTTATTCATAACCTAAAAGCAGCTATTAAGTTGATTTCTGTGGGATCGAAGATGAAAATCCGCGATAAAACGATCGCGAATTGCCGTATTTACTGATTTCCAATGGAAAATCGCTATAAGATAGACAAAGGAGAAAAAAATGTTTAAAGTTATGTTGAATATATTTAAAGTTATGTCAGAGCGATAATTTTAAAATTGTTTATATTAGTTATTTTAATTAAACGAAACAGAACGCCTCTGTTTAAAATAACTGTAGAGTACATACTTTCGTGACTGCGATTATGGATAATTTTGAGCTACAATACCTAGCAAAGATTTACAGACGCAGACGTTGTGAGGGACTGTTTGTGTTGCAGTATGTTTTTGTTGAAGTAAAGTGAAACTGAATTCAACTCTCAAATATGAAACCGCTTCTAAACGTAAGTTCCGTTCACACTGGCAGCGAAAACCTCAAGTTGCTGTGTTGTTAGTTTTCTAAGCGTTTCTCTGCCATTGTATCCAGGTGAGTAGGTACTTTTTCTGAATAAGTAATTATTTCGTAACTGTTCAAAAAGTGTGTTCTATGGTATTATTGTATGTAGTATGAATCTAATTCGGATGTACTACATTCGCCATGTTGTTGTCATGTTACTATTTTGCTAGTCGCATGTTCACATTTAAGTGCCTCTCAAGTCCCTGGTTACTTTTTGCTACTATGTTCATGAACTCTTTCGCATACTGGTTTTTCACCTACTGCGTAGTAGTTAAGTCACATTTCGTGGGCTGCCAATGACGTCTGAACACTTTGTTGCCCTAGTAACTACTACTCTTAAGATGATGTTACTTGTCAGATTGCATTGAGTTCAGGTCACTGTGTTGCTGCAAGTCATTGATGGTGTGAAAAGGGTTTAGCGGTCTGGTTTGTATCAAGACTAACCTTTCAGTGCATGCTTTGGTAATGTGCAGTTATTTATTATCAGTTTTAACATAAACTCCTTTACAGCGCAGTCTCGAGTCAAGTTCACATAATTGATGGGTTGGTTTTGTGGCATTTTCATTGACACAAAGCTTAATGGTATCTACTCGCTGCAAGTGCACAGACATCCCAGATGCCAGTATTGCTGTCCAAGCTTGGTTTTCTTCTTAGTGGGCAACATTTGCCATAGATGCCCCTAGAAATTCAGATGGGTCGATTGATACTTATGGCCAAGCTTGAGGTCAAAGCCAACTTACTAGATGGCTTCTTCACGTAAAGTGATATCAGCTTAATGTGTAAAAAATAATTTGTTAGGTTCCCAACAGAGTGAATGCAGGAAATTAACAAACAACCAACAATTATAAATCACAAATTGGTTAAAATCCAAAACAGCCAGTCAAGATGCTGATTAAATGTAAACATTGATGCAGTGGGCTGTATTTCTGATTACACAATTTACAATTATAGGGGTGAATGCAAATTTACAAAAATGATCATTTAATCAGTGCCGTTTTATTAAATAGTTAGGCTATGTTATTATGAGCCTAGATGACAAATGAATTTATGGATGGTGCAAAAATGGAGACAAAAAGTCAAACTTTGCACACAGTCATGTTCATGCAGCATTAATTAGAAAACAACAGGACACTCTATTATGTCAGTGGTTCCTATGGGCTATATAGGCGACCACTCATTGATTTCTCACAGCAGTTGTTTATGAGGCTGACTTTTTTTCTCTGCTGGCAGACTGAAGTATGTTATGGATTTTACTCTACTTTAGATTAAACTGTCTCCTTTATGAATGGTTCACCCAAAAAAAAGAAATTTGCCTGAAAATTTACTCCAAACAGCGGTAAAAAACAACACATCCACACAATCCACATGTCTCCATCCATCAATGATGTCTTTGTGAAGCACAAGGCGATTTGTTTTGTTAGGACACAACACAATCGATTAAGACATTTTTTACTTCCAAGCATTGGTTCCGGCTAAAATATGTGTCCTCTATCCATAATATTGCTTTAGGAATTGTTTTTATGGATTATTATTAGGAAATTGATTATGGACTATCCTTTGTCCCGGAGTGATGGAAACGAATGTAGACTGAATCTGCAATTAGTTGGTTTATCATAGACATTTAAACCACAACAATCTCAGAATCGTGTTATACTGATCCTTATTAATGATGAAGGGGTTATGCTGTTCTCTAATGAATGCATGCACAGAGAGCTGCAGACAGTGAGCTACATTATCATGATGTTCGCCCTCTGAATTCACCTTTATGCTCTCCGTCATAGCTCACATCTGGTGTGATAGAAATAAAGCGATGCCCCTTCAGCCCTCCACTGAGACACCTGCTGCTCTTTACAGCCAGGGCTTGACAGAGTCTTCTGCCGTGGCATCCCTTTGGCACTGGTGTCAGTGGAAACCTGCCCTGCTCCTCTTGCTCAGTGTGCATTCATTTTCTTTCCAAGACTCAGATGGCAGAAAATAGCAATTAGAATCATTGTCTGACAGAAAATAAACCTCTGGACTGTTCTTTTTTCTGTTGGAGAATGCACTGTATTCTCTTATAAAAGAAACCCAGCCATTGTTTCGCTTGTCTGTTGTTCTAGAGTGCAATAAATGGATGTGAACTTCGCAACTTTGCAGTTGCATAATCAAAAACAGAATATTCAGTGGGAAGTAATGTAGAGTGGGACTTATTCCAACCCGCAAAAAAAACAACTTGTCAGAATCCTAATCATATGAGTGTGTTATTGTCCGTATGTTTACACACATACAGAATTTGTTTTCGTGGACAGAAGCTTCCAGTTGTAACAGAATTAACAGTGCCAGAACAAAACCCCAGATAATCAAAAAATACATAAAAAAATAGAACAGTAAAATAAGGATACAATAATACAAATCTGACAATTGTGAGTAAATATCTTTTCTTATCTTTCTTTCTTTCTTTCTTTCTATTTTTTTCTTTTTACAATTTCTTTCTTTCTTTCTTTCTTTTTCTTTTCCCTTTCTTTCTTTCTATCTACAAATGACACATGATTAATAGAAAGTGAGAGTTTTACTTTCTTATTTATTCCTGTCTAAATGATGGGATTCATTTGGAATTATTCATTATTTTAGTAGCTTGCATAAAATGAAGGCTTTAAGACCAAGCACTAATGCAAGCGGCAATTCTATTTGATCGTAATTTGCAATGTGATTAAAAACCTAAAAAACAATAGCCTAACTATAATGACATCAATAAACTAACTAATTTCAAATGAGAAAAACACAACAAACTTTAATACAATTAAATGAAAAAAAAAAAAAAATATCCAAATAATCCCAAACTATATAGTATCTCTAAAATCTTATTTTTTTTTAATTAGGTATAATATATATATATATAATATATGGCCATGACACCAGATATTTGCTGTGATATTAGTTACATTCATTCTTAACGTAAGTATGTTACATTTGAACAAACCGGAAGGTCACAGGACATGACGATGGTGAACGCCTGTAGTTTCCAGAATCATTTGGTCTACACGTTTAAATTTATGTTTCCTCTCTGAAAGTGTCATTGAGAGTTGTAGTTTATTGTGTTTGAGCTGATAGGAGTGGAAGGAAAGAGAAGGTTGGCACGCTACGTTAGACATAATGTCAGTGCTCAGAGATTGCTGCCTCTTTATTTAGTGCCCTTAGCTCCTCTTCTTATTCCATTGACCTCTTGTATTTATTGCATGAGTGTATAGCAGTTATAAGCATTGCAGATTCATAGCTGATTCTACACGTGTGCATGATCACACAACATGACCAGTTTGAGTCCAGCCTATGACATTTACTGATACCATTTTCCCTTCTTGTCCATTTAATTTCTTGTCTCTCTGTGCACTGCTATCAGGGGGAAATGTTTTCAGCATTTAGCACAATACACCGAGTGTACATTTGTTGTGCGTAAATGCTCTTATTTATTTGCTGTAATTTGTGGTTTGTTTGTATTATGGACAACCGTCATCATCCAAACACTGACAAACTGATGAATGTTTTGCTCTAGTTTTCTGGCAGACGTCCAGCACCAGCAGAGCATCAGTCTGGCCCACAGAATCCACTCATTTCTGACATGTCTGTTCATATTGACATACTCCCATACTGCTCAGATTGCATACATTGCATATATGTATGTGTATATCTATAATAAATATAAATAAATAAATCCCGCCTCTCATATTTATGCATGCAAATCGGTCTGAATGAATAAATAATGCTGTTAATAGGAAGACTAACTTACCCACATAGATATCACACTTCATGGCATGTCAAAATCAAACCTGAAATGACTTGAAATTTCATGAGGGTATTTTTAGTGAGAAATCAGCCTGGTGAAATTAAAGGTACATCTCTGTGTCTGTAACCATCATGACATGCAGTGTTTACCGAGCTTTGATGACTGATGACCCGAAAAAATAAGTGGAATTAAAATGAACAGCTGAACATAAGTTCACAAATAAATTATAGATGTAATGTGAAATATACTTGGTTTTATTCAACACAACATTAATTACATTGTTAATGTAAAAATACAAAATAATGTTTTTTTTGTTAGTAATGTTTGTTTATTCAACCTGGAAAATGCCAAAATTAAGTGTAAACATGAATTTAAATTGAATTCACATTGTACTTGGCCTCTTATTTAAAAATTATTATAAATTATTTGGCCGAGAATCTGGAATCTGGAATCTGAGGGTGCAAAAAAAAATTCTAAATATTAAGAAAATCATCTTTAAAGTTGCTCAAATTAAGTTCTTAGCAATGCATATAACTAACCAAAAATTAAGTTTTAATATATCAACAGTGGGAAATTTACTAAATATCTTCATGGGGGAATACATGATTATTGCTTAATATCTTAATGATTTTGGCATAAAAGAAAAATCAATCATTTTTGACCCATACAGTGTATTTTTGGCTAGTGCTACAAATATACCCCAGCGACTAAGACTGCTTTTGTGGTATATTAACATACATACATGCAGTGCGCTTGATGTTTGTGAACCCTTGAGAATTTTCGATATTTCGTATAAATAAATATCCCAAAAATCGCAGATCTTTCACACAAGTCCCTGAAGTCAAACAAGTGACAAAGGAGAAAAAAATATATACTTTGTCATTTATTTATTGAGAAATGATCCGGTGTTAAATATTTGTGTTGCAAAAGTATGTGAATCTTTGCTTTCTGTATCTGGTGTGACCCCCTTTTGCAGCAGTAACTGCAGCTAAACGTTTCTTGTAACATCTGATCAGTCCTGCACAACGGCTTGTATTAGTTTTAGCCCATTCCTCAGTACAGAACAACTTCAACTCTGTGATGTTGGTGGGTTTTTCCTCCTCCAATTACTTGCTTCAGGTCCTTCCACACCATTTCAATTGGATTTAAGTCCGGACTTTGACTCGGCCGTTCCAAAACATTAACTTTGTCCTTCTTTAGGCATTCTTTGGGAGAACGACTTGAGTGCTTGGGGTCGTTGTCTTGCTGCATGACCCACCACCATGTTTCACA
>JADLZN010001135.1:0-65165 GCA_018155175.1 Sinocyclocheilus anophthalmus | reverse complement strand
TTTCAAATAAAATTGAAATCCCAGATTTTTTATGTAGTTTTAGACATTCAGACCCTTTTGTATTCTTATATGTATGCAAAACAAAGAATACAGACCACAAACTGTTGCTCATATTTTGAAATACTGAATTCCAAAGCGTCTTCTCACAACCTGTTCAAAAGATAATCATTATTTAAGTTGCCGTACAGGCTGTGTAAATAGGTTTGGATTAATCACTAGATCACCTGTGTGCTTATGAATTCAAGGTGAATCTAACCCTCTCAGGTACCTGCATGCACACATGGTGCTGTCTTTCCTGTCAGGGAGCGTTCATTCTGCTGAGTCAACATCAAGCTTCTGCCTGTCAGCACTTCTGATAGTAGGGCCGGAGTGTGAGAGGAATGTTTTGTCGTTTTCATATCTCGTTACTCCATCAGAACCAATAGATCATAAATGATGTGCATGTCGATTTTCATACAGGTGGTTAAACTCTCTCTGTGGGTGTGTCACAATATTCCAGCATTCCTTTTGTTTGTACTTCACACTTGAATTATTGATGGCATAGCATATAGTTGCTTATTTAAGTCTTGTGCAAGCCCTGTATTCATCACGGTCATGCATCACTGAACATGACACAAACTGTTCTCGCCATTGATTTTCTTTAGGTTCATTTGTATTTCAAGGTCCACAGTCGCCATTTAGCCAACTGATTTTTGCATGAATTCGAGTGCATTCTTTATAAGTAGTGCAATACGACTATGATTTAATAGCTATATTTATAAACATCCACCATGTGCAAATAGATGTTTTTATAACTGGTTTACTTGTTTTACATACAGAAACTTCATTAGTTCCTTCATTCATTCCTTCATTCCTTCCTTCATTCCTTCCAATTAATATAGCTAATTTATGGAAATAAAAAGTAATCAAATCTACCACCTGCACACATAACAGACTTTGCTTGTTTGTTTAAATTAACATTGCCTTTGACACGGTAATGACATTATAAAGTAAACAAACAAGCCCACCATGCACATACACCATTCATTCATTCATTGCAATGATATATACCTTTGATGTTTATGTAATACAAAAATAAGTCAATGAGTCCACCATAGTACATATCTATTTATTGCAGTGAAATTAGTATTTGATGCTGTTACGCAACTGAAAGGAAAATAAATCCATCAGGTTCATAAAATATTTTTTCTTGCAAGGAGTATAGCCTTTGATGCAATCTTTAAATTATTTTGACAGATAGTTTACAATGTTTAATGACATTTGCAAGCATTTAATTTACATGAAATGATGATCGGTTAATCATTAGGTGAGGTTTAATATGTTTATTAGTAAACATTAACAAGCACAATATTTCATGCTTCTAGCTATTTGAATATATATTAACTAATGATACATTAAGCATTATATAATGTTTGTTAATGAAAGTTATTATAAAGTGTTACCCATTTTGGTTATTTATTTATTGCAATGATTAGCTTTTGACGCTGTTAATAATATAAATTAAGTAAATAAATCCACCATATGCGTGCATAACACACATGTCCATATCACAGGCCTTCATCCTTTGCCAAGGTTGGAGGTTTATGTTAAAGTGCGGTCTCCTCCCTCCCCTCACAGACAGGCAGCTGTTGCAGTGACTCAGTATCATGGAGGCTTGCAGCGGGACTGCATCAGCGACACACGACAGAGTTCCAACACCTCTGAGAGCCGCATGTAGTCATGATCCCTGTGAAGGGTGAGTAACAGCTTGCATACTTCGCCTCTCAGTGTGCAGTGTGCCTGACTACGGTTAGATATGCTGTATAGCGTGTGTCTGCCTGTGTGTTTCTCTTGCAAGGTTAGATGAGGCATTTTCTTTACATTTGGCTGAATCTCTGCATAATCAGGTGCAGTGCATGGTTTGGTTTTTGCACAACACAGGCGTTTTATGTGTCATGTGACCGGTCACCTTATTCTATTTATAAGACGGCATATTTCAGCAGCACTGCATGCAGCAGATGTGAATTTGTCCCCTGGGGAGTAAATTATAGTGGTGATTTGTGTGTAACTGGTGCCCTACAGAGATGATAACAAGGACAGTAGAGTCATCAATGAACGTGTTGTACCGCCCCAAGGAAGCAGGCATGGCTTATTGTAATAGTCAGTGACATGACACTTCTTTTATACTATGTTGATTTATTCATTAAATATGCAATTCATATAAACAGAGCAGGGTGATAACTATTCTGATATCATCATCAAGTAAAAGCTTGATTAAAATAATTTAAGTCTTGAAAGGAAAACCTTAGCATTAAGTACTACATCGAGTACTGCAGTTAGTATTTTATTATTATTTTTTATTGAAAAAATTTTGCTTATTAGGCTAATATTAGACATTTTTGTCCGACAGATCAAAGTCATGTTATGCAACCAATATGCAAAAACTTGCTGTGGGAAAAAAAAAACACATATAGGCTAAACAAGAACCTGTATTAAAGCTAGGGCTGCACGATTAATCAAATTTCTAATCGCGATTAAAATTATGGATGCCACAATTACGTAATAATTCAAAGCGGCAATTAATCGTTCAAAATCCACTTATGTTATTCTGCACGCTTAAGATGCTTTTTTTCTTTCTACATGTTATCTTAAGGGTTTTTCCATTGTTTTAATTTTAGTTTTAACATTATAATACCATTCATATTTTTTTTTTTTTATAATTTAAAGAAGAAACCAATCTGATGTGTATTTGACATTTGAGGCTTAATATTATAGAAAAGCACAAAGTTTTTCAGTTAATGTTTTCAGCTTGTTTATTTTCATATAAAATTACGACATGCAGTCGCATAAAACAATGGTATATAAACATCAATTCAATGAAAATTGTTTTTTTTTTTTATGATAATCCTAATAATAACGCAATTACATTTCAAGGGATAACTCGACAATTAGGATTTTGCATAATCGTGCCGCCCTGATTATAAAGACATTGCAGACCCTCATCAGTCAAAAATGATATCAAATAAAAATATTCGCTAATTCCTATTGTTATGGCAAGGTTAGGGGGGGTATTTGTAAGAAAAAAACACAAAACATGCTAACCCCCAAGCTTAAATTAGCTTTTTAAACTAAGGATAAGATTGAGTACTGAATATTAAAGTTGACTGGTTGAGGCGAGCATGTTTAGAGATCATTAAAAGTTTGAATATTGTTTCAAAACCATATCAATTATGAATGCAAATACATCAATTATTTGTCTTTTCTTTTGTATTAGTAGTGTTACGTTTGCTAACTGTGCCAAAAAAAAAAGTAAATCCAGGTATGGACAAAGTTGTGTAATGGCAAGGTGTGTATTGATTTATTGATTGGTGAACGAAGCACAAAATATGCACGACTTCCCAAATATTAATGTAGAGGCAAAGGTTATACCGCACCCCATATTGACATAAAAACACATAATTGTTGACATTTTTGCTGATTTATTAAAAAGAAAAACTGAAATTATCACATGGTCCTAAGTATTCAGACCCTTTGCTCAGTATTTAGTAGAAGCACCCTTTTGATCTAATACAGCCATGAGTCTTTTTGGGAAGGATGCAACAAGTTTTTCACACCTGGATTGGGGGATCCTCTGCCATTCCTCCTTGCAGATCCTCTCCCGTTCTGTCAGGTTGGATGGTAAACGTGGTGGACAGCCATTTTTAGGTCTCTACAGAGATGCTCAATCGGGTTTAAGTCAGGGCTCTGACTGGGCCATTCAAGAACAATCACAGAGCTGTTGTGAAGCCACTCCTTCATTATTTTAGCTGTGTGCTTAGGGTCATTGTCTTGTTGGACGGTAAACCTTCGGCCCAGTCTGAGGTCCTGAGCAATCTGGAGAAGATATCCCTGTACTTTGAATTCATCTTTCCCTCGATTGCAACCAGTCGTCCTGTCCCTGCAGCTGAAAAACACCCCCACACCATGATGCTGCCACCACCATGCTTCAATGTTGGGACTGTACTGGACAGGTGATGAGCAGTGCCTGGTTTTCTCCACACAAACCGCTTAAGACTTAAGGCCAAAAAGTTATATCTTGGTCACATCAGACCAGAGAATCTTATTTCTCAACATCTTGGAGTCCTTCAGGTGTTTTTAGCAAACTCCATGCAGGCTTTCTTGTGTCTTGCACTGAGGAGAGGCTTCCGGCTTCCACTCTGCCATAAAGCCCCGACTGGCGGAGGGCTGCAGTGATGGTTGACTTTTTACAACTTTCTCCCATCTCCCTACTGCATCTCTGGAGCTCAGCCACATCTTTGGGTTCTTCTTTACCTCTCTCACATAGCTCAGTTTGGCCGGACGGCCAACACTAGGAAGGGTTCTGGTCGTCCCAAACATCTTCCATTTAAGGATTATGGAGGCACTGTGCTCTTAGGAACCTTAAGTGCAGCAGACATTTTTTTGAAACCTTGGCCAGATCTGTGCCTTGCCACAATTCTGTCTATGAGTGTCAGGCAGTTCTTTGACCTCATGATTCTCATTTGCACTGACATGCACTGTAAGCTGTAAGGTCTTACATAGACAGGTGTGTGGCTTTCCTAATGAAGTCCAATCAGTATAATCAAACACAGCTGAACTAAAATGAAGGTGTAGAACCATCTAAAGGATGATAAGAAGAAATGGACAGCACATGAGTTAAATATATGAGAGTCACAGCAAAGGGTCTGAATACTTATGACCATGTGACATTTCAGTTTTTCTTTTTTAATAAATCTGCAAAAAAATGTACAAAACAATTCTGTGTTTTCTGTCAATAGGGGTGCGTGTGTTACATAATGAGGAAAAAAATAATTAACTAACTGATTTAGGCAAATGGCTGCAATTAGAACAAGAGTGAAAACCATTAAGGGGGTCTGAAACTTTCCGTTACCCAAGAATGTATATATATATATAATATATAGAATATATAAAATAAAGATTAAATAAAAAAAATAGTAATTTTGTTCAATAACATTATAAACCGTTTAAAATTTAATAACCCCCCCCCCCCCCGCCCCCCTAAAAAATATAAATTCATTAAAAAGGATAATTTTTCTGAAAACAGAATCCTATGTTGGGCCCTGCATTGTAGAAATACCTTATTCACCGACATACTGTATTTCTCACCCATGATAAATGTATTTCATCATGAGGCACTGACGTAATTTAAAAAGGATACAGCTCCATATATGAGGGAACACACACCATCTCTTTGGAAAAGTCCACTTTGCACGAAAGTCTGCACAAAAGCTTTTCATATTCACTGAGCGCATCAGTCAGATTCACACAATTACCCTGCAGGCAGAAAATAACATATTAATAGGAATGAAAAACAGCAAAACATGATAGTAAATTGAGCTACCTGCCCCCCTCACCTGTGTGAAGTACTTCCCACCAGGCCGCAGAACTCTAATGGAGAGGTCAAGGATGAGTCTCAGGAACTCCCATGTTGAATCTATAGAAAAATGCAGATCAAATGAATTGATTTAATATTTGTAAGGCTCAGTCAGAAATGCGTAGCTGCATATATAGTGCACTAACCTTCCTCAGGTGCTGTAGATATAGGGACAGCTGTCAAGTCATTTATGACGTAATCAAAGGTCCTCCCTTGCTCGGCAAACTTTTTAAGTACGGGAACACAGTCTTGTACCAATATCTGAAACAAAAAAGGGGAAAATTAGATCAAAATGAATGGTATTCATTCATTGTTAGCCAAAAAAGCTGGAAGTTGCCCAGAGTTTGGGTAATTTCCCTCAACTGTCTACATTGCGCTTGTTTCAAAAGCAGGAAAAGGGCCTCGTTGTAACTTCAAGGATAAAAATATGTTTAGCAACTTATAAATGAATGAGAACGTGTATCCTATAGCCTAATACCCCAACACTTCCATTACACAACGGTTGGGCAGTAGGAAAAAAAATTATAAAAAGTGACGTATCAACCCCAAACAAAAAAAGTATATACATGTCACAAACACATAACAAAAATTCTATTCCAAGTAAAATGCTGGCTCATTGCAAGTTCGTAGCGAACGTGACAAAAAGTTTCGTGGTCTTCAAAAATATGAAGCAGCACAGCGGTTTTCAAAATGAATAATAAGAAGAAAAGCTTCCCGAGCAGCAAATCAGCTGCTATATTAGAGGATTCTGAAGTATCATTTGACACTGAAGACTGGAGTAATGGCCATCAAAGCAATAAATGACATTTTAACATATTTTCAAATAGAAAAAACAGTTATTTTAAATTTCACTAAAAATGCAGTCTTAGTGAGCATAAGAGGCTTCTTCCAAAAACATTTTTAAAAATCTTACGACCCCAACCTTTGGAAAAGGATAGTAAGTGTATCAACAATTATAACATTATAGTTATAACTGCACAGCTCTGCGCAGGTATGTTTAGAATGGACCGATATACATAAAAGCTTTAACTGATAAAATGTCACTGCATAGACAATTCAATTCTTACCTCATAACAATCTCCCTTCAAGTTATCTAACACATTCCCGCATGTCTTTCTCATGTGTTTCCTACATCCATCAATCACCAACTCGTCAATGTAAATATTTAATTAAGGAAAGTACATATCTAAAGTTACAAAATACTGACAGTTACAAAATATTAAGTTGTTTTCCATTTAATTGCAGTCAAGCGTTAGCATAAAGGATATCTCAACCATGGTGATCATCTTTGGTTTGAGCTTCACCGCCTCATGGAGAATTCCACCGTCTCCTCCTCCCAGAATAAGTACCTCCTTCCCAGCATAGTGCTCTTTGCCGCTGCCCATAATGGCCTGAGTGTAGGGCAGATCACTTTCTGCCAGATCTGTCATTTGATCACACTAAATTACCATGTGTTCACATGACACAACAACCCAAAAATGAAACTAGTAAATAAACAAGACCCTTTTTACTTACTGACATCCCCATTAAGAATGAGCATATTGCCAAACTGCTGCGAGTGCAAGATTTTGATGTTCTGGTAGGCGGAATCCTTCTCGTACACAGCTTCATCGATATCGTACTCCATCAACCTGCCGTCAGCAGTGGGCCAGTATCGGTCAACATCACTGCCTCGCATCAGCGCAGGGAGTCTGACAGAATACATTCAGTTAAACAGACCAAAATAAAGTTCCACGAGAAGATACATGCTTGAAATGTCATGGGGGAGGGAACACAATGAAGGAATTTCATTTATGGCAACTGATTCAGAATGAAAATACCTCTTGATCCTTTGGATATTTCCATCCAGGAGAGCCTTCAATTTCTTCTCCAGTGCATTCAGTAGCTACAAAGAAAACATTGTCTTAATTATGACCTTCTAAATAAAGAGAAACGGTAAGTAAACACATTCTGGAATGGTTGAATCACCCTCCTGGCTGATTTGATTAGAGGTCAGAATGCTGTACCATACAAAAAAAAACAAAAACATTTCCAGCAAGCATACATTAAATTCATCCAAATATATGCTTCTGAATTTCTATTCATCTTAAAGGGTTAGTTCACCCAAAATGAAATTCTGTCATCATTTACTCACATCATGTCGTTCGCCAAACCCATAAGACTTTCGTTCATCTTCGGAACACGAATTAAGATATTTTTGATGAAACCGGAGAGCTATCTGATCCTCCATAGACAGCAACGCAACTGAAATGTCCCACGACGAACGTAGAAATACATCGTTAAAATAGTCAATGTGACATCTGTGGATCAATCGTTATGTTATGAAGCTACGGGAATACTTTTTTGTGTGCAAAGAAAACAAAAAATAACAACTTTATTCAACAATTATTCTCTCCCGAGTTACGTCTCCGCCATTTTGGAGAGTACCCAAGAGCGTAATCAACATAATCAGCATAGTTTACGTTCGGGGGGAAAGCGCGTGCATGAACGTAATCTGCGTAATAAGCATTGTTTACACTTAAAGGAAAGCGTGTGTATGCATTGTAATACTCTTTTTCTTTGCGCAAAAAAAGTATTCTCGTAGCATTGCAAAACTGAAGTTGAGCCACTGACGTCACATGGACTGCTTTACCGATATCCTTACTACGTTTCTGTCTGGGAACATTACAGTTGCGTTGCTGTCTATGGAGGATCAGATAGCTCTCCGGTTTCATCAAAAATAGCTTAATTTGTGTTCGAAGATGAACGAAGGTCTTACGGTTTGGAACAACATGAGGGTGAGTAATTAATGACAGAATTTTCATGCTGGAGTGAACGAACCCTTTAAATCTTATCTTATTGTATCACACTTTCTCTAAAATATTAAGCAGCATAATACTGATTTTCAGTACTGATAATAATAAAAAATGTTTCTTGAAAAGCAAATCCGCTGTAGATTGACATCTGAAGGTTTCATGTTACACTGAAGTGAGAATGGCTTGCTGAAAATTCAGCTTTACCTAATTACATTTAAAATGTATTAAAATAGAAAGCCGTTATTTTAAATTGTAATAATATTTCACAATATTACTGTTTTACCTGTCTCTTTGATCAAATAAATGCAGCCTGGGAGCATAAGAGAATTCTTCCAAAAACGTATCTTCCAAAAATTTTGAATGATAAATGCATAATATAGACTTAGGGGTTCGTAAAATGTGATAAAGTAAAGATGGGTCCAATAGTTATAATGTGACAAAGAACAAGTGCAAATGACTCAGATCTCCCAGTTTTAAAAGGTTGTTAATAAATGTAACAGTTTTATTAGAATTTTTAAGATTAACATTAAGTTATCATGCATTTCTATCAGTCCTGATAGCACCTACATTCTGTTAACTCACATTGTCCACTTGCGCTACATCATCCCCTTCAAGACACTGCAGATCAAAGGTCACCAGACCATGGGAGTGCATTCGTAAGATGGCAAACCTGATTACAAGGGAAATTTAGAAGCACAATTAAAACCTCAAAACTGCAGTCAAACACTTTACCAAACAGTAATATGTGGCACTCAGGCCACAACAAAGCCCCAACAGCCGTGTTTACAGCGAGCCACACATAAAACAGGAAGTGAGCGCAAAGCCTTTAGATCAGATGCACAAAAGCCACTAAAATGACCCTGTGCTCTACTAAATGCTTTCCTTTGTTGCACAGAGGATGCATTTAACTGGTCAATCAATGGTCATCCTAAAGAGTGTCCGAACACAGGAGCACACCTGGTGTTTTCGTTGGGGTGTTTGTGTGGTCAGGCATCATTATTGTCAGTTAGCTTCAACATTACGCTTAGCTGTTACAGAGCAAAAATGAAAAAACTTCATGGAATGGACTGATCGAAAGGAAACTTGTCTCTTTTTTTTCCTAGCTGATGAGTCATTGCTAAAAAAAAACTCTATATAACGAGAGGGCAATGCAAATTCAGGTCCCTGCCGCTTTCAGCTAAACAAAGCCTGTTGAAGAGTTTTTGAATACTGTGGCATGTTGCGAAAGACACTGATGTTCTACTGAAGACATTTGAGGCAAAGCTGCTCACCTGCCATTCTTGCCGACAAAGGTTGCCAGATATCCGTGTCCCTCCAAGTCATGGACATTCTCTGTCATTTCCTGCTCTTGAAATATAGACTGCAGGCCACGCACAGTCGCAGAGCAACCTCAGATAATACCGAGAGAAGAACAACAGACAGAGTATTTAACCTCTACCAAAGAATACTATTTAACTGAAAAAAAAAAAACTGTCCCTAAAGCCAATTTTACTGCATTATTATGCTCAGCTCATTTGCATATTTAATTATGTTTCTTAAATTACTTAAAGGTATAGTTCAGCCCAAAAACAAAAACTCATTTACACACCCTCATGTTGTATGACTTTTTCACTAGGTGACACATAAAAGGAGATATATTGAGAAATGTCAAAATTTTTCTTTTTTACATGCAATAGGCGACAAATGCTTACAGGTTTGGAATGGGATGACATTTTCTTTTCTTTGCTTTTTTTGGGGGGGGGGGGTTTAATATCCCTTTAAAAACGAGAAGTTAAAGGTGTAATAGGTGATTGTCTTCAGAAATTTTTTGTAATGCTGGTTGATAGTCTCTTCACATCCCGATAGCAATCCTTAAGTTAAGTGGTCTAAATGTATTTGTCTGTATTATTATTCGGTGGAAGGCGTAGGACCAAGAAATGTTCGTCCAATTAAAACGCTCGGTCCTCCCCCTCCCCGAGAGTTTTAAGTGGCTTTCATCTACTCGTCACACCATTTGGATTAGAAACCTCGCCCACCCAACCGGTTTCGCGCAGACGGACACGTCATCACGCGCGTTCCCACACTGTGCAGAAGAGCGAGGATGGCAAAAGCATCAAAACCGATCTTCTTACTCGGTATTGTAGTACTTACAAGTTTTCTCCGGTGAAGGAACATGATATAGCCAGCCGGTTCCCAATCCAGTCCTCAGAGCACCCCACTATGCATATTTTGCATGCTCGCTGCGTTAAACACACCCATTCTTAAGATAACAGCTCAGATAGAAGTGAGCTCATGTGCATGAACCTGTGTTCAGATCGATGATGATTTCTACAATGTCACTGATCTCTACTCCCTGAGCGCGGGGAAGCCATTGACAGTTTACTAACTAGGAACATAATGATTCAACTTACTAGAGAAGTGTGATATAATATACCTCTGTAAATAAATACTACTTAAATTTACGTCTCGCACATTTTAATGCCCTTTGAATGGAACATATATGCTCGCTTCGAACTGGAATCATAGCGGAATATCGGGTGATGTCCATTTCCCAGGGCACTTACGGTCGAATAGAACAGCCTGGTAGTCTGGTCTGCGACCGAGTATCACAATCAGGGGGCGTGGCTTTGGACGGCGATTTCAGGGATGGTGGGACGTTCGCTTTCAGTGCTATAAGGCTAAAGTTAACATTTTCCAAACATATATACTGCAACATTTCACTGCATATTTTATACCCTGAAAGTCGTAGGTCTGATCGGTTTTGAACAGCACGACAGCGAATAAATAATTTTAATTTTTGAATAAAATACATTTAATAATTGAATGAAATGGAATCAAATAAATTACATTTCATAATTTACCAAAAACTATAATTTCATGATAACTAATTTAATTGCAGGATTCAAATTGCTCTTGAATAAAAGGATAACTTGCAAAACAATCAATTGTAACCTAGTTAAGCTCATCTACACAAACAAGCCGATTCATATTGATTCCTATCCATTCTACGGTTTATAAAGTCGTGTGAATTGCAACATACAGATTTGCAGCCATAAACTGATCTAATATTAATCCAAAATCATAGTACATGATAGTCTGCACCTGTCACACGGATCACAAAACAGATATGGCATGTTTGTGTGTAAAATCGAAGTATGATCGCGGCAGTATGCAATCATGGAATACTCATCTTATCGGCTTGCGATATTATAAGCCAGTGAAATAGAGGCACGGCTGTCATAGGAGGTGAGACATACAGAAAAAAAAAAAACGCTAGTTCAAAAATATATAACGTTATGTCATATATGTACGGTACTAGTGCCTATAACGGGGTTACGCGCTGTTCATTCATAAAAATAGATAATATGAAAAATGCAATATTTGTGTTAATATGCGCCGCGGCTAATTCGTCTGGTAGTCAGTGCATATGTATGTTCATACATGAGCTTCATTCAAATACATGACACAGAGCAGACATTAGCCTCTGCTAACACCGCTATGCTACGTTACCCCCCAGAAGGTCAATTATCAGAGCAAACGTCAGGAGGACATGCACAACAAAAGAAGCCCTACGAATGCAATAACACATGCATCCCGTGGCCGTCTCAGCAATGCAGCAGTGGGACTGCAGCCACGCTGCTATTATAGAGACAATAAATCGCTTACGGAGCAGTTGCGAGGAGGCCCGCATGTCTGCAGTGCAACACGAGCCCTCCTCTTACTCTCCTCTTCACTCGCCCCCTTCATTCATTTCACTGAAATTTACCTGGCGCACGGAGCTTGAAGTCAAGGGTGTAATGTAGCACTGCCATGATGGGGTAAAGCCGTCTGCCATGCCTGGATGAGGCAGCCGGAGGTGAATCGGTGGAGAGTCTGTGGTGACAGAGGGAGAGACGGGCAGTGCACGCCGGAGGGAAGGAAGGAGGGAGGTGTGTTATGTGCGCTGCGTCCGTCTGTCTCTTTCAGTCGAGCTCGGAAGTGGGTGGTAGTGCTGGGGAGGTTGATTCAAATCAGCGAATCGAATCTTTTGAATCATTTCTTCACATAGATTTGTTCACCAACACCAAACCTTTTTAGTTGAGTTTTTAACAAGGGAAACAGGTACAGAACATAGACCCAGCTAAGACAGATGGTTCCCATTAATAAGAATGCCTTGGGAACGGTCTCTGTTAGTTCTTTTTTCGTAACCCGCCAAAGCTAACCATTCAACAGGTTTCTTGTTTAGTGACAACTTAAAAATAGCCTACACAAAACGTTCTAGGTTTTGTTGTTAGAACCAAAAAATAACATTCCCAGAACGTCATGGGAACCAAAAATTGCTAGCTGGGTACATCCATTTACATACCTGTCAACACTCCCGTTTTTCCCGGGATTCTCCTGAATTTCACCATTCTATCCCGCTATCATCCCGTTTAAATATTTTCCCGTATTTTTGATCTTTCTATAAAAAAATCCCACTGGGTCTATTTTATTTGTTTGCTACATTCGCTTCCGGTAAAACTCCGTAATTTGTATGGGCCGAACCTCATTATATGAAGAATCACAACAAATTCCAAGGTTGTCCAGTTGCCAGATCTTGTATGAAACGCATCTTTCTCACACGATAGACGCATACAAATTTCAACCGATTTATCCCCTCAACTTGGCAACCTACAACCCAGTGATGCTATTGATATCTGTGCAGGGAGTACCACGGGAAGGAAACAATGATCACTGTTAGAAATGGGAGAAGACTCGGGTGGTGCTCCAGTGAAAAAAAACTAAATATACATGTAAATTGCTGCACTGCTTTGTTTACTGCGGTTACCGGGGAAACGGCTTTATTCCTGGCGAAAACCGCCACCTGCTGGCAGAGAAATGAAATTAGCTTTTTCAAATAAAGCCCTTCTGCTCTTTTAGGACCCAAAGCCAAAAACGACCATATTTTTACGCAGAAAAACACGCAGTTGTAAATGTTGAAGTGGATCGACAAGAAGGATAATGAATTATAAAAAATTATTTAATTAAATATTTTTTCCATCATGGTGTCATCTGGGACTTAACTCAGCAAAAGTCATTGTGTCAACAGCTGGCCCTTAGCCTGGAACAATACGTAGTACGAATCTTATGTCATTTTAATGGTGTTAGCCTTAGGTGAGGATGATAATTTCATCTTTCGCTTTCTTGGAACAAGATTGAGACACTGAGCAAAGTAAATATCAGTTCGGTTATTCAGGAACTAAGCCACTCGAAATGCTATTTGCTCATGCTGTAGCCATACGTTTTTAAGAATTACTCTTTTAATTATTAAGAGCATTTTGTCTTTTGTTTTTGAACTGTTTTTGAATACAGCTTAGCTGCAAATACGTTGACAGTAGGCCTAGTTATCATGCCGTTAACTGAAAACTGAAACGTAAACTAAAGGCAGGATGTGGGCTCGTAGGGAATGAACATATTCCGGACATTGAAGTGAACGCTAATGATTCGTTCAATAAAAGGATTTGTTCAATAACACCGATTCGTGGGTAGAGAGTGGCCCTGAAGCGCCCAAGCCCGGTTTCACACGTGTAGCGCAATCCCATGTTCTCTATGAACTTGAAATGTTCATGATGAACAGAGATCAGAATTAGATCAGTTAGATTCTAATAATGACAGGTTTCGTGCGACGGGATTTGATGCGACAAGGATGTCCCACATAGATTGTAGGGCACATGTTTTCCGCATCGCCCGCCTCAAATCAACTCCCCCCCACCCACACCTATATTGATGTAGATAGAACAATGTGACTGAATGATTACAATATTAGGGTTTTTAAGGTTCTCCAAAAGATTTCAAAGAATATCATGATGGATGTGCAAAAAACATGGTAATTTGATTTAGCATGAATCTGCACTGGATCTCAATACTTTACTCTTACTACAGAACAAAACTGTTCAGTTCTGGTTTTCTGTTTTTTGTCATCCAAGGGCAGACAGTACTCAGCTTTTAATGAAAACCACTCTCACCCCACTCTCAATAATAGTGCCCTCATTCCAGCCGTTATATCATTTCCCTCATAATGCTGGCTTTAATCCAAGCATTTTAATTGCCAACTGAACTAGAATGAGTAGCACGTTTTTTTGGCCATGTGCCTGTGATCTAACCAGAGAATAAATATAGGTTACTGTAAGTACAACCCAGCTGTCATCATCAGTATATTAGCTTCAGATGATTATGCAGTGATTTAAGATATTACACAAATCCTAAACATTGTGGGAAATTATGTTTCCTCTGTTGTCATCTATAATTTAGAAATAATGTAACCGAATCCATTGGAATGTCCTGATGGCCCAACCCTCCAAATACTGTATATAACCATACAAATAAATCAAAAAATCTCACACATGGGGTACCAAACAAGTACTTAATTGTACTTAAGATAGTCAAAACATCAAACTATTTATTGATAAAATCACTTTTTTGGAGATACTAGAACACTGGCACTTTCACATGAAAGTTTCATTTTGTTTAAAGATCTTTCAGGAACACATGAAAAGGAATTTTACGCTTGCAGTTATCTTCAGATAACACATATTTGAGCATACAAAACAATGTACAAACATCTCAATAAATATCATGCTTACAAAAATAGACAGTGTTAAACTAATCGTTTTAGTTCAACATTATTGCAAGAACCTTGCTGCTAGGGTGCAAACGGTCAGAATATTACAACATACATTATATAAAACAAACATTTCAACGGCTTTCAACACTCACACAAACACACAATCATAGCATCCTGTCAATCCTTCTCTTACACTAGTTACATTTACCATTGATAAATGTTAGTTTCAGTGAAGCTGGAATTAACACTCTCAGTTAAGACACAACACAGACAAAAAATCTATTAACCAGACAATGGCCATGCAAATCAGATTTAGAACAAAATAATTTCCTTATCAGTAGTTTTATTCTTTCCCTGTGTTTTTTTTTCAGTCATGACAGACTGACAGAGTTCATTGGAAGTGTAGTTATTTGGTCTCTGATGGAGGCCAAAGTCATTATTACAAACACAAATAATTCAAGAGAAAATAACTTTACATACAGTACAAAATAATGCCAATATTAGCATGTGCAATAACATAAAGCAAAGAAAGTGAGTGCAGCGAGAGGAAAATCATGAATGCTGCAACAAAAAAAAAAGAGTAAAAGAGTGAGAAATATTTCTTAGGAAAGACGTCGATGTTTGATAAGAGACTAAGATGAACCCTCCAGGGAAAGAGAGCGAATCTTTTTTTAGCAGATATGGCTGAAATGACTGGTGCTGTGCCCTGCTGTGTCTCTGCATCTCTGGCTACACATCCCGATGGATGATCTTAGTCTCTGCCTCTTGAAGTGGGATGTCCTGTCAAAACAAGACACCACGATTAATGATGCGTATTCAATTATGCAACACACGCCTATGATCATAAGACATAAAAATAAGACATTTTTTAAGGCTGAAAACACAGACAGATTTTTTTTAAAGCTGCCAAGCAGAAGCTTCATGGCATCTTTCAAAAAATATTTGCATCTTTGATTATAAAGTAAAAAAATAAAAATGTTTGTCTTTGATCGGTTTAATTAAATTTGACCCACTGAAGATCACTTGCTTTAAAATGAATATTAAGTCATCATCTACCAATGCACATGCCACTCGGACATTAAAAATACTTTTTTTCTGTGGAAGACAAAAGGGTTTTTCCCCATATAGCTCAGTGCACATCATAAGGTTGGACCGGTCCGGTGTATGCCGAAGGCATTTTGAGGATGGTACATGTAGCGTTTACGACCAGAAGAGAGGCGAGGCAGACGCGCGCTGTATGCAAGTACCAGTTATAGACGACTAAGTTTCCCTTCGTACAATGATTAGATACCAGGAGCTCCGAATGAACATTTTCAACAGCATTTAATAATTCTAGGTCATGGTGTTTTAAAATATACTGTGATAGTTATTCAAATTGGCGACTCAAAGAATGGAACTTTAATTAAAAGTAAACGGTAACTAAATATGTTAAAGAAAAAAGAGTGTATCGAGCAGAAGCTGTGATTAGTGTATTAACAACATGTTGGTTCAGCCACTGGATGCCGTAAACTGACTCAAAAGTTACCTGAACAAGGTGGTGTATTGTATGACCCGTGACGTCGCCCTCGTTTTGACAAGATGCACAGATGCGGCACTGCACGTTTTTGCCATCACCTGGAACTAACATTAGATTTAAATAAATGTATTCACTTAGAACATAGTTATTTTTCATTTGTAGCCAATATATATTTGTTAGATCAAATAACTACGGCTTTGGTTACAACCAAGTACGTTAAAAACAAGAATCCCAAACTTTAGAATGGTAGTGTATAATATGCTGCTAGGTTAGGATTTTGGGATTTAAAAAGCGGTATCCACAAACTAATACATCTTACACTTATGCAAAATGACTTCCCCTCTTAGTTTGTGAAGCTAGTATTTTTGCCGCAGACCGGTATTCATTCCCCGTCCCGCATGTACCTTGATAGGCAGTGTCTTTCCGACCAACGGATTCGCCCATCGGTTTTGGTTTGCAGCACTTTCATTTAAGATACCCACGGTTACATCAATTTCACACCGCGGCGGCCTACGAAATGATCGCGTGGTACTCGCATCGAGAAGAGGACTGAGTAACTCATTGACAGAGATGACATAGCAACTAGTCCTCTCATGAGCCCTGTGACCACATCCCCCAATGAGTCCGCTGGGGCCTGCGGCTCTCCAACAGCTGCCCTTTACCGAGGGCATGGGGTGCCGCGTGACAAGTACTCGAACTTGACACCGCGAGGCTTTTCCACACCCAAACTGCAAGGTTTATGGAAGCAGCGGTGGAGCTAGCATGCGGCACAGAGAACCACTTGGACACACGTCAGACCTTTCCACTGATAAGTCTCACCCGTGAGTGTCGTCCACCCGTCTATAAATTAGGAATCAGGAGCAGAGCGTAGCCAGTATGTGCGACTAATGTAATGTAACACTACATTAATATTGGTATCTCATGCCTGTCCCACTACAACACTCGGTTATACCAGCTATCAGTAACCGCAGGGAATTCTGTACAGTCTACTGTCCCTTTTCATCAAAGCTCTGTGCTGTTTGCGCGGTTGGAAACACCTTGTATAGTACAACTAGTTGAACAGAATTATGTTTCTTATACAGACAATTAGCGTGTGCATTAAGGAGACACTTCAGACTAGGGTAAGTGGCAGATATTGAAATTATCGAAATATCACAAATGTAAATATCGCAATATGCATATCGCAACAGAATCAGTTCAAAATAAAGATTTGGGACATGAACAAAAGACAAAGAGAAAATCCCTCCGCACGGATCCCTTAGAAAACTGATAAATAGTTTTGTAGTTAAATACGAAGGTCACGGTGTGGCAGGAAAGTAGAATCAAAGAAGTAACATACGTAAGGAGACGATGGTTATTATTCCTTTTTATTATCTTCAGGATTCCTAAAATGGCATGTTTTGTAAAAATGATTACACGTAATGTTAAAAAGAGTTACATTTTTAAGTGGGGGGATAGAAAGGGGGCTTTCAGTAATTAGAATCAGAAATCCAGACTGAGCTTCTTCACCACTTAAGTGGCCACTTAAGGAATTTGTTGTGGGGTTATACGCCAAGAGAAAGGAATCTTGAGTAAGAATACAGTAAAAATAAGGCAATATGCAGATAGGGTACGCGGAAAGTATTCAGACCCCTTTAAATTTTTCACTATTTGTTATATTGTAGCCATTTGCTAAAATCATTTTAAGTTATTTTTTTTCCTCATTAATGTCACACAGCACCCCATATGGACAGAAAAACACAGAATTGTTGACATTTTGCAGATTTATTAAAAAAAGAAAAACTAAAATATCACATGGTCCTAAGTATTCAGACCCTTTGCTCAGTATTTAGTAGACACCCTTTTGATCTAATACAGCCATGAAACCTTTTGGGAAAGATGCAACAAGTTTTCACACCTGGATTTGGGGATCCTCAGCAATTCCTCCTTGCAGATCCTCTCCAGTTCTGGCAGGTTGGATGGTAAACGTTGGTGGACAGTCATTTTTAGGTCTTTCCAGAGATGCTCAATTGGGTTTAAGTTAGGGTTCTGGCTGGGCCATTCAAGAACAGTCTCCGAGTTGTTGTGAAGCCACTCCTTCGTTTTTTTAGCTGTGTGCTTAGGGTCATTGTCATGTTGGAAGGTAAACCTTCGGCCCAGGTCCTGAGGTCCCTGAGCACTTGGAGAAGTTTTCGTCCCGTATCCCTGTACCTGGCCACATTCATCTTTCCCTCGATTGCAAACAGTCATCCTGTCCCTGCAGCTGAAAAACAACCCACAGCATGATGCTGCCACCACCAAACTTCACTGTTGGGACTGTATTGGACAGTGTGATGAGCAGTGCCTGGTTTTCTCCACACATATCGCTTAGATTTAAGGCCAAAAAGTTCTATCTTGGTCTATTCAGACCAGAGAATCTTATTTCTCACATCTTGGAGTCCTTCAGGTGTTTTTTAGCAACATCCATGTGGGCTTTCATGTGTCTTGCAATGAGGAGAGGCTTCCGTCGGGCCACTCTGCATAAAGCCCCGACTGGTGGAGGGCTGTAGTGATGGTTGACTTTCTACAACTTTATCCCATTCCCGACTGCATCTCTGGAGCTCAGCAACAGTGATCTTTGTGTTCTTCTTTACCTCTCTCAACAAGGCTCTTCTCCCCCGATAGCTCAGTTTGACCGGATCGGCCAGCTCTAGGAAGGGTTCTGGTCGTCCCAAACGTTTTTATGGAGGCCACTGTGCTCTTAGGAAACCTTAAGTGCAGCAGAAATTTTTTGTAACCTTGGCCATATCTGTACCTTGCCACAATTCTGTCTCTAAGCTCTTCAGGCAGTTCCTTTGACCTCATGATTCTCATTTGCTCTAACATGCACTGTGAGCTGTAAGATCTTACATAGACAGGTGTGTGGCTTTCCCATTCAAGTCCAATCAGTATAATCAAACAAAGCTGGACTCAAATGCAGGTGTAGAACCATCTCAAGGATGATGAGAAGAAATGGGCAGCACCTGAGTTAAATATATGTGTGTCACAGCAAAGGGGCTGAATACTTAGGACCATGTGATATTAAAATTTTTCTTTTTTAATAAATCTGCAAAAAAATTCAACAATTATGTGTTTTTCTGTCAATATGGTGTGCTGTGTGTACTTTAATGAGGAAAAAAAAATTAACTTAATGATTTTAGCAAATGGCTACAATATAACAAATAGTGAAAAATTTAAAGGGGTCTGAATAATTTCCATACCCACTGTATATATGACACAAGATAGTTATAGAAGTTCACAGAACTGACTCAGCAACAGCTGAGTAAAACTGTTTCATCTGAGCATGTGGCACTTATCATAAGCATTATCATAAGCATTATCATATCGCATATTGAATATCGCATTATTTAATGAGTTATCGCATATCGCATTTTTCTTCAATATCGCACAGCCCTACTTCAGAATGACTATCAGGAATCCCAGGGTGGAAAAAAAGAGAGAGAGAGAACGGCCCTAAAGCCAAATTCCTCTGTTCCATCCTGAGACGACATTAACACGGACTGAAGGGACTCCTCCTCGTGTGCTTTGAGGGACAGTTTAGTTCTGAGGAATGGTGAATGTGTGGAACAGAAAGGAGGGATGAAAAAGGATAGAAAGGGATGAGAGCTGTCACGTTGGATTAGAAGGACTGCACCTAATATGAGGCTATTGGAGGTCTTAAGGGAGATGGTTATTCAGCTGAGATTTGCAGCTACAGTGCATCTGAATCAAGCAGCAAGATGTTCATCATTACAGGCTACAAATACAAATTACTGGAGCACTGAAGCAAAATGCAGCATCCTCTGAATGACATTTTGCAAAAAAACATTTAGAGATATTGCCAGGTTGCTATCAAGCCATTCTCAAAACTACAGAAGTGCAGAATCATGATTCTCATTGTGACTGTATGCCCTATAGATAAAATTACAATCAATATTTAAAAAAAGGATATAATAAATATTAATGCTGAATAAAATATAATGTGAATAATAAAAATATTAGTATTATTATATAATGTATACTTAAAAGTGACGTGACATGTGGCCAAGTATGGTGACCATGTCATTAGTGCTCTGCATTTATCCCATCCAAAAAGCACACACACAGCAGTGAACACACACAAAACCCAGAGCAGTGGGCAGCCATTTATGCTGCGGCGCCCAGGAAGCAGTTGGGTGTTCGGTGCCTTGCTCAAGAGCACCTAAGTCGTGGTATTGAAGGTGGAAGAGAACGCTGTACATTCACTCCACCCACCTACAATCCCAGCCAGTACGAGACTCGAACCCGCAACATTTTGGGTTACGAGTCCGAATCATATAACCCATATACGGCACGAATTTATAATGTAGTAAAAAAATTTCTCAGGTTACAGGAATCGATATCAGATTCAATTATTAATCGTTATTAATTATTAAACAAAATATTATTACTATTAAATAAATAAAACAAGGAGCATTTTCAAATATAAACATAAAATATTCGGATATTTTGTCTAAGCTATACCTTTAAAGTAAAGAAATTAAAAATAATAATCTGTTAAAATCAAATCAGTATCAGATAATTATTAATAATTATAAAATTCATTCACAAAAGTATATTAGAAATAATAAAAACTATTATTATTAATAATAATAAATAAAAATATTATTATTATTATTGTTAATTATTATACAATATTTATCTTAAAATATAAGAGAACTAAAACCAATTCTGCTATTGATTAAAAAAAAAAGAATATTGGGGATACATTATGAATAATTATACATCACAATAGTCATAATAATATTCTGATTCTGATTATTATAATAATTCAAATATTCATAATGTTCAAAATGCATATTGCTTGATCACTATTAAAACATCAAAAACGTAAACAATATCTTGGTTGTTATTATTATTATTATAGTATTCATAAAATGTATTCAAAATGCATATCAGTTTACCACTATCAAAAACATGTTTGAAACTTAAGGGAAATCAACAATGTCATGATAAACAGGCACACCTTAATTAAACTACTCGCATACATTTGCCTACACATGCTAACCCACCCACTAACTTGCCTCTGCATATCTGGTCAAAGTTAGTTCTCAGCTTCCTGACCTGTGTCTCTGGCATGGGCCCGGCCCAGGTGGTAGCGCTGTGCATCTGCGTGTTCAGCTGCATTGGTGGCAGCCAGGATGGCATGAAGACCACTGTCACGGGGCAAGGTGAAACTGCGGTGCTTGCTTCCTACTCCACCACCTTCTAATCCTTCTACTCTTCCTACAACTGTGATGGGCTTTTGGCTGGGCTGGGTGGGTGTAGTGGACGGGATGTAGTGTTCTGGAGGCAGCCCGTGCTGGGCGGGGAGCGTCGACTGGCGGCGGAGCTCGACGGGCATGGCTCGACTGGGGTCGATGAACACGGAGTCATCCAACGGCAGAGTCTGGAGGAAATGGAGGCCAGAGCTGGTGAGGGGTGTCTCGATGAGGTCCTGCCATGAACGCCGCTGGCTAGCAGACTTTCGGCCAGGGGAGCTGGCGCTGCTCACGCTGCCTCCCTGTGTCTCGGAGAGGGGGGATCGGGACTGGATGGTCTCTGCGGAGGGTGGGCGGATGTGTTGGGAATCCTGGAACGGACTTGCCTGTAACACAGAGGGTGGGACAACATGCACGGTAGTTGGTAGTCTGTATATTTTACGACTTTTATAGTTTGGTGCAACAAGAACCATAAATCCAGAACAAAGGACAACTATAACAAGAGGGGCATTTATATCCCTGTTTTCCATTTTCTCTGCTGTCTTTTTTTACAAGCTCACCGCTGTCACCCTTAGTTATGCTCTGCCTGAATAAAACGATCTAAGACAGCAACACATTACTCACACACAACTCTCCCTCTTAGGATTATGGGACTGATTTGTGTCTCCTTCATTAAGATTACGGAGGGCTGGAGTCAGAAGACCAATTTTAAAAAAGGTGCCTTTTGACTAAATTTACAGCGGCCACAATCATCCCCTGGGTCTAAATAATGAATGTGTCCTTCATCTCCATTCTATCCACCCCTTCACACCTCATTCTTCATCCTGCTCTCCCTCCCTCTTTGCCCTTCTCTTGTCTTTCTGCATTGTTTCCCCTAATTTGTTTCCTTCATTCTTAGTTTTATTTATGCAGAATACACTACTGTTCAAAAGTTTGGGGTCAGTCATTTAAAAAAAAAAATAAATTAAAACTTTTATTCAGCAAGGGTGCATTCAATTGATCAGAACTGACAGTAAAGACATTTATAATGTTACAAATGATTTCTAATTGAAATAACTGCTGCTCTTTTTTTTTGCTCTTTTGAACTTCTATTGATCAAAGAATCAAAAAAAGTACATTACTGTTTGTCAGACTTGAAGAACCTCAGACACTTTGATATTCTGAGATACAGACAATATACAAACACAGTGTATTAACATACAGACATCGGTTTCCACATCTCACTGAGAGAAGATGCAGGAAAACAGTCATGTTTGGTATCATTTGAATTGTCTCCGTGTGACTGGTACAATGTCCTCAATCTTACAATAAGTAGACTAAAAGGTAAAACAGATTCTAAGATTTCAGAGATATGTTGCTTACTGTAGTGGGTGTGCCATTCCCCAGTGTCTTTCATGCAAATTACTATCTGTCCCCATACTATCCCCCTTCCCCACCGCACAAAGACACACACCCGACTGCAAAAACATGAACCCCCACCCCAGGCGCCGCTCCCACGACACTGATGTTGCTAAAAATAATATTATTTTGTTTATTTGGTGTAATGCAATGTTTTTATACGGTTTAAGGTTAAAAAAACACATTATTTACCACATACTGTACATTATTGTTTCTCAATTTTTACAAAGCTCATCGGTCTGAAAAGCAGGTGTGCTCTGATTGGCCAGCTATCCAGTGCATTGTGATTTGCCTGAATACCTCAAGCGTGTGACGGAAATGTTAAGCCCCTTACCATATTGTGATGCCTTGTCCCGGCCGGAGCGACAAGAGAAAAACATTAAAAGCCATTACAAACGAGGCATTCGTTGCATCCAGTGGGGAAATAATTACGGATATAATGGATTATACTGTCTTTTTACCCAGTGCATTGTGCGTAACATAAAACCATGTCTGCATTGTGATCGGAGAAATTACAAACAACAAGCCCTACTCTACACTGCCCAAAACTCGTGTTTGAATCGTCAGTGGCAAATTCTTTAAATATAAAAACGTACTTAAAGGCTATGAGTCAGAAGAGCCGGCATTGTAGTCTACTCTACCAGGATCAGGAAACAGTCCTCCATAAAATGCGCTGCACACATCTAAATATATTGGGTTGAACTGTTCTGGAACAGTGAACACATACAACTTAACCAATGATTTCTAGTCATGTCCATTTTTAGAAGGCCAAACAAAGTAGTTTCGCTTCACAACGAAACACAGTGTCACACACGGCGGGCTAGAGTGAGCGGAGGCGGTGGGCTTGAGAACGGCGCGGCCGGAGGGCTTGCGGCAACCATATGTGACGACCCCGGGTTGGACTCCGCTTCGTCCACGGTGAAAGCGATCCGGCGATCCACAGTGCAAAGTTGATGTATTTTATCAGCGACCAGCACGGATCAGATCTAGGCATGACAAAGCAGATATAGTCCTCTTTTGGAAGACCAAACAAAGAAGTTTCGCTTTCACAACGAAACACACAGAAACTTCATTGACATGGAGCACGGCCGGCAACAGTAATACTACAGTGAGAATAAAAGTTACGCCTTCGTTCTTTGCGTGAACATTTGGGAGGCGTTATGCAAATTTTCACACATCGTGACGTAGACATGTGGGGGCGGGTTAGAACGAGCCGTTTTAGAAAAGAGCTGTTTTAGGTAGGTGTGGCTGACTCTTAACTTTATTAAAGAATATCTCTTTGGATTTGAGAAAGTCTTTGCAACTTTACAGATCTTCTTTATGCACCAAGAGCTTGTAACACTCCAAAGCAGAAAGGAAAAATTTAATTGCATATCTGACCCCTTTAAAAAAAAAATCGGTAAACACTTTACTTGAAGGGGTGTGCATAAGACTGACATGGCACCTTCATAATCATGACATGACACATGTCATGAATATGAAGGAGGTTTTATGCATGTGTATGACAACTGTCATTAAGTGTCATTAAGTGTCATTTTTAATGCAAATATGACATTAGTTGACCTAACCCTACCCCTACCCTTACCCCTAACTATAGCCCATAACAAAGACATCTCAAACAATGTCATCTTTGCATTAAAAATTACATAACTGAGCGAATGACACTTAATGACAGTTGTCATAAACATGCATAAAAAACTTCATATTCATGAAATGAGTCATGTCATGATTATGTATGTGTCATGACATGATTATGAAGGTGTCATGTCAGTCTTATGCACACCACTTCAAGTAAAGTGTAACCAAAAAATCTCCCTGATCCCAAATGTTTAAACAGAAGTATAGCAGAGCGGAACGGAGTTGCATGATTTTGCATAGACCGAGGAGTACTCGGAGAGTCTAATATGACACGAGTAACACTTATTGGCCAGTAATGCAATTACATGTCAGCAAGAACTCACACGTTAAACACAGTGCAAACACAGGAACCCAAGCAACAACAACAACAACAAAAAAGAAAAACAAGAAAGACAGACAAGACTTACTGAGGTGGAGTGAGGGTAAGTGTCATATGGAGGTGGAGGGCTATTCTGTTTGGGTTTTGAGGACATCTGATCAGCATCCTCATGGTCACTCTCGCTCCAGTAATCTGAGGAAATGACAGCAAATATCTATTAAACACATGAGGAGTCCAAGAATAATGACATTTGAAGGCTGTGGAAAGCAGGTACTAAAAGTAAATTAATTTGAAAGATGTTTGTGTACATTTCTTGTCATCATTTTAGCATTTATTCATCAAATGATAAAAAACAAACTATACTGACAAATGATAAAAAATTACTTCCTCTATTTTTACTGAAACGCCCTATACATGCATCCAACATGCTGTACTTCATATGCATATATTTATAGGACTTGCAGACCAGACCACACAAAGTCAGAGTGGGAGAATAATTGATCTGACAGGCTTAGCGAAGCATGAAGGCATCTTCTCACCATGATCCTGTCGAATCCTCTTCTGCTCCGAGTGAGCTGTTGCCGCCATGTTCAGTCGACTGAGCCACCTGCGAGCAAACAAAAAAACAAAACAAAAGTTACCTGGGGAGCTCTTCACACTGCTGAAATACAGAGATGAAATTCTTGAAAAACTCATTCTTCTGATTCTGAAATAGTCTTTCGGGATGTCGCTAAAATTAGTAGCTTTGATCAGCTCATGGAACATTAAATGAGATGCGGGATCCTGACTAGAGCATTCATGAGGAATTGACAATGTTTCAGATTACATTATGAGTCTTTTTTGCTTCTATAGGCATGCTGGAAAGTTTATTTTCATCTTACCTATTCATATCATCCATGTTGTCCGCAGCAAAGTAGAAGCTCTTGATTTTAGGATGGCAAGCCTTAAAAGCACTGAAAACAGGCAAGAGACACAAAGTCAGCATTGTATGCAAAGCTGCATTAAAGTTTTTTATGAGAACTGTTAGTTTTTATGTTTTATATGAGAACTGTTTTACTTCTAGTTTCTTCTACTACTCACAACTTTTTGCGACATCCGTTGGCCTGATCAATGTTGAACTCAGGCAGGCTGACAAAGCCCTCTGCCTTCTCATCCTGAGAAAGAACAGAGATGAAAAACTGAGATATACTGATGTGTTCTGGGTAAGCAGGGAGTTTATGTAGGCAGTCTAATGGGCCATTTTGTGCTTTCATCATGCAGATGAATGACCTCGTGCCCTCACCTCTTCATTGGTGTACCAATATAGGCAGGCATCTTTTAGCACAACCCAGTACTTCTTCCATTTCTGAGAGAAGTAACTCTTTGCATCCTTCTTCTTCCAGAGCCAGCCCTCACAATCACCCTGACCCAAGTCCCTGCAGGAGATTCGCCGCTTACTAATGGAGGGCAGGGATCCAGCTGAGAAGGACAAAGAGAGAGAGAGCAGAGACGTCAGCGTGGGCAATATAAATGAAAGGACTGGCAGGAATAGTATCAAAACAGTGACTTTTTGATGTACTGCCATTTAATGGCAGAGAAATGTCTTGACATAACAATTATTCAGAGTGAGAATGTGTGATTGGATTTGTGTAGGAAAACAATAACTGCACTGCAAAAATCTTTTCTCAATCAGTATTTTGAGAATATATATATATATACACAACATACAAAATTTAGAAAGATTCTGAAAAACAGTTCTTAAAATGACATTTTACTTTAAATGGATTCAAAAGGAAATTTCTTTAAATAACATTTTATTTCATTAAAATGATCATAACATATAGAATTTATAATGTTGTTATATCGATATCGATATATATATATAGATAATTGTAATAATTTAATAATTTAATAATGTTATTTCAAATATCAAAAAATACATCTTGAATTGTTTCTTTTTCCTACTGTATACAAATTTCTTATTTGAAGAATGATTCAATTTGTTTCCTGGAAAAAAATACTTTTTTTTAAAATAAAATAATTTTTGCAATGTGTCAAGCATTTTAATGTAATAACTACATGCCACACAAAGATCCAGATCTGAAATGTTTACCAGAAATATTTCTTTGTCTACAGAGAGTTTCAGAGCTAGCAGAATTCAACATTTGGCATCTTACCTCTTAACTTCACTTTCTTAGACCGGGAAAGCATGGACGATCGATCAAATGTCTGAAAGATAGTAAATAAATACAAGATTTAAATCATTTCATGCTGCGTACCTTAATCTGAAATGATATATACATTAAGTTGTCTTCAGCACACTCACAAGATAGACAGATGAGGTTTCAGATGTGGGTGTGGCCAGTGAGTCCTGCTGCAGCATGTCAATCTGCAGGGAGGGGACTAGGGCGTAGTGGGCGGGGCTACCACCTTTCTCACTTTTCCTTCTACTACGCCGACTACTGCGACGTCCAGTGTGGTACTCCTCTGTCCCCGCCTTGTCCTCACATACATATCGCATCAGGGAGTTTTCTGTTAATAAACGTGTAGGATTATGAAACTACATGCTGATTATAAAATGGGACAAAGCACATGTTCAATGCACTGTCTGTTTTGAAAATTTAATAAAGCAGTTTTTATTGTGCCTTTTAAAATAATGTAATGGTTAGAGTTTAAATCAAATTATCCAGAGGTCTCATGATCAAAGAATACGGCTAAAAGATGCTGTGTTGCACATGTACAAATTTGATATAAATTCTGCCAGCGTGACTAAAGAAAGCATTCTCTCTGCTCCCACTCCTTCAGCAACAGAGCCTGGCCTCAACCAATCAGAAGCCAGCATCTTGGCAAGACCTCTATGTTGGAGTTACCATGGCAATACAAAACCAAAAAAATCCCAAAATCTCAAAGAGCCAGCGATATACTGGCAGACAGATCCCAGAGCAAATGAGGTAAATGTAGGGGAGACGGGGACAATCTGAGCACAATGGCTAAAGATTTTAAAATGTGCCAATGGGGAGGTCAGGGATGAAATCAGTGATGAAATCACTGCTTCAGTATAACCTAAGGAAAAGATATCAAAACAACATCCTCCTCAATGCTCATCCACCCACATACAAACACACACACCTCTTCTGATCTCTTTCTTCAGCTTGGCGGGATCTTCATAGTCTCCAACCCAGTTATATTCTACGGGCATGGAAATAGGCCTCAGCCGTCCTAGTACACAAGCACAGAGAAATCGAAACAAAATCAAATAATACATTACAGCACAATACACATATTGGGCCAGGAGTAAAAAATTAAGTATAACTTCATTGTTAAAGGGGTCATATGATGTTGCTAAAAAAGAACATTATTTTGTGTATTTGGTGTAATGAAATGTGTTTATGCGGTTCAAGGTTAAAAAAACACATTATTTTCCACATACTGTACATAATTGTTTCTCCTCTATGCCCCGCCTTTCTGAAACGCATTTTTTTACAAAGATTTTTACACAGCTCATCGAGTCTAAAAGCGGAGGTGGCTCTGATTGGACAGATATCCAGTGCGTTGGCCGAATACCTCAAGCGTGTGACGGAATTGTTACGCCCCTTACCATACTGTGATGCTGTGTCTGGCTGGAGCGACGAGACAAAACCATTAAAACCAATTATAAACTAGGCATTTGTTGCATCAGTGGGGACATAATTACGGATTATAATGACTTATACCGTCTTTTTACGCGTTGCATCGCGCCGCGTAAACATAAAACCATGTCTGCATTTGTGATTGGAGAAATGACAAACAACAAGCGCTACTCTACACTGCTCAAAACTCGCATTTGAATCGTCAGTGGCAAATTCTTTAAAGGGGTCATATGATGCTTTTTTAAAGATCATTATTTTGTGTATTTGGTGTAAAGAATATGTTGACATGCTTTAATGTTCAAAAAACACATTATTTTTCAAATATTGTACATTATTGTAGGTCCTCTATGCCCGGCCTCTCTCAAACGCTTTGTTTTCTACAAAGTCCCTCCTTCCGACAAGCACAGACTGCTCTGATTGGCCAGCTGACACAGTGCATTTTGATTGGCCGAACACCACAAGCACTCAATGGAAATGTAACAGCACTTACCATAATCGCGAGCTTCATCTTAAAAAAAAAGTGAAGACAGAGCCCGAAAGGGGAACAGAGTCGCGTGGCAGACACAGTGAGGAAGCTGGTATGTGTTTGCAGTACACAAGCCACGGTTACGACCGCTGACTCCACGGTGATGTGACCACTCCCTCTCTCTCTCTCTCTCTCTCTCTCTCTCTCGCTCCTGACTCTCTCGTTTGCTCTCTCTCTTCTCGATCTCTACTCTCTCCTCGCGCTCCACACCACGTGCTGGACTCCACTTAGTCCACGGTGAAAACCGATCCGGCGATCCACAGCGCGAAGTTGATGTATTTCCTCAGCGACCAGCACGGATCAGCTCTAGGCATGACGAAGCGGATATCATCCTCTTTTGGAAGACCAAACAAAGTAGTTTCGCTTTCACAACGAAACACACAGCGCCTTCATGACATGGCGGCGGCGGCAACAACAATACTACAGCGAGAATAGAAGTTATGCCTTCTTTCTTTGCGTGAACATTTGGGTGGTGTTATGCAAATCTTCCCACATCGTGATGTAGAAATGTGGGGGCGTGTTAGAACAAGCCGTTTAGTTAGGCGTGGTTGACTCTTAACTTCTTTACAGGAATATCTCTTTTTTGGTTTTGAGACTTTAGTCTTTGCAATTTTACAGATCTTCTTTATGCACCAAAAGCTTGTAACACTCCAAAGAGAAAGGAAAATTTGAAATCGCATCATATGACCCCTTTAAGCTTACTGCAATGATTTATGGCCATTTTAATGTAATGTACGTCTGTATATACAGTATATTCTGTGTTGCAGATAAAAACAGCCTGCAAACACCAAACCATTATATCATTATAAGAAAGCATGTACCATATGTAGGAGTGCTGTCTCTGCGTACGGGTGGAGGGCCCTGATTCTGATCATACTCGTAACAGTACAAGACCGCATCCTCATCTAACAGGGGGAATCGCCTCCGGCACTCCTGATCCATGAAGGAATTGGGCGAATCAGAACCTTTAGCGGCCTGCTGGCAGTTGCTGGTCAGATTTCCTATGTCGTCTCTGCAATGGTAAGTGAAATGTTTTATAATCTTTTGCTCCACAGATCTTAAATGCGAATTAGATTTTGACCGTTCCAAAAGATAAATGATTTCCGGTGCAAAAATCACCACTTGTTTCTTGTTGCTTATTGGTTGAACCAAAAAGATCCATCTCCAAATGGTCTCATGATATTTTGCTCTTTATGGCTTGATATATTTCACTTGAAGAAGTCTGGGGTCAGTAAGATTCTCTTAAATAAATTAATAATTTTATTTAGCAAGGAAGAAATAAATTGATCAAAAGTGACAATAAAATCATTTTTATTAAATGCAAACTCAGTGAGCATCAGATATTTCTTTAAAAAAAAGCCTTACTGACCCTAAACTTTTGTACTGTTCTCAAAAAGTGATGTTGAGGGGGTTTTCAACATATATATATTATATATAGTGTGCATCTGTGTATATTGTAATACTGTACCTGGGTGTGTATGGCTCATCTGGGGGAGGGGGGAGGAAGAGGTCCTGTAGAGTGCAGCTGTCCCGTCTGGATGGGGTACTGAGAGTGCTGGATGGTGTGGCCATGCTACTGCTGGGGCTGGGAGGAATGATGGGCTAAAAACAGTGGTACAGTTAGCTTTAGCATTTCTAACATCCCTTAGGAAAGTTGTTATACGCTTTTGCGTTTTGATGCAGGCCATTTTCAAGTTTACTTTTTAACTTGTCAGAGTGCTTTCATTATTCATCATTTCATAGCAGGTAAAGAAAAACATAAAAAGTGTACAAATGTCCTCTCCATTTCACGCGGATATATGAAATACATATGGTGCATGACAAATATTATCAACAAGTATCAACAATATATAGTAATTTCCCTAGAATTGAAGCACTCATCCCAGTGGTGGAATATCTGACCCTTGTGTGTCTGTGGAAGAAGAAATGCGAAAAGAAATAGCATCTATCTCATTTAGATGTTCAGCCATGCTGATTCTGTGTCCTCTTGCTTTAATGTATTCAAAACATAAAACACGGCTTTGGTTTTGTGTAAATAAAATGCCTTCTCAGTGTCTTCAACTTTGCTGTTGTCATGACAATCAGTGTGGCTTGTTCGCTGTCAGCTGTGCAATTCGAAACGGCAAATAAGAAATAAATATGTGCAATTTATATACTGCACAGTCAAGCGTCTAAAATGACATTCCACGTTTTCCTCTAAGGGCCACAGTAAAGCTTCCTGATGTGCTGGGGCTTCAGTGGAGCAGCAGAGGAGATTGAGGAAAGAGGGATAAGCACCAGGCGAGGGGCTTCCATCTCATGTTCTTGAGTAAGGCTGGGGCTGACGTGAGAGTGCTTTGAGGTCGTTTCTTTAGCGTGAGGGTCACACCTGCAGGATTGCTACGTAAAGAGTTTACTAGGTTCTTCAGCTGCCAGCCCACCTACGCAAGTCAAACACACGTGTTCACTTCATAACACAACACAGTCAGAAAATAATTCAAAACATACCAGCATTATGTCATCTCGTTAACGGGGTCATTCTTCATGTCCCCACCATATACTGCACGTCTTAATATATTGGTTAAATCATTAAACGAGATGGAAAACTATACACTTTACCATTCAAAAGTTTGGGATCAGTGAGATTTTTTTATTTTTTATAATTCAACTTTTTTTTATTGTTCAACAGTCAAAACTTCGTACATCACCACAGTATTCAATATTCACCTTTCCAAACAATTACATATTCAGACACTAGTCACCATCAATGTAATAAAACAAAAGCACATGGAAATGTAACAGTTGTTAAGGAGTCCTGCTCATCAATCACACCATTTTGCTGCCAAAAATGATCCCATGTTTTTTTCATTTCTCCCTCACTCTGCAGTCTCCCCAACATGCACTCATATGATGCAATTTCAATCATCCCATCAATCCAATCTTTCAAATCTGGGGTTTTGGGGCATTTCCAATTGCGCAAGATCATCCTGGCAGCTGTGATACAACCAATCTTAATAAGGGTAAAAGCATTTTTTGCTATATTAGGTACAGCTGATTTATCTCCAAGAAGGCATAATTGTGGTTCCACAGGTAAATTATAGCCCAACCACTCTTCAAGTATTCTCAGAATTTTATGCCAGAATGGCTGAACTAAAGAACAGTCCCAAATCATATGTAAATAAGTGCCCTCTTCTTCCTTACATTTCCAACAGAGATTATTTCCAGCTATCCCCATCCTGTAAAGTCTAGATGGTGTATAATAGTATCTATGTTCTATTTTGTAATGAATGAATTTTCCCCTAGCTTCCCTTATGTTCTTACCCACATTAGATAAGATATCCAGCCAGTCATCATCATGAATATTAATCACCAAATCCTTCTGCCATATTGTTTTCAGGTTATTACAAGTATCTGCAGTTACATTAAGCATTGATTTGTAACATATAGAGGCAGTTTGAGTTCCACATGGTAACTAAATCACTGGCATTGACTTTGTTCTTAACACAGTGTCTGATCTGCAGATATTTCCAAAAGTTTCCTTGGCCCAAAATATTATATTTTTCCACCAATTCAGAATATGACAGAAATATTCCATTCTCATATAGATCGCCAATTACTGTTACCCCTTTAAGATGCCATTGTTTCCAAAACACCCCTTTTTTTCCTATACAGATTTCAGGATTATTCCACAATGAAGCATATGAATGTTTATGATGTGATGTCTTACACAGTTTATGAATTTTGCTCCAGACATGTCTTGAGTGTATTATCACTGGATTTGAGTCCCATTTAGCTCCAGAACTTTGCGAGAGAATACTAATGGGATGAAATGGTGAGGCAAGTTTCTGTTCTATTTTGATCCAGTCCAACTCAGAGTCTGTCTCATTCCAATGTTTAGCCAGTTTGGCCATTTCAAAAGAGAAATTATACATCCTCACATCCGGTAATCCAAGGCCCCCCTTGTCCCTTGGGGAAATCAATTTACTCATTTTAATCCGAGGTCTTTTTCCTTCCCACAGAAAATCCTTGATAATTTTATCATATCTTTTAAAGATGGGGTCTGGAATGTTCACAGGTATCATCATGGATATGTAATTGAACTGTGGAGCAATAACCATTTTGACAACATTCACTTTACCCCATAGAGAAAGTTTCAGCTGTTCCCATTTGTCCACATTATTTTTTATCTTTGACAGCAGTGGGTCATAATTCAACATCATTATATCTTCCAAATTTTGAGTTAGTTTAACCCCAAGGTACTTCATACCCTTTGGAATATATTTAAAGCCAAATTGGGTCACTGTATGGGCATGACATGTTCTAGATATTGGCATAGCCTCAGATTTCTCCCAGTTTATTTTGTATCCTGACACATTTGAATATAACTGAATAATTCTCATTAATGGAGGTAAAGATTTGAGAGGGTCACGAGATAACAATAAAATATCATCTGCATATAGCATTAATTTGTGTTCCATCCCCTCCCCTACCCCCCTTACTCCCATAATGTTTGGGTCTACCCTAATCATAATGGCCAAAGGCTCTAAAACTAATGTGAATAATAACGGGGACAATGGGCATCCCTGACGAGTGCCCCTTGAAATAGTAAAAAATGGGGAAGTCATGCCATTTGTCATCACTGCTGCTCTAGGATTTTTATATAATAAACTAACCCATGTCCTAAAAATATGACCAAACCCGAAATTCGACAGGACTGCGGTCAAAAAGCCCCACTGCACCCTGTCGAAAGCCTTTTCGGCATCTAGAGATATAGCTGTGATCGGGGTGTTCTCTGAAGCGTTTAGCCACATCAGGTGAATTAGCCTTCTCACATTATCGGCTGATGACCTTCCCTTGATGAAGCCCACTTGGTCCTTGTGAATTATATCTGGTAGAACCTTCACCAGCCGTGAAGTCAAAATTTTTGCCAACACCTTACAGTCCACATTAATAAGGCTTACTGGTCTAAAATTAGCAGGATCCATTAAATCCCTATCCTTTTTAGGTATCAATGTTATCAATGCTTCCATAAAAGTACTAGGTAACACTTCAGTTTCAAACGCCTCTGTATAGACTTCTGTTAAAATTGGAGCCAATATGTCGACATACTTTTTGTAGTATTCTGACAGAAGCCCGTCTGCCCCCGATGATTTGCCAGGCTTCATAAAGGTTATTGCAGCTCTGACCTCTTCTTGTGTAATGGGAACGTCTAGAGACTCTGATTGTAAGACATCTAATTTAGGCATCTTTATATTAGAAAAAAATTGTTTCAGTTTTCCTTCATCCGAACTACCTGAAGATGTATATAATTGTTTATAGAAATTCTGAAAAACCTAATTTATTTCTTTTGTCAGTGAGACCATAGTATTCCCTTTCTTAATGGCCGGAATAATGTTAGCAGCGTTTTGTTGTTTTAATTGTCTGGAAAGGAGCTTGCCCGCTTTTTCACCTCCTTCGTAAAACCTAGTTCATAGTCTAAATAATGCATACTCAGCTTTTTTATTGTATATATCATGTAACTGAAATTTGCAAATATCCTGATATAAATCATTAGAGTAAAGTCTAGCCAGCTCCTTCTCCATTATACAAATAGTTGTTTCCAATTTATTAACCAAATCTCTTCCTTCCTTTTTCTTTCTTGCTGCTTGAGCAATACATTTCCCTCTAATATATGCCTTTGAGGCCTCCCATACAGACGCCAATCTATCAGTGCTTCCAATATTCAATTCAAAGAAAGAGGTCAGATCATCAGCCAACAATGTGCCAAAACATTCATCTTGTAATAATGCAGTATTTAAATGCCACCTTCCCTTTCTACCAACTTCTGTGTTTAGAGCTATATCCAATTCTACCGTTACATGGCCTGATAACACTATAGCTCCAATTTTACAATCTACAACTTGATCAATAATAGAATTTGAAACCAAAAAAAAATCTATCCTAGAGTGAGATTTATGGCAATGAGAGTAAAAAGTATACTCTCTTTCCGTTGGATTGACCAGGCGCCATATATCAGTCAATCCGATATCCTCTGTTAGCATATGAAGGGCAGCCCTATCCCTTGGTATAGAAGGTCCTTGATATATACTCTTATCCAAAACCCCATCCATAACCTGATTAAAGTCCCCTGCCAAAATTATGTGTCCCTCTTTGTCCCCAAGAATCTTGTTTATCTTATTAATAAAATCTGGATCTGCCTTATTTGGGGCATATACATTGCATAATATCACTTTAACTCCATTAATGAGAGTTTCTATACATATAATCGTGCCAGCATCGTCTTTAGCTTCCGTTAACATTAAAAAATTAAGCCTCTTATTTATTAGGATCATTACCCCATTTTGTTTGCTCGTAAATGATGAATAAAATCTCTTTTGAATTTTAGTGCTTCATTGTCTTGGACAAAAGCAACATCTACTTGTTTATGTTTGAGATATGACAGGACCTTTTTTCTTTTAATTGGGCTTCCACATCCGTTAATATTCCCATTTTTTAAAACAAATGAATCGCACATAATCGTGCGAGTAATCAAATGCGTTAGGTGACTGCCCCCTACTGTGGAATACATGACCGTGATGTAAATTTTTTTTTTTTTTTTTTTTTTTTCAAAGTTTTTTAAACAACACGCATGGGAACATTTCAAATACAAAAACAACCTTCTGTAACACCCTGTTGATTAACGGAAAGCAATTAACCCCTCCCATGAACTTAACAACAGAAAAAATAAGAACAGTAAACAACAAAAAATGACCGGTTATACCAAACAATGAGGACCGTCTACGTTCAAACACCCCGAGATTGCGGTCCGTGAAGTGCCGAATCAGCTATCCAGCCTGGTCTCTGGCTGTCAAAACTGTTCTAAGACAGCACAGGTATTCGACTCCTCCTCCCACCCAATGCACCTGACCCATCAACTCCACTCGGCAATTTTGCAACAAACATTTGGTCCCTTTATCCTGGTGCCCCGCAATGTTCTTTAATGAACTGCTCTGCATCCGCACTCGATGTAAACACCATATTCTTCCCTTGCCATGTGAAACGGAGTGAGGTTGGATATGACATTGACACTTCTCAGCATCCTCCGCGACGCAGTGAATTCCCTTCGTCTTCTGGCCAGCTCTCTTGACATGTCGGGAAAGAAGGAAATCCTACATCCATCCCATTCGATCATTCCTTTTTCTCTGGCCGCTTGTAGTACTTTCTCCCTGGCTGAGGAACGAAGAAACTTAATCAGAACTATTCTTGGTGGTCGATCAGCATCGGACCTAGGAGTGAAAGCACGTTGCGCCCTCTCAATCTCAAACTCTCCATCCGGATCAATTCCCAGTCCCTCCGATAGGATTTTATACACGCACTTGATCATTCCACCTGCCTCCAGCCCCTCTTTCAAACCGATCATCCTCACGTTGTTGCGGCGGCTTCTGTTTTCTGAATCCTCAGTTCGATTCCATATAACTTCCAGGCGTT
The DNA here is from genome assembly GCA_018155175.1 of Sinocyclocheilus anophthalmus. NCBI lineage: Eukaryota > Metazoa > Chordata > Actinopteri > Cypriniformes > Cyprinidae > Sinocyclocheilus > Sinocyclocheilus anophthalmus. The sequence continues at coordinate 28,728 of JADLZN010001135.1, read as the reverse complement.
TATCGTGCCTTTCGCCATCACCAACGAGCTTCGAGGTGACATTTTCCATGTTAGAGATGTGGCCCTCCGCTTCGTCCAGCCTTTCTTGGATTGCGTTCACCGAGTTTTTGAGATCGGTGACAACCTCTTTGATTGATGACACATCTGTCGCCACACCTTGTAAGGTAGAGTTCATTTTACTTATTTCAGATAATAAGTTTTCCTTTTTATCTTTGAATCTTGATCTTTCCGCTGGGGTGACGGCGACTCATGTGGCGGCGAGGTCTGTCTCGTTGTCATGCGGCTCGTCGAAATCCCCTTAAAATACTTAGATGTGGAGGTAAACATCTGCTATCTAAGGCACCTTTTTATTTCACAAATATTTATGCTCACCAGGGATGCTAGTTGTAATAAAAATGTGGAGTGAATATGCTCGGATATATTGAAAATATTGGTGGACCTACAGAGCTATACAACTATGCTGCCATCTTCTTCGGCGATCCCACGTGACTCCAGTGAGATTTTTTTAATAAGAAGTCTCTTATGCTCAACATGGCTGTTTTTTTTCAACAATACAGTAAAAATAGTAATATTGTGAAATATGAAAATAATGTAAAATAAATTCTGTCTATTTGAATATATTTTAAAATATAATTTATTCCTGTGCTAGCAAAGCTGAATTTTTGCAACCATTACTCCAATCTTCAGTGTCACCTGCATCCTCAGAATCTTCCTAATATGCTGATTTGGTGTTCATGTAACATATTATTATTAATATTGAAAACAGTTGTGCTGCTTTTTGTGGAAACTCTGCTATTTTTTTAAGGATTCCCGGAAGAATAGAAAGATCAAAATAACTATTTGAAAAACATATTTTATGTAACAATGTAAAAGTCTCACTGTCACTTTTGATCAATTAAATATGTTGTTGCTGAAAAAAAAGTATGAATTACTTAAAAAAAAAAACAACTACAAACTTTTAAATGGTAGTGTACTTCCAACATGAAAAACTCAATTTATTAAAAAATGTACATACATTCAGTCTTTTGTGAATATCACTTAAACTAACAACAATCATCCTCCAGGTAGTGACATCATTTTTGTTGGGAAAATAACAGCACACTATCAGACAACTTCAATTTCATGTATATTTCATATCATATACATTTCAAGTCAGTCCCTCATTGACCAGGAATGATCTGGCCATGTTATCAGCGTGTATGGTACGGCTAGGTAAAATTATGTGTGTTCGACTTGAGTGCTATACCCTCCACGCCTGTGTAGTCTGATGATTGACCTGTATGACCTCATCACCAGCATGGATTTTCTTACAGCGGTCAGCTAGCGACTGAGAGAGGGAGAGAAAGAAAGCCATTGGATTCCACATGAGAAAACAATTGTTTTTATAATTACAGGTTGCGCGTTGGTTGTAGGAACTTTACAAATGTAACTATGGGTGCTAGTTTCTTCGTGCTGCACGTCCAGTTGTGGAGTAAACGATTCTATTGAGAGTGTTGACGGAATGAGTTGAAAATGACCACTCACGGTGATTTGGATGGGGGGGGGGGGGGGGGGATGGGAGGGGGGGGGGGGGGTGGCCTCTGTCTGGTGCCGAAACTCATGGAATGACGAATGAGGCCAGTCATAGGGTGATTTGATGTACATGCCCTAGGGCAAGGAGAAAGACACTTTAGAGCCATTGCCTGAAAATATCGGACACATTCTGGGAAAACACTGAAAGAAGCTTGCTGACATGACATGCAAGCACAAATCCTCTCTGACACACAGCCTCATAAAGAAGAGATATGGGGGAGAGAGGGAGGGTGTGTGAATGTTTATTTTTATCTCTATTCAGGCTTTATTGAGCAGATACTGACAGTGTCAAGTGTGTCTATATGTAATTGTCCAAATGTTACTGCCCAAAGCTCATTCAAACACAACTACCAGAATACCATCTATCTATCTATCTATCTATCTATCTATCTATCTATCTATCTATCTATCTATCTATCTATCTCTATCTATCTATCTATATCAGTCTTTAGGAAGTAAAAAGAAGTTCAATTTTGAATAATTAATACATTTAATTAATTACTGAATAAATGCAGAAAATTAGTCTTAATATATTTTTCACCATCTTAAAGTCGTTTTGATGTTTTGTAGACAAATATATGGGAACTCCTTTAACACATCCTAGCTTGAAATCTCCTGAAGTTTGTGCATAAGGAGGAGAAATGAGAAATCTAGGCATCCTGATACCCACCAGTCCATCTGTGGACCTTATGTTGTCCAGCTGCACCACTTCCAGATGGGCAGCCTGGGACACCATGGGGTCCGAAGAGAGGGAAATTATGTGGTCACACACGCCTGACAGTGTCTTACACTGAGGACAGAGAGAAATAAAAGTGAGAATAAAGAAGTTTAAGAATTTTAGATATCTTGACCAAGAGAGGCACAGAAAGCGTCTCCTAGCTGAAGCTGCTAATGGGCTTCAATATGCTGATGATTTTGTTGCATGTTCACCGCGATGCTTCGTAAACACCATCTGCGTTGAGACCGAGTGTCGACAGGATGCACCATATTATGATGTAATCATGTGACCAGGATGGTCTCATAAGCATACATTTCTATGATCTTGCTGTCTTCTTTGAATTGATCCGTCCAATCACAATTCTCCCTGTATCTGCTGCTGGTGACTAATCAGTGAAGGTGTTCCTGCTGTTGCAAAAGGAAACTCTCTCTCTCGCTGTCACTCTGAGACGAAATGTGGCCTGTCCTGGTATTTATAGCAGAGAGCCAGCTGTACCCTGACTGACAGTGCAGCATGGGCTAGAATCATGAATCAAATGTGAATATTTCTCTCTCACTCACCTCACACAAACACACACACTCTTGCTCTCTTTTTCTCACTTTGACACATATTTCTATTTTTGAACAGAGGAGCTAGATAAGGAGTTTTATGTAAATGAACAAAGAGGTTGTGTGAAAATATAAATGCCACTCTTACCACATGCAGTATCTTATTTTCTGTCTCATACACTGTGCCGTCCTAAAACACAAGAAAAGAAAATGTTGTTTTAACAATTACATTTTAATACCATTTTAATTACATTACAGATATGAAATGAAATTCATAATAAATTTCATTTATAACACAAACAAAAAAAATTCTTAATCAGTGTTTTAATTTAGTTTTCCAGTAAAAAAAAATCTAAACTTACTTTAAATTAAGAATAGTTATATAATCCTTAATTTTATATTTTTCTAATATTTTAAACATTACATTGTTATTATATAAATTCAGAATATAGTTTACTATGGATTGTTAATATTTCTTACTCCATTGCAAAAAGTTTTGTTTTAAGCATAAAATCACTAAATTATATTCACTTTATGCTTACAAGAAAAAAAAACTTAAGTCAACATATATTCTCTAAAAACAAGCCTCCTGGTGCAATTTTGTTGTTTTGTAGATATTTTTACTGGAAAGCAAGAAAGATACGAATTATTTTTTCCTGTAGTGTTATTTAATACTAAATTATTATATAATGCTTTCTAGTTAATGTGCATTCATGTCATGAAACTTTGATTAATATATATATTAAAATTTGAATCATCAAGACTATTACATAATATTTGCTAATGGCATATCAACAAAAGTTATAAAATGCTTCCCAGTTATGTTAATACTAGCTCATTATATCATTTCTGCTCTAATGGGTAAGCACAGTTTTGGGATATCTCAGTTGGCAAGCTGAGCCTTGCTTGTAGGACACAGGGCAATTTTTTTTTGTAGTTGTTGGCACCGTGTCTTGCACCTATCTGAAATAGCCAAAGGCAGCGTTCTCTGTCTTGAGCAGACAGCTGAGGCGGAGATGAGTCATCCTCCCACACTGAACCTGGTGCAATACTTTTCCTCTTCCTCCTCTCATTTGCTAATTTCCTCCACTCTCCATCACTATGCTTAACAGTAGATTTCCAGCCTGTGGCTGAAGGAGCTCGGGGAGCTGGACTGGCCGCACACATGATTAATATTAAACATATTGGGAATCTCCTTCAGCACGCAACCTACACATCACAGGCTGATTCAAAAGAGAGTAAATAAAGCTTGAGCGAATACATTAGTGTTTAATTAAGAGAGAATAACTTTATGTAAAGGTTGAATGTGTTAAAGGCCCTTCAGAGTGAAGATGATACAACATGAGACTTGCAAGCTGTGGCATTTTTACACACACAGACTCATTTCACAGCAAGTATCATTAAGAGGAAATTCTACAAGCCTTCATATTTCTGTATTTCATATGTTCTGGGACACATCACTTTTCTCCCACCTGGGAGTCTGTCCTTGCTCTCAATGGCCCATACCAGAGCAGCACTATTTCAATACAGGACAGAAAATTGAGAAGGAGAAAAAACACCCATGGCCTCCTTTTAAAGAACCTTCTGCCCTAGAAACTTTACCCTGCTTTCCAAGCATTCTCAAAAAAGACATTTCAGTCCTAGAGTGCTAAAATATGGCGTGACACTGGTGTAGGTGAAATGAAGAAAATAGACTTAAAGGGACAGTTCACCAAAAAAATGAAAATTCTGTCATTTACTTGCCTTCATGTTGTTCTGATTGCCACAATAAATATCATGCCCAACAACCTTCAGCAAGCTATAAGCTATAGTTTTAAACAGTAAGAAGATAGGTAAATAATATCTAGATATAGTTAATTTGATGATCTACTATCTATCTAAACACAACACAATTTTGTTTGTGTGTATAATGCCCCTAAACAGAGACTTTTTAATTATATATATATACATTACCTTTTTTACAGTTATTTTATATGAGTGAGGATTTTACTATCCCTACATAAGCATTTTGTAAATGATTAAATTGTAATTATTTTTATTATTTATTTTCGCTAAAGGACTGATACTTTTATGGTGTTTTGGATTTTTTTTAAGCTTGACAGTAATAACTCACTATCCACTTTCATTTACAGAAACTTCATTGAAAGCAAAACGAGACCGGAAGAAAGAAAACAAAAACTGTATTCTGGGGTAAATATTTCTTAAAAACACTGTGTGTTTTTACAAACACATAGTGTTATGTAATAATCTGAGTGTTTGAGTCCATACCTGCTGAACTATTGTGGTCAACTCCAGACACAGCTGAATCACATTATTCCTGGTCATGGAGTAGTCTGCCACGGCAGCGAACGGAGACCTGATGAAGAAGTAACATCTGCCATTAACCATTAGATCACTTCTAATCACTACCACATTTTGTGTCTAACCTTCCTTTGTCTCGCTGCACTGCCAAATGTGTCTAATTCAGGCAATGCAGGACATTCATGATGATAAATGAGAGCTTAAAGGAAGTGACCCAAGAAGGATGTGGAGAGGGAGGGAGATGAAGATGAACAAAAACAGAGAGAGACAGACAGAGCTGAAAGCGAGAGGAGAGAGTGGATTTCTCACTCCAGTGCACTAATTCACAGAGGCTCGGGCGGCAACTAAAGCTCTGCTCACGTGCTACATCATACAGACTGCAAAGATCACTGCCTTTCTATCACCATCAGAGTCTTTCATTTAAACCGTGCTGCTCCCTTTTGTGGCCATAATAACTGATAGAGCACTGAATTTTCATCTTTCATCAAAATTTTTCCTATATTAGTAAGGTATTTAAAAAGTCCAAAAGTTTGGGGGCCAGTCATTTTTTTATTTAGTATTTATTTATTTTTTTGCATGAATGAAATCATACTTTTATTCAGCACAATAAATTAATCAAAAATTACAGCAAAGAATTCTATTTCAAATAAATGCTGTTTTTGTGAAGAATCCTGACAAAATGTATCATGGCAACTGTTTTCAACACTGATTGAAATGTTTCTTGAGCACCAAATCAGCATATTAGAATGATTTCTGAAGGATCATGTAACACTGAAGACTGGAGTAATGATGCTAATAATTCAGCTTTGCCATAACGGGAATTAATTTTTTGAAAATAGGAAACAAGTGTTCATGCACTGTACAAGTGTGCGTGTTTTCTTTCAATGTGTTTCATGACACATTATCATAAATGGTGCAAAACACCCATCTCCTGCTTATAGTTTCAGTCAACTTAATTTGTTCTAGATTGGTTCACGTGAAACTTGTATGTGAACAATCCAAATTAACCATATCAGATATCTAGTGTGACTGACCCAAGACATCGACTAGCAAAAGAACTAATCAACTAGTCGACTAGATGTTGCAAACAGTATCACAGAAATCTTCTCTGCAGAAGAAAGCACATGGGCATCGTTTATCTTAATGAGTGCACTGAGCGCACATATCTGACTCCAGGGTTGTTATCTTACACTTTATAATAAGACTGTAACAAACGAAAGCTGATCACCCAGGACTGCACTCCTGCTGTCATCGTGTCTGGTGAGAATAAATGAGGGAGACCCAGAGGCCAGGAATATTCTAGGGAGATACAGCAGCAGATTAATTGCACTCTGGAATTATGAGTGTGCGGTTACACAGTAGACTTGGCGTACTGCACTAACGAGGAGGCGTGGCCAGCTAAAGCATCAGCTGATGAAGGAATTAACGCAAACCCACAAAATGTGACCTTGCGCAAACACTTGAGAGATAAACAGAAGCGCTTAGCAGGCACGCTGGCTGCTTTCAGGGCCAGCTCCTCCGAAACAGAAGAGACTTACGTAAGCGCTTTACTCATCTTTTGTTTGTCAGCTGATTGCTCATGGGTGTTACATAAGGAAATCGGCGTGACTGTGTCATCTGTGGCCTCTCGCATGACCTCACTGATGAGTTCGAAACAATGGATCCTTTCAGATGAGATGAGGGGTCATGTGACCGTATGCATGGTAGATAAAGGAACGGGATCACTAAGGCTGCTTTGATTGAACTTTGTGTTTGCTAAATACAGGAGCCCTAAAAGACACTTTTGGACGCTATGAATTTATGAATTTAAAACATCAAATAATAATGAATGTGTGAATAATGTGTTGTTTTATCATCAATAAAGTATTTTTTATTTGCAAAAATATGTGCATGTGCTATCTTTCTTTAAATACCATGTTGATATTTAGTATTTTGTGAAATAATGCAAAAAACATCCATAAATTAAGTGTGGCTAAAGCTTTTATTATTAGCTTGAATTTTTATATTTTTAGTTTTAATTTTTTGTAGTTTAAGTAATTGTGTTAAGCCTTTTATCATTTTTATTAGTTGTTTATTAAATATTTCAATATGTATTTTCTATTTATATCAGTTTAAGTAATTTTAGTACTTCGACATTTTATTTAGTTGCCAATGCAACATTTCTAATTTTTGTATACGTTTTTCATCTCATATTTATATTTCATTTTCAGTTAACAAAAACTACTTGAAATAGTTTGTTTTAATTAACAATAATTAAACAATAATAATTAAAACAATAATTAATCATTAAAGTACTGGTGTTCAAATACTTTTAGGGCCACTATATATGCAGCTGCACATTTTTAATGAATGTAAAATGTGTCTGTACACATCTGTGTTTGTTGTGAGTGGTGTTTGTCTCTTTGCAGGACTAACCTATCCAACCAAGCCAGCAGGCTCTTGGCGGCAGCGATGAGGTCCACTACAGAGGTCAGAAAGTCATTAGGAAGTTTTCGGGTGGCTCTGCCGTCATAGTGACCGCCCCTCCGCCGGCCCATTATGAAGTTCTGCAGGTTCTTGGCTGACGCGTTCAGCTTATGGGTCAGAGTCTTCAGGTTCTCTGTTTCTAGTCCATAGTTCTGAATAAGAAAGAGAAAGTGAGACCATCACAATCTCCAAGAAACAGCTAAAGACAAATTTTTGTAAGCATTGCTAAACTATGACAATAAAAAAAGCCATTTCCCATAAATAAATCTCTCTTTTCTCTACTTTATAGAATTTTCACTTCTGCTCCAGCTTCTGTAATACTGTAGCATACTCTTGAAACTCTGCAATGTGGTACTGCATATATTTTTGGCTCCTGTCTTCTGTGACAAATTGCTTGTGATGTTCCACATTTGTAAGTCGCTTTGGATAAAAGCATCCGCTGAACGATTAAATATACGAAAATGGAGAAGGAGAAAATGGTAATTTAGAGGCACACAACTCACGCTATGTTAACACAATGTTAACACAAAATTTACTAAATACCTTGCTATAAAAATATATATGAATATACAGTATATATATATATATGCTTTTCAAAAGGTTTGGGTTGGTATACGATTTTTAAAATGTTTTTAAAATAAGTATCTTCTGCTCACCAAGCCTGCATTTATTTTGATCAAAAATGCAGTAAAACAGTAAGATTGTTAATCAAATATTTGTAATATATTTTTAAATGTAATTTATTGTGATTTCAAAGAATTTTTAGCATCATTACTCCAGTCACACGATCCTTCAGAAATCATAATAATATGCTGATTTGTCTGCTCAAGAAACAACTTTTAAAGGGGTCATATGATGCGATGTTAATTTTTCCTTTCTCTTTGGAGTGTTACAAGCTCTTGTGCATAAAAAAGATTTGTAAAGTTGCAAAGACTAAAATCTCAAAACCAAAGAAATATTCTTTATAAAAGTTAAAAGTCAGCCACACCTACCTAAAACGGCTCTTTCTAACATGCCCCCACATATCTATGTCATTGTGTGGGAAGATTTGCATAACACCGACCAAATGTTCACGCAAAGAACGAAGGCGTAACTTTTTATTCTCGCTGTAGTCTTGTTGTTGCCGCCACCATGTTGTGAAGGCATTGTGTTTCGTTGTGAAAGCGAAACTACTTTGTTTGGTCTTCCAAAAGAGGACGATATTCGCTTCGTTCATGCCTAGAGCTGATCCGTGCTGGCCGCTGAGACATACAACTTTGGGCTGTGGATCACCGTGGATGAAGCGGAGTCTAGCCCGTGGTCGTCACATGTGGTTTGCCGCAAGCCCTCTGGACGCTCCTTCGTCAAATCCGCCGGCCACGCCGTTCTCAAGCCAGGCCGGCCTCTGCTCACTCTAGCCCTCCAGCCGTTCCTCACTCTAGCCCCTGGCCTCTGCTCACTCTAGGCCTCCGGCCTCTGCTCACTCTAGCCCGCCCGCCGCCGCTCACTCTAGCCATGTTTGTGATGCTGTGTTTCATTGTGAAAGCGAAACTACTTTGTTTGGCCATCCAAAAATGGACATGACTAGAAATCAGTGGTTAAGTTGTATACTGTTCCAGAACAGTTCAACCCAGATATTCATTTGTGTGCAGCACATTTTCTGGAGGACTGTTTCCTGATCCTGATAGAGTAGACTACAATCCCGGCTGTTCTGACTCACAGATTGTAAGTATGTTTTTTTATATTTAAAGAGTTTTTATATTTTCTATTTTTTATATTTAAAGCGAGTTTTTGAGCAGTGTAGAGTAGCTTTTGTTGTTTGTCATTTCTCCGATCACAGACATGGTTTTATGTTTACGCGGCGCGATGAAATGCAACGTGTAAAAAGACAGTATAAATAATTATAAACCATAATTATGTCCCCACTGGATGCAAAGAAAGCCTCGTTTATAATGGGTTTTAATGTTTTTGTCTCGTCGCTCCGGCCTGACAGGGCATCACAGTATGGTAGGGGCGTAACATTTCCGTCACACGCTTGAGGTATTCGCCCAATCATAACGCACTGGATAGCTGGCCAATCACAGCACACCTTCTTTCAGAACCGATGAGCTTTGTAAAACATCGACACATTTCAGAAAGGCGGTGTATAGAGGAGAAACAATAATGTACAGTATGTAAAAAATAATGTTTTTTTTTACCTTAAACCGCATAACACAATTTCATTACACCAAATGCACAAAATAATGTTTTAGCAACATCATATGACCCCTTTAATATCCATGTTGAAACAGTTATGGTGCGTGATATTTTGTGGAAACCGTGATACTCTTTAGAAAGTTTACAAAAACAGCATTTATGCAAAATAGAACATTTTTGTATCATTATAAATATCTTTACTGTTACTTTTGATCAATTTAATGCATCCTTGTTGAATACAAAGTATCAATTTCTTTTTTTAAATCATACTGACAAACCTTTGAACAGTAGTGTGTATACATCAATGTATGTATTGATCTACTAATTTTCAAATCAACATTAAGATTTTAGGCTAACATTTATATAAATGTATCCATGTATATATATTTTTAATCACATTTAGCCTTCAATAGTTCATTTTAAATGCACAGTCACAGCAACTTTCCAAATATATTTCATACATAAAGAGATATTAGAATATTTATGCAAGATTTAAGATACATTTTTGGGTATGTTGAAATGAATACAAATAGCAAGTGGATAACCATAAGTATGTTCTACATTATGCATAGAAATGAATAAAAATAGCAAGTGGATAAGCATAAGTAAGATCTACATTATGCATAGATTACTGCTGGTACTGGCTTGTTAGTAGGCAGTGTAAGAACCATGGTCAAATCCCTCTGCCCGATACCCCCTTACAGTCATGTACTGTGACACCACAGTACGGCTCTCCCAGAATGCCTTGCTGCACACAAAAGCCAGAGGGGGTCTGTCTTGCAATAGAACCAGCATGAGGGATATACGAGTAATCATATTTAATGCAGCATGGCTCCATGTTGGACAAACCCAGAGAAGCATTACATAAGAGGCTTTCAGGCACTAGCTGGGCTTTAGCACATGACATAACAAATGGTGGGAACAAAAAAAGAGGCCAGTTTGCAAATATATTGGCTAACATACCCCATTCACCCTCCTTTTTCTACCCTCTTCCTTCATCCACTCACGACTGCTGTGCTCCTTGTCTCACACTTTTCTTCGCTCTCCCTCTGAGCCTTTCTCTCCTGTTTTAATTTGTTATCCTTTTCTCACCCGACTGCTGCCAGTATTCTACTGACTCTGCCCACCTAATTTTTCAGTTGCTCCGCCTCTCTTTCCCTCCTTCAGCATAGGCGTCCTTATTTCTCTTGTACCCTATCAGAACAGCCTAGAATCCGTGTGCAGGATGACAGTGGGAAATGGAGGGATAATCCAAGGGATTGTTAAGGATTTAAAGTGTTTGTTTTGGCTATTATTAATTGCACAGGATGCAATTACCATAAACATACAGGCAGCATGGGAAAACAGGGTCAGGTGCTTCAAGAATAAAGATAAACATATAGTACTTGATCAATTTGGGCATTTTAATTTGCCAATATCTACAAGAGAGGTTTTAAACTGTTTGATGACACAGACCCTCAAATATGATGATCCTCTTTCTAAATGCCCCTTGCCTTCCTAAATGTATCTTAATGCATCTAAAAGTATCATGATGATAGGCAGAAAAAGTAAATATATTTTTCTAAATATTTTCCATATAATAATTAACACACATTTATAATATTTTTATGTACATGTGTATGTATGTGTATGTTTTTTTTCTGATTTGTTTGGGGAAACAAATATGGGATTCAGGCAGAGGTTTTATATGTACTATATATTTATGTCTTTATTCATGTGCTCTTTATGTATTTATTTTGAACTATCCCTGTAAATGCCAAAAAAAAAAAAGATTATATAATTTAAAAATTTTTTTTACACTTTGAAAACCCCTGATCTATTGAACTAGGTGGATGTAATATATTATGCACATAATACATCATATATAATACACCCATGGAATATAACACAGGTGGAATGCTGGATTGACCAATCTGCATCCAGAACTGTAACTATGCATTTTATAATTTCTATTATGCCATTTCAGTTATGTTATTATAAAAACAATACACTGCCATTAAACAAAACAGTTCTTCAACAAGACGCTATAAAACTCACTTACTCGGTAAAGCAGATCAAATTTGTGTGGTGAGAACACAATGCACCTGTATGTGTGTGTGCGTATGTGCTCACCAGTGCACAAAGCAGGTCCACAGCCTCTAGAATGAGTTCCTGGTGGCCGATTCGAGAAACGCCCAGATCCTCGAGCTCCTGATGGGTGATTCTCAACAACTGTTCACCGCCCACCTTTTCCTGCTCAAAGTTCTTAATGTACTGCAGTAGACAGTCATCCAAACCTTGAAAAGAGCAACACACAGCAAAATGAAACATCATTCAAGTTGCTAGAGCATCTTGGATAGTACGTATTCATTTACATCCGTTTGGTTACAATCTAACTAAATGAGACTAAAACAGACATTATAAGCAACTCCCGACATGGGAGTGTAGGAGCCGACTGCATGTTTATGTGGTGGCCCTCAAAAGAGTATAGGTACAGTGTAACCAGTTCTACTTCGCCTTGCTCCAAGCAGGATTTGAACCACTGTCTCCAGCGTGGGAGGCGGGCGCTCTAACAAGGAGGTTAAAGGCCACGACCTCTAGCGTCAGTCGCTAGAGCACCTCTTGACATCAGGGGAGTGAGGGTTACACATGCACAGCTCTTACTAGCCTACGACAGTTATGCCGAGTTCACACTGCATGATTTTAGCCCCGATTTTCACTCGCCGACAGGTTTTGCGAAATCGTCGACAAATGCCTGACATCGGAAGCAAATCGGTGCTCGTTCACGCGAGTGACAATCACGCAGTGTGAATTATCAAAGACGCGATCTGAGGGAATCGCCGACATGTTGCAGACGCCTGTGAAATATTTGGCATGCTAAATATCTGGAGCGATTCACAATCACGCTGTGTGCAATGATTTCTGACTGAAAACTACATTGGCGATGACCTACAGCCAATGAGAGACCAAGATAAAGGGCAGTGGGAAGTTTGGGGAGGAGTTATAGACAAGAATATCAGTGTTTTAATAGATATATGAACAATTATAGCATACAGAAACAAGCACAAACATTTGCTTGACCAGCCACAACATCAGCATAACAGTTACTGCTAAATGATTTACCTCCAACTCTCTTTGCAGAACACCCAATCCCTGTTCCCTGCATCTCCCTCCTGCATAATATGTTTTTCTTTTTCTCCTTGTAGCTGAAATCAGCTCACAGACAATTTGCAGTCTGTATATATATATTTTTTAATAATTACAGTCTCGCTCGAGAACTCCGGTCTGATGCACGCGGGTTCTCGCATTATTTTCTTATCACTTCTCGCGTGTGTTTTGTTGTTAAACGTAGTTTGCGGACCAGACAGAGCTTTCGGCGATTCTTTCTATTGTGAAGTCATGCAGTGTGAACCCTCCTGTCGCCGATCCATCGTGCATGTTAACACACCAGCAACTGAAACGCATACCCCGCACCTATAGTCACGCAGTGGTGAAACAACGGCGATCCTACATTTTTGAAAAGCGTTCAGTGTGAACTCTGCATTACACTCATCCCCCTAACCATACTGCCATCTGGTTCCCGGCACCAAATGTAACCTTGTCTACTTATTCCCTCGCTCCTACGGGAATTCAAACCGCGGTCTCCGGCATGAGCGGGCGCTCTTAACAGGGGCTAAAGATTTACATGCACAGCTCTTACTAGCCTACAGCAGTTAAAACAGCACACATAAAAAAACAGTAGTGAGGGATTGTGAAAGTCTTGGCACACAGCTGTTTAAACAGGCCTCATTTTGTGGACCGGCACAGACTGAGACACACAACTTTGAAATGCTTTGCTGTCATGAACAGACATCAGTGGACTTCAAGCACTATTGTCACTAATAAGGGAAAACCTGTTTGGCAAGAGCTAGCTGTTGTCTGGGAAACACGTGTCCCCTACCCTTCTATACTGATCCTTTGCAATCTTCTCCCACAGATTCACACAAAACAAAACACCATATATTTATAGAAGAGAGGCAGAAATTCTTTAACACATTCAGCTAAACCAAAAGAAATATGTTGATTTGAGATAATTTATGTACAAGCAAGCAGGTAGTTATTTGCATATAGTATGATTCAACCATTCTTAGGACTACAGGCTGGAAAATGTGCAAATAAAACGGTCTCAGATGAAAAAAAAAACTTGAATATAATATATATAAAGTAATGTTAAGAAAACGTTGTGAGCATCCGTATACAGTGGCATTTACCAGCATGCATCAGCATTACGTAATATCCGATTCACAAAGACTTTTATGAACCATTTTTTACATGAGTCGGGCAAAAAGATTCACGAAAAGTCTCATATTTGCTTATGAGCTAGCAACTTGAATCAGATTCATACTGGGTTTACTGACTCCCTCACTGCACCGCAATTGTAATTAAAAGATATAAATTATATAATTAATATAATAAGTTCAAATCATTATTCAATATTTTGCAAAAACATTCTCAGGCTCAAGGCTGCAAATCAATGCAACATCAATCAATGAATAAATAATACAAATGATATGAAAAGAGACAATACGCTCATCAAAACTTTGCGAGCATCACATGTTGTTTCTTTCATGTATGATCTGGTTTATTGTCAGCAAGCACCAGCATTTTTCAAAAACAAATGCCAGTTATGTCTGATTCCTGAAAAGACTCTTATGAACCATTCTTTTCGATAGTCAGTTTAAAAAGATTCATTAAAAAGCCCTTGAATTTTCTTGTAAATTAATGGCTTGAATCAGATTCACTCAGTCAGTGAGCTGAATATCTGGTTCACAACTGACTCACGAGTGTAATAAATACAAAATGTGTAATAAATCAATTAATGCAATTAAAAATAATAATAATAAATATTTCACAAAAAAAATAATTTAATAATGGTAATTTGGGAACTAAAATGTAATTTGGCTCCTAAATCTTATTCAATTAATTGACTTATTAAGCACCTTTACTTAAACTTCACTTCCACCCAGCTCCCTCCTTCTGTTCTCAGCACTATTCATTTCCTCTCCACCTCACTTAAATTCCCTCACAGACTTGTGTTTCACCTCCATGACTTTTCTGACTCCTTTATATAATTATATGCATGCTCATTTCACAACAAAAGACAAGGCTGCAGAGCATGTAATATGTCCCTTTCATCAAATCCCTGATATTTATCTCTCTGTTGCATACATCTAATGGACCGTAAGGAGAAAGTTCAGATATCGGCATGATTCAAAACTGCTGAAAGCGAAGGTTTCACGGCTTTGCATGCAATTTGAGGGCTTAACAAATCCGCTTCTTTACCAGGCTGATCTAAACTCCTTCCAAATGAAAGAAATCATCACGTTAGTCACTGTATGTTGCTATAGAGACGGTATAAGGCCGGGGAGAGTGTTTAAGTAGGACCTCATTACCAAGACAAAACTGGCAGTGAGATGAGAAGCTTATATATGACAAATAAATAAATAAAGAAACATCTAATACATCAATGGACTATTCAGAGATTTCAGCTTTTGTGTGGCGTTTGCATTGTAATGCTAATGAAATATTATAGGAATATTATTATTGAGACTCTCAATAGCTGCACTGAACAGCAATGGTGTAGATATATTTTACCATGACAGATTCACAACAGAAACAAGTCAGAAAAGGCAAGGCATTTGTTTTTGTCAGAAGAACTTCCCCAATAATTAGAAATAGCAACATGAAATCAATTGTCTTTTTAGCACTTCAACTAATCTCTATAGAGAGTGTTGCTCTTCCTGTGGCTGAGCGAGACAGTCCAGCTCACACAGCGCCTGTGTACACAAACAGTAAACTCATTGATTAGGAGGGCATTAATCTGCTGTTAATTGCAGCCGCTGTGGCTAAGTTGTGTTAAATACTACAAAGAAGAGTGCCGCACGTTCATCTGGGACCATTAATCTTTGTCAAGAGAGGCGGGTGGTCGGCCAACAGTCAGAACCGAGGAAGATGCAGCGAGAGGGTGAGAGTGAAGTAGGTTAAGGAATGAGTAAGGAGAGAAAGTTGTGCTGAAGAAGAAAATCTGATCGTAGCTTTACAATACATTGACTAAAGCGGCTTAGAAGCTGGTCCACTACAGCTGTGACCTGAAAACCTCTAAACTGCCCTGAATCCATCCTTTGGCAAACGGTGTGGCTCAGAACCAAAAGAGGGATCAGGAGCTTCGTAACTCTCTAAGCAATCGATGCTTACTTGAGTTACATAGAGATATAGAGTGTTTTCCCTCAATAAACTCTCAGTTTGCTGCTTGATAGTAAGTAAGGTAGTTGTTGTAGTAGTTATGCGCAGAATTAAAGGCATTAATCGGTGCCTATAAGTACTAATAACCCCAATCATGCAGTTCTAAAGCATTCCCAGTTATCTAAAATAACACCCTTTAAAAATGTTACTTTTGAAAAAAAAAAAAAGGTAACTGAATAAATATATATGTAAAATAATTTTAGCCAGTTGCCAAGGCAACATTTCTCCTGTTATTTAGTTTACCTTGATGTACTAAAATAACCTAAACTAAACCTAAGACAAATGAATAGACTATAGACTATTAAAACTTTATTAAACTACAAAAAAATGTTAAATATGACAAAACACTCAATAAATTACTACAATTTTAACTAAAATTAAAATGAACACAAAAGAACAAAAGATATAAATAACATCTAATTCAAAATATTAACAAAAGCTATAATAGCATCTCAATGATATTAAATAACACTGGAATGGAAATTCAAAAAGGCAGCACAATAAAAGTATGATAAAAGTGGTCAAATATGACTTTTACACCATATTTAAAGTTTTCTGAAGCCATGTCCTTTGTGTAAGGAACAGACCAAAATTTACCACATCATTCATTAATAATCTTCCCACCCAGTGAGCTGTTAGCCACTGCAACCAGATCCCTTGAACTCAAGAACCAGATCACTCTAATTCCTGAATTAATCGTTCAGACTGGTTTTGTGAAATGGATCAACCAATTTACTGATTCATCCAACTCAAAAGAACAACCTGGCTGACCATAACACTTGTTCAAAATTGTCCAAAAGAAAGTATTACAGGTTTGGAACTACATGAGGGGGAAGTAAATGATGACGGAATTTTAATTTTTGGGATGAATTATCCCTTTATTGACGACACGCTGTTTTCCCATTTCAAGACAGATAATTTCTCTGGGGTATTATGCAGGAATCTGTCTGATATTTGCACACTGCTACACACAGCTACTGTAGTTATTTTACAGTGTCTGTCAACAAACAGCAAAACAAGCTGTGTTTGGCCGATACGTGTGAAATCCCATTGAACTGCTCAGTTAAATAGATTAGTACAACATGCATTTAATCAAGGCTACATTTGAGCTTTATTGTGTGCAGTTTTATTGGATTTACTGCTATTATTCTGCTCAGAATGCCCATGGCACCACTCTGAGGGGACATAGGAGTGAGTCACAGGAAGCATTGAGGAGGGCAGGAAAAAAAGAGCATTGAGGGAAGGTCACAGGGCTCTTCTGCGCTGGGAAGGCTGTTGTCTGGCCTTCAGCTGCATCACCTGGGGTCATCACCACTGAACCGTATGCTAATGTTAGAGCTGCAACATGGTAATCGCAGTGTGCTAGGAAACCTGTGAATATGGGAACAGGAAACACTGTATAGATCATGGATTTATACAGAGAATATGTCTTCAGAAATATTCAAAACTGCAACAGTTACTATATAGAACAAATCTTTTGCTAGAGCCGTGGTGCAGTGGTAGCACACATGCTCTTGACACATTAAGGACAAAGCAACCCACTTGGTTGACATGTGATTTGCATCCAAACCACAACATGACCTAATCCCATTATTGATTTCTCCTTCACTGTACTGGCCAAAAGAAGTCAAAATATGTAAATAAAAATCTTTCTGCTTGTTGTTTTATATTACTCTGTCATTGTACTATAACAATTATAACTCTTTCTGGTCAATTCTTCAGGCCATTAACTGCAGCACAGACATCATAACCCATGGGCTCTGCTGTGCCGCTGTTATGCCACACATGTGCCTACAGTCTAATGATGCTTGGCGCACTAAAAAAACTTCAACCCCTATATTACATTTCCCATTTTAATAAGCCAGTTAATGAGTCGAAACAATGCAATTATTAATTGTATGGAGCCATAGCGCCGCACAGTCTTAAAAAAATGGAAACCACTGCCATATTCTCACATTCTCAGCACTTTTCAATTAAAACCCTCTCAAATGCTTAAAGGGCAATTACTAGGGCAGATTGCTATGCGAAATGAGTGGAAGCTTCCCTCCAAATGTTGCTGAATTTGTTTAAAGCCACAAGAGCTTCCTCACCAAAACTGAGACTCATTAAACTTTTGTAATACGGGTTCTGTAATCTTGTACTGCTTTAAAAGTAAGTGGATATTCTGGCCAGGCCGAAGTAAAGATGTACTGGGTGCAGTTAATAAATCATCAGTATGATGAATTATGAATAGCAGGTTTCAAACACACACTGAGCTTTGCCATACGTAATGAACTTGAGAAATTAGTAGCTTTCCAGCCATCTGATTGGATACATTCTCACCGCTTGTGACACTTGAAATATTATTCTGAAGTAGTATAACTTACATTGCACCAGTTACCAGCCATGCACTAAGAAATTGCTAGTACATTTCACAAACAATTACAAGATATGTCAAATAACACTGAAGTAAACATGATATTTTGAAGAGAAAATCTTGTTTTTACACACTGGCAATACACCAACATGATATCTATTTTTAAACATAAATCTAATTTTACCTGCCATGTAGGAAATTTGTTTCAAAAAGATTTTTGAAGCGTATCTTTCTTTCCTCAAACTTCATCATAGAATTACAATAGTGTCAGACAGATGTAAGAGATTAGTCTTTGGGATGTCATTGGTTTTGCCAACTACTACTGCTTTTCAAAACTTGGACCATCAAAGAAGATCAAGAAAATCTTGCCTAGGAATTTACAAACAAGCTTCATATTATCTATGCCAGGACAGCTGCTGAGAATGTGTTTCCCTGTAAACTGCTGGAGAATTGCATTGGCAAAAAATCCTTCCTGGCCCTTGGATCATCTCTGCCTTAATCAAACGTAGACCTACGACACCCTAATCATCACAGCACCCTGTTTGTTTAGAGAATAAATAAATCCCAGAATTCTTCACATTGCCTGAAACATCTTTGCCAGATGGTGCAGCCATGTTTTGGGAATTGTGCACTGCAGCCACACAGATTTGCATATCACAGCTTGAGGAAGGATAGTTGTTAACTACACATTTATAATCATTTTAAAACAATAATTACTCCAGATTTGGACAATTTGCTGGGAATCTGGAATCTCATTCAGGCCTTTGAAACATTAACTATTCATCTAAAATTCTAAGAAGGTAGTTCTCTAAACAGTTGAGCCACTTTTGACGGTGGTATGTTAGCACAAATACCTGCATCTTATTCACTAACCATTGCAATATAGTTTAGCGGGTGCAGTGTTGTGTCCTCAACATTGAAATTAAGTCATTGACATCTTTTCTGCGCAAGCACAGCTACTTCTAATGTAAATTAGGTTCATTATAGATTATGCTTCTTTCACAAAAAATGCCCGCTGATGTTTGCATTGCGCTATTACCAACAAATGATTGGCCAATAGGCTAAATTACACTGACTAGTGATCATTGCAGTGGTAACTGCAGCTAAGTGTAGATATCACCAGTGCCAAAAGTCGAAATTCTGTGCCAAGAATTTCATTGTTTCAGTTAAATGAGAATTTTAAAATTGTTCTGTTTACGTATATATTTACATAGCATCAATGCAATTTGCCTGGTGCATGATCTACACCAGTGGTTCCCAACACTGGTCCTTGAGGCACCCCAACACGTTTTGTATGTCTCCTTTCTCTGACACACAAATTTCACATCTTGAAGCAGGGGTGGCGAACTCCAGTCCTGGAGAACCGCAGCCCTGCAGAGTACAGCTCCAACCCTAATTAAAACTCACCTGCCTGTAGCTTTCTAGTAACCCGTAGACCTTGATTAGCTTTGTTCAGGTGTGTTTGATTAGGGTTGAAGCAAAACTCTGCTGGGCTGCGGCTCTCCAGGACCGATTTTCGCCACTCCTGTCTTGGAGTCTTTATTAATGAGATGATGACCTGAATCAGGTGTGTTTGATTAAGGAGACATGCAAAACGTGCAGTGTTGGGGTGCCACAAGGACCAGGGTTGGGAACCACTGAACTACACAATCCTTCATTAAAAATCATGTCCTGACCCGTGCAGTCAGTCACCATTCTTTGTGAATCTGCTCTTAAAAAATTCAGTTTAAACCAGGTTAAATTGGCTGATTTATTCAAGCAAGAGATAATTACATTAAAATTAGTTGTCTCCTTTAGTAACCGATATCACGTTACAATTAAGTTTTATTAATTTTACATCATATTCAGTGTAAAAGACCAATCTTTCATAAAATATGATGTCAAACATAGCTCTTGACCTTTTCCTTTATGAAAACATTAAAATAGTCAAGATTCACCACTTAAAAGGCATCATTCAAAAGAGTAGCATTTATGTTAGGATTGTGTTCTGTTCTGTTGACTTTTATTTTCTTCTGTTTCCCATTGTCCCGGTTTCTTCTTCCTTTAGTTTTGGTTTTCTTTATTTCTGATTACTGTATGTGCTGTGTTTTCGTTTGTATCTGTCGGATGTTAACACATAGTGTGGTTTGCATTTATTTACCTATAATGTCCTTCTGAGTATTTCTGTTATTATTAATAAAGACTCTGTTATTTTGAAATACTCCAGCATCTTCATTGTCGTGCGTGTCTACTAGCAGCCACTGTCACAATTTACACTTTATTAAAAAATGTAATTAAATTTAATATAATTGGTGTTTATGTAACGTTAGACAGTTGCTTTCTGAGAATACAAAAAAATCTTCCAAGCTTAAAGTTCAACAAAAAAAAGTTGTTCAATTTTTGCAAGAAAGAAAGAAAAAAAAATATTTAATGGTATAATGTACTAATGAATTATGAACAGTCAATTTTGTTTTGAGGAGCTTTTTGGCACAATCTAATAAAAAAAATCAAGAAACACCTTATAAATCGTTTTGAATACATTGTATTTGTACATTTGTCCTTTTTATTGTATTTGCACATTCGTATTTGTATATTTGTACTTGTATTCCTTAAAATGAGTGCTTGAAAAAAAAACTTCATAAAAGTAATCGATTATAAATATTTCTTTTATATTTTATTAACAGGTAAAAAAATACTACTATTAATAATAATTATAAAATGTTTGTCCGTTTCTGTCATGCCATTGTACTCATCAAGGTTACTTGTTTTTTTTTTTGTTATTTTTGAAAATACAAAAAATATGGAAAAGTACTTTCAAGGTCAATGGAAAAAGAGGCTGTACATGAAAAACCGGATTAAAGGTATAATATAGGCTATTTAGTGCAATCAGTTGTGTCTTGAGATGCTTTTGATACCATTTTATAAGTCAGAAATTCAAATTATAAATTAATCCCATCAAAACTCCTATAAGCAGGTGTGTAGGAATAAACATTTCAGGAATGGAACCTCCATTAGGAATTTGTTTTCAAATAGGATGTTAAACACACCCAAATTTAAAATACAAAGCAGCCAATGAGATCATAATTACGTTTAATAATAGCCAATAATGTTCCAGGACAAAAAAAGTGACAGAAATTCAGAATGTCAGAATATGCCATATTTTGAGAATGACACACCAGGATCAGAACACCAACATCTTTTTGTGAATTTGGACATCCGATTAGAGATGTTCTTCTTTCTCTTTGTCTAGCACATATTATTGTCTGATTAAATTATACAGCTGAGAGCAATTAAAAATGAACCCAGCAGGCTGCTGATGCTGCAGTGTGCAAATATCATCTCTTCTCTCAGGGAAACTTAAGACAGAGAATTGACATTAACAAAGTGCAGAACAAACATAAAATAAGCCAGAAATTGAGAATACATGCAGCATCACAAATACCACTGAATAACACAGATGAGGACAAAACAATGAGGTAAAAAAGGACAGGACAAAGGAAGTAGGCTGAGAGAGCGAAAGTTTGTTTGTGAGTGAGAAAGAGATTCTCAATGTAAGAATATTGCAATATTAGCTTAGCAACATGCTAAAATATAAGCATCAGACTTAGCATCATGCAAAAACTCAACTAAAGTTAGTTGCATGTTTTCTTTACACTTCATGCAAAGTTCTGTCATGAAACTCTACATGGCGCAGACCGATAGGTTCTAACTCAATCTGATATAATCACATCATAATTCACATGGCACAGCTGATTGGTTTCTTTTCGTATCAGCAGCCAATGAGCTTGCTGCTCAGCATTCAAATATATGACTAGAGCTTGTGTTAGCAGTGCAGCTTGCTTCAGAAACCGTCCACCTTCCCCAGCTCCACCTGCATAGATCTGCTACGGGGTAATTTAATTTATGTTATATATGGGGGTAATTAGATGTTGTATGTGCAGCAGCAGTATTTCCTACATGCTCACAGCAGCATATCTGTGGATGTATTTGCAGTAGCAAGTCTCGGTACTTGCTCTGCCGCAGCAGCAGCCGCGTAGCAGACCTATTCTTCTGCAAGACAAACACCAGTGGTGGACAGTAACGGAGTAGTTTTATTTCGTTACTGTACTTAAGTAAATTTTTCAAGTATCTACTGTACTGGAGTAGTTTTATTTTGAGTAACTTTTCCTTTTACTTCACTACATTCCAAAGCATAAGATCGTACTTTTTACTTCACTACATTTCATAAAACTTATCGTTACTCCTTATAATATATCACGTACTCCGAGACGCAGAAGCTGTCTGATTCATGAATGAACTGATTCTTTTCAATGAACCCGTTAAATCGGTTCGTAAATCGCACCAAACGATTCATTCACGAATTAGAATGACCCGATTCCAGCTGTTCTCGAGTCGACAACTCGCTGATTCAAATGATCCGTTTAGTGCGAGTCTCCAGTGAACTGAATTCACAAGTAAGAACCGGGAGATCTTGTGAGCGCGCGCATGACTTATGCTGTTAAAAGTAAGTTACTAATGTCGAATTTTAGGATTCATTATTGTAACTGAAAATCATATTCAGGTCAAAGCTGTCAGTTGTTTGTGAACTAAATCTGGTGTAAAGGGTGATCTGTTTAAGCCCACTGAAATGATTGAATGCAGACACATTAACATCAGAGTCTCTATGTTTTAGGTCAAAAAACATTAAAATATCACAGATTAAATAAAATAACTCATGCATGTACATCTTCCCCGCTGCTGTAATGTTAGCAGTTTTACTAAAATGCTATGCATTTAGCCCTATGTGATGTCTGTTTTATATTGTTTGTCAGCACACTTAGCCTAAGTTACTATGTATCTGGATCAACTAGCTGAGTAGACAAATATAAATGTTTATTCATAACCATGCTGAAAATAAGTCAATGTTAGCTGATGCTAACTGTCTAACTAAGAAGCTCGCTGGTGCTAAATTGAGGTAATTAAAAAAAAAAAAAGTCCAAATATATTTATTCAACCACATAGATAGATACAATCGTAGGGAAATTAAGGAGTGATGTTTCAGACCTGGTACTACTAGTATTATCAAGTGGAATTGATGCCCTTTGGGGCATTTGGCCAGGGTGTTTTTACACCACAGACAAGGTTTGAGAAGAAAAAATTCTAATTATATTTTCCTTATTATATTTATTATTTCCTTATTGGTTATTTTGGGAAAATCCCAGGTATTTTGAGCAGTAGGATAATAAAAAAATATATGCTAATATAAAATTAAATGATAAAACTAGCCTATATAAAACTGTAAAATAAATATTCATTTATCTGTAATTTTTACTTAAGTACATAAAAAATCAAGTACTTTTGTACTTTCACTCGAGTAAAAAAGGAGTACTTTTACTTTTACTGTAGTAATATTTTATTATACGTATCTGTACTTTTACACAAGTACTTGATTTGTGTACTTCGTCCACCCTGCCAAACACATTAACATTGCCATGTATGCTATCATGCTAAACTCTCAGAGAGTTGTCATGACATAAATGTGATAAGTGCTATTTAACAATGATAATTTGTCTGGTTATCATTAGAAATGTAATAATACATTTCAATATAATGTCAATTTTTCACTTGGCAAAGAATTAGGATTTTGAATGACAGAACCATATAGCCTACCATATGAGATACCATCCCATTTCACATAACATTTATTATGATGAATGAATGTGTGATCTCTTACCTCATTGGTGGACAGAACCGAGTCCTCGTCCAGGCTGAGAACTGCATCAGTTTTGATAGCATGATGAGGGAAAAAACGGCCACTCATCGTCTGAGGAAAACAGGAAGTGACGTTAGTGATTCACAGATTTTCAGCACAGATACTGGTTGAAAGTAGTTCATTTACACATTTAGCTTTGGATTTGCAATTTTTTTAAAATTTGTTCAGAAATAACAATGTATTTATTAATGAAACTTTACTTTGACGCATCCTTGTCGATCATCGCCTATGTCGCTTTTGACATCTGTTTGTGTCTTATCTGTTCATCAACTGAAAGTCACAATAGTTCAACCGAAGTACAATATGGTAATTTACATCTTGCGGTAAGAAAAATGTATTTTTCTTACCGCAATGAAACTTTTTTCTTACCGCAATGAAACTTTTTTCATTGCTAAATAGTGTAGAGTGGTGTTGCTGAATCGTGTACATGTACTGTACACGTACTGTATTTATGTCTGTATTCTAGTGTCATTACATGTGTTTGTAGTCTCTCAGGGTGCAAAGGCCAATTCGATAAGTCATTTGGCCCAAGAAATTACTATTTTCTGGAAGATTGCATAGTTTCAGTCATTTAGCTTGCTGTCATACCCATAGACTATTGACTGTCCATATGGTGTGATTTCCAGGGGTCAGGGACACAGGTTTTTACGTGCAGAGAAACAAAGTCCTGTTGCAAAGTACAAAGATGTTACAATAAGCACGTCTGAGGAAGAATATTTAAAAGATTTTCAGAGTTTTGTTTGAGGCAAATAAACTATATGTATATTACTGTAGCACAACTTTAAATCCTTCTGATAACATCAGAGGAAGGTCAATAAAGTAATCAGTACTCATTGTGGTTGGACTGATATTTTGACTACACAGTCAACACACATTTTCTACTCATTTTTTTCAAAGGTGACCCTGCACAGTTCCCACATGCAACCTGTTAATGTTGATGTCTGTCTAATTAATTGTTTAGAAGTTTAGAATGTACAGCCTTTGACATCAACAACATAAGATCAGATTGACCTGTGCCCCTTTTTAGATTTCCAAACGATCAGAGAATGATTATTTGCCAGACAGTCAAAAGCACTGAGAACAGATTATGTATCACAGCAAAAGGGATGTCAACAGAGCGTTGGCGCAGAGATTCTGGCAATATTGTTGACTTGTCTACACAGTCACTATTGAGAACTGAACTGAGCTGGACGATCACATCACTGAATCAATAATGAACTGACTTTAACTGATAAATTGACCATTTTCTATTGTCCTCTTGTATTTTATCAGCACACGTTTTTTTTCCTGTGTAACACTGTAAAGCTGCTTTAACACAATCTGCATTGTATAAAGCGCTATATAAATAAAAGTGACTCGACTTTGACATTGGATTTGGTCTTCAAATATCTTACAGATTTTCTCTGAAGGTCCTATTTATACTGCCAAGCCGTTGAGAGGTTGACTGGCCACAGAACACTGTCGTAGAAAGACATGTTTAGCGAACGGTGTGACTTTGTGATATCAGTGATAGAGGGAAGGGGGGCTGTGTTTACCCATCATTCCCTCTGTGATTAGCCATTCATCACTGCCACAGCGCTCCAGAGAGATGATGAAATAACATGGTGTAAAAAGTCTCCTTCCACAGAGAAAAAAAACTGACATGTCATGTCGACAAATGTTAGATTGTGCCAACATACGGCAAAAATGTTAGATCAAATCTCGATACCAAGAATAATGGATTCAGCTTCTTTATCAGATCAAAACCAGCTGAAAACCAGCTGACAGCAAGTTATGTAATATTCTGTCATCATTTACTCCTCCCTGGGTGTTATTTCAACTTGTATGACGTTCTTTTTTTTCCTTTTTTCCCCCCTGCAGAAAAAAAAATATATATATTTTTTTAAATGTTGGTAACCAAACAGTTTGGCTAACCATTAACTTCCATTGTGTGGACAATCAGTACACTATATAGACAACATTATTGGGACATTTCACCAATGGGGAATTTAATGACATTATAAATGGCTTTATAAATACATAGACATTAATATGGAGTTGGTGCACCCTTTGCAGCTATACAAAACAACTTTAACTCTCCTGGAAATCAATAAAAGTGGGCATTGCATAGCAGAATGATCAAATGCTAGTTTGCTTAAAAAATGCAATATATAGCAATTTGTCCATTGGTTAAAAATAGCCAATTAGCCGCACAGTCTTAATGACATTAGCAGAAAGGGAAAGGTGTCTCAGTGGAAGACCAAGTTATTAGTCTTGATCTGGATATGGCCAGGAAAGGTCTAATCCTAATCTGGGTTTTGACCATGATATGAACATTTTTCATATCATTTAATGGTAGATTAAAAATCACTGTTTCCCACAGTCAATCCGCCGCACCATTAGGATGACACTGTTTTAGTCCATTAAAGTAAATGGAGGCTACAGGGGAGGTTCAAACCTAATTACAGCATTGACTCTTCATTAATACCTGTGAATAATTAATAAAACTGTTCATGTGAAAAGAAACTTTTTACAATCAAAATAACTCTACAAGTACCCCTGGTCCAGGGATGTATTCTCATTAGCGTAACAAGCTGTGAACCACCAGAAGGGCCGATATAGATTCAGAATAAACTAGGGAATAGAATACACTGACTGCCAAGTCTGTGTCATTAGTGAAGATATTAAATGTGTACAAGCCGTGTAAATCATTGATGCATGCAAAATTGATTCACAATGTCATGTTTTAAACTGTTTAAAACCCGTCTCGCTTCAGATGGGAACAATAAGGCATATAAAAAGTACTTTGTGTATTTCTAGTGAATTTAAAAGATGCCCTGCCCTTTTGACTTCCATTTTATGTGCATTATTTTAAAAAATAAATAGAATTTGCATTATTATATGTCACAGATGCTGTGACTGCAGCATTCAATATATGCATATCACTGCATTTATCATTTCGAGTATTCTCTCATATATGTAGGGGTTCTGGAAAGGACTATGTAGTTATCTGGGAGGCCAGCTGTCTTTGTTGACACATGGCTTCTTCCTCTGATATCACTCCTTTTCCCTCAAGACACGCTTTATTTAACTCTAAAGCTCACATAATCTTCCACAGGGACTGTCTGCTCTTTACTGTCTCTCTCTGTTTCCTCGCCTCTTCTCTTGCAATATATGTATTTTATGAGTTGGTCAATATGACATATTTATAAAAATAGACTATAGAAGCCCTGAGACACTGGGTTAGTTTCAGGTTCACCTGACCCCGATTAGACACATTTCTTAAGGAGCATTTACATAAGACATGTCAAAAACTGCTGGGTGGAGTACAAAAGAATGGAATGGAACACAACGTAGGGGTTTCAAGACATTTCTAAAGCGTTCTATAGATGTAGCGCTTATGGGACTAAAAAAATGTGGCACTATATAGAGTTGTGACACTAAAGACTTCACAGCATGGCAGTAGTGCTTTAAGACAATGCCCTGACAGGTTTTACAATGCGTTGAAGCACATCATTTAGCATGCTAATTTAAGCACTGCCGCTAAGGAAAACAATGCTAAAATCCAGTTTAGCCAGTAGCTTTCTTCACTGGTTTACCTCTGTGCCATGTGTATTTAAATTTAGTCATTATGATGCAAATACACCTTCTTTCTGTGTTAATGTATTTATGCCCCCCCCCCAAAAAAAACAAAAAGTAACTGACACCCTACTTACCTCTAACTTTAATTCATACCTACATGAATAAAAGACATTTGCACATGTTTAAATGCCATCACTTAACAATCGTCTCAGGTATAACTCATTCTAGATGAATTTTTGTTTGATGGTTGTATTTACTACAGAATTAATGATAACACAACTCGTTTTACTAGATTGGTCCTTGTACCTATGTTTCCAAGTTAATGGTGAATTTGGTTTTCGGTTTAAGATGGATGAATGATAGTTTTGCCAAAAAAATGCATGTTATCTATCTACGTGAACGATGCATCCGTGCATCGGGGATGGTCCTCCCCCCCCTCATAATTCTAAACAAAATGTCCATAACTCAATGTTCGTCTCCAATCGATTTCGTTTAGCCTACTTTTCCTAACAACTAAGCTTGCATTCCGGATCTGCCTCAAGTCCTATCAATCCACAAGTCAGTAGACCACTTCCCCCCCACGCCACATGTTCTTTCCACTCGTATGCATTTCGTCTTAATTGAATTAGGTATCCTCGTTATTCCCATAAAGGTAAAACGAGCACTCCTCACATTATATTGGATCTTTAATGTGGTTGGCCGCTTTTTGTTTGTAGCGTGTAATGTAGCAAATTACTTGTTCAAAATCGTAGGTGAACTGTAGTTTAACTAATGATTAGCTTGTAGCTTGGAAAAATCTACACTTTTAAAAGTAGTATAGCAAATTGCAGTAAAGTATGCCAAATAAACCGACCTGTTGCACAAATTGCTGTGCAAACTGTGTTCTGTGCTGATTTTAGTTGATTTGAGCTGATTTCCACCATGGAATAAAACTATGTAATTATGACTTTTCATCTCACAATTCCGAGTTAACATCTCAAAACTCTGACTTTGTAATAAACTCAGAACTGTAAGATGTAAACTCGCAGTTGTGAGAAGA
>JADLZN010001134.1:0-37917 GCA_018155175.1 Sinocyclocheilus anophthalmus | reverse complement strand
GAGAATGTAAACAAATTACATTTATTATGGAATTTGAGAATCGATTATGATGACTGTGATAATACTCAATGTGTTACAGAGACTGTCTCAAAGATTGACAAAACAAATGTACAAAATAAATTAAGAAAGATCATCCAGCCAAATTTGAATTTCTCCATTCATATGCATATTTTTTTACCTTTTCATTCCCATACAGTTGCAGTGTATTATGCATATAGAGGATTGTTTGGAGAAAATACACTGTTTTTATTAAGTGCTATGTAAGAGATCATTTGCAATCAGCCGGTTATTATCGCAAAATAAACCTTGACAAGATGCAACAATATTACATTAATATTATTAATATTAATACTTATGGTGGCCGAGAGAGCTCAACGCGCTTTTCGCGCCCCAACTTAAGGCATTAAAACATGCCAAATTGAAAAAAAATCACCAGCAAATTAACTTTAAGGAAAACATCTTTCCATTAGTTGACAACACACGCCACACACAGCCAAACGAAGAAAGAAACACGCCTGCCAAATCCTGACAAAAATGCCCAAACGAATAAGAGAAGAACATGGCAAACATGCAAATCGCACGGACCACAACGGAAATCGCTTTCAAGGAAGACCCAAAAACGTGTGCAGAAACGGGGTGCGGTTTGTTTTGTGAAACAGTGGACTTTTTTTTTGGATTGATTTTGCTAGTGAGTTTATTTTTAATTTTGTATGGTAAGATTATAACATTCACAGCGGGTACAGCTCATAGCCAATAATATATACGTTTCCAGGTACTCCGTGTAATGTCGTCGTCATTAGGCCTAAATATCTAAATAGACAAAGGAATCATTGCCCAATCAGGGTGTTAAAATAAACAAAAAAACTCACCTTTCACTTCACCGACAACTCCACTGAACAATAGCCACTGCACAAATCGTATGCCCAATTTTAGGAATTTTTATATTGATTTGAAATGATTTTATAAATCTCTCTGCTCATCACTTAATAAGAAAACTGTTAAAACTACTGTATTGATGGAAAAATATTGACTTTAATGTAAAGGTTACCTCCTGTGTATTCTTTGAAGTTGAAATTTTATGTGTAATTTTCCATTTAAGTTATTTTTTATATTTAATTTAATTTATAGATTGATTTATTTTACAAAAAAAAGAAAGAAAAGAACGATAAAAATGATTAACTTGAATTTTATTTGTTTTTGTTCTGTTTATATTTCATTTTTATTATTCTTTTATATTTTATTGTTTTTTATTCTGGTTGTGTATGTAATTTATTGCTATGACTGCATCCCCTGTGAATGTTATATCTTCAAAAAAAAAAAAAAAAAAATCACTAGCCCCCAGAAACTCTAAAAAAAAAGCAAAGCACATAACATCCAGCCGGTCTGTCGTCACTTTTTTGGAGTCCTTGAAACATTTCGTTGTGGTCGTCTCCGTGCCCCCACCTCCCCTAGATGCTATTTGCATGTTTGCATGTTTCTTCGTTTGCATGTGTTGTGAGGATTTGCAGCGTGTTTCTTCGTTTGCATGTGTTGTGCGTGTGTTGTCAAACTGATGAAGATATTTTCCTAATTTGATGGGGTTTTTTTCTATTTGCATGTGTTTTCTTAAGCTGCAGCGCATTGAGCTCTCTCGGCCACCGTAAATACTGCATATCAATGCAATTAATAAATGAAAAGCAAGATGTTGCCAGTTGTTTTTGTATAAAACAAGAGTTACAGCATTGCCATGGTGAATCTGACTACTAAATACTGTGATTTATAGAGAGCCATGTAATAGATGCCATTTAGTTGTTAATTTAATTATCTTGGTTAATTTGAAGATGGTTGCTATTCATAATAGAATTGATTATGTTTCAGTCAGTAAATGTTCTGTACCATGAAATGCAAAACTATATTGCAGCCTATAGCCTATAAATCATGATTTACTTGTGGATTGAGTTAAAGGTTCTTTTCATTTATTAAATATTCAAAATGTATTATTTGTAATTAATTTTTTAAAGGTCAGTCAGTTGATGTTTAAAAAGGCAACTAAATCATTAGCAATTATTGTATTATAGCACAACGATACATTTGCCTTAAATACAATTCGCACTGATTCATCACATGCCAATATATATGCTAAAATATTATTGAGACACTGTATATGCAATAACTTAAATATTTTTTGTCTGTATATACATACATAGAGAGAGGGATGTCTCTGAAAGAATACATGAAGCTTTTGAATAGCTAAAGTTAGTGATCAAGTTGAATGACTTAAGCATTTGAATTTAAGAGATCAATGTTCAGACAAGCAAAAGAAACTTTCAATTATTTACTAATGTGAAATGCGATACAAAACTTTACTACATGGTAAACAACAAACATCTAAAGTCCAATTTTAAGACCTTTCCAGCATTCTAAAACATTGAACCATTTTCCCAAAAGTATCGTCTTGCTTTGCTTTCATGAAAATCCCTTCATAACAAAGTAATGTAATCTTTTACTAATCAAATGTCTGTGTGTAGTACTGAACTAGTACAATGATTAAAGCTTGGCCTTTAATTCAAAAAAAATAGTATGCGTCCTAAATTGACAGAAAAAGACTTCATTTCCGTATTGGTGGCCAGCCAGGCCGTACTTTTCTTTTTTTTGAGTTTGTAGCGCAACACTAGGTACTTTTTTAAAGTTAACTCTTCAAATAGGAAGGAATAGATGAAGGGATACACACAGCTGCAAGGGATATATCTCAGCTTCGATTTAGAGAGGAATATCCAGTTAAGGCCACACGCAGAAGGACACAGAAGGTATCGATATGGAAGAAGCCCATGATCTAGAATATAGCAGTCCTCATAACGCGCAACCCAGCATCTCACTGAACAAGCCCATTTGGCGCCACACATAGACCACCGGGGACACCCATGGTGCGCTAGCTTAAACGCCTCATTTAAATACGCCGTATGCTTCCATTAGCCGGTCTCCTCTCCCTTATATTATATAGCGCTGGCAAGTCTGTTCTCTTGACTAAATCTCAGAAACCGGATTTCTTTACATACTAATCTACTAATTTTTCTATAAGACTCGGTTACCTACCTCACCCTCACCCTCCCCTCCTCATCTAT
This sequence comes from Sinocyclocheilus anophthalmus, assembly GCA_018155175.1. Classification (NCBI taxonomy): domain Eukaryota; kingdom Metazoa; phylum Chordata; class Actinopteri; order Cypriniformes; family Cyprinidae; genus Sinocyclocheilus; species Sinocyclocheilus anophthalmus. The sequence goes on along the minus strand of JADLZN010001134.1, from coordinate 34,816 downwards.
GTAATGCTTTTTTGTTTTTTTAACGCTGCATCATTATGTTCCCTACTATATTTAATCTACGCACAATAGCCTTAGTGCCTTTTATCACTATCTCTGCGCTAGCCCCCTTTTACATCAATCTCTGCAATATCAATCTATCAGACCCACACCACAATTTCATTTCTCGATACTTATTGTCTCACTACACTTTCTTAGGTTCCGGCATATGATCTCCTTTAGGCATCTTTGTGTATTTTATCCAGATTATAACTCCACCTCATCCTTTCACTCGTATTGTCCTTGTTTTGTGGAGCTGCTCAGGTTCCTTCGGCTCCGGCTTCCTCCTAGAAATCTACAAGCTGTTGTTTGGCTTCTAGAACCCCCTCCCCCTTTCGCCTCACAGGCTGGGACAACTCTAGATATGCCACCTCCTCCGCGTACCCTCCCTGCACTAGCATAGCCCCCCTATCTCACTCTCACACACATTCTGTTTCGTTATATCTCGCTAGGTCGTAATGCTCACTGCGTTAATAGGATAGATCGTGTAGCCGCAGTACAGAATTAGCTCATCGCAGCCACCTACGGATGACTGATGGGAGGAAGGCCGGTTATTTTCAGTGTGCCTCTGAGCAAGAAGAGTTTAGTTTTACCCCTTATTCAGGCCAATGGCTCAATGGGTCAAAGAATGCCAAAGGGCAAAGCCGCGCAAATCAACTAAGATTGTCTGCAGTGTCCCACCCCCCCCCCCCCCCCAGGGCGCTACCCACACTTTCTATCTGAAGAGTTTGGAAGCAAGTGACCGGCCAACACAGCTGTCGGAGTGCTAGTAAAGTGAATGAAACTTTGGCATTGCAACAACTATTGAGAAGATACAGAGATAGCCTTTCACCCATGTAATGTTACTCACATTTTGTGTCATTCAAACCTTTGTGACTTTCTGATCTCCTTGTTGGAACACTAAAGAAGAATTTGAAGAGATTATTTTTTCCATGACTATGCCAAGTCAGTAGCCCTTTATGATATGTAGGATATTACAGAGCTGATATGAAAAAAAGAAGTAATCGACAGAGTTGTAGCGAAAGACGCATGGTGAAGCCCTAAGGATGATGATCGCCGGAAATGCCCGCAGTCGAAAATTCGTTCCACATCGGCTTGCGATACAATACAGAATCAGAAATCATCATGGCAGCAATTTATCAGCAGAGAATAATGCTTTACACAGTACAGAGGAATTTGTGTTTCGTGAACAGAGTCAAGCCATACCACCAGCTATAGCTAACATGTATTATGACAGGTGACCAGAACATGAAAAACACATGATAATAAAATAAAAAGTCGCAACAAGTTAAATAGATGATAAAAAATTATGGTCTGGTTATACACAAAAACACAGAGACCTTATGGAGATGTCATTTGTGTCAATAATAGGATTTTAAAGCCAATACAGGAACCCACAAAATATTAGATGGAACATGACTTGCCCGTTAAGAATTTTAAGAATGAGAATCATGAATATATAGAAACTTCTTCTAAGATCATAGATGTATGCCCCTACTACGGCTGTGTGAGACATTTCCTCCTTCGTGATGGTCTTAATAGATGATCCGGAGCTGAATGCGTTTTTTTAAGAATTGTAAAGAAAACAGAAATGACCAATATACCGCCCACAATTATTGCCACCCTACGTGAATCATAGAATTTTAGCTGATGTGAGTAGTTGATTTGTTGAGCAGTGTGTGACATGCATGACAAACTTCATTCTAAGATCGTATAAAAAAGAGTGTGGTAAATAGTACGAGTACCACACTGGAATGATCCTCAGAAAATCCATAACTTTTTAAACAGTCACTGATAAATAGCACGAGATAAAAAGCGACTAGTTCATCACGAGATCACAAGTACTGAGCGAATCCTAGTGTGATGCCAAATGACAGGTTGCTTCAATATTATGTGACCTATCACGTAAATATTTTATGGCACCTTTGAATTTTTTTATGATGCTTGAACACACACATAACAGCACTTTTCAAGTGTTTGCCGCGCTAGAGTATGCTACCTTGATTGCAGCTGAATTAACTAAACTAAAAGAGTCTCTTTGGTTATTGCCATAGAAGATTGCATGCGGATATTTCATAGTCTTAAATAGAATTGATGGTATGATATGTATCCTGGAGTGATTCACAGCGTTTTTATAGAAGTTCTATAGTTGGAGGTGCCTGGTTCCTTGATGCACTGAAGGCTGATGGCTTTACCAAATGCCAGAGGCAGGAGAAGTACACATTTTTGCTAAATTTTTGGAACTTTGATAACCGTTTAAAATTAATCTAACATATACTATATAAATGTGGTAAGTGTGTAGTATAGTATGATGTAAATCTGAAACAGTACATGAGTCATAAGACCTACCTAGCGTCCCCGGTACGCAGTTAGCATTTGCTTCTTATGCCACCATTACAACACTTCTAGTCATCAGAATCTCACTGGAAGGTCATCATGGGCACCTTTAAAGATACCTTTAGCTGTTTGTTATCAGTACTGAACCCTGATATCCAGGAGATCCTACTCATATTTAAATACGCTACTGTTTTCTCCTGCCTGTCTGATAGTAAGGACAGAGAGTTAGGCAGGCTAGAATGACACTAATCTGATGGCCAGGTGATTTTAATACAATTGCAAATCAAACAAAATAAGACAAGGAAAAGCACAGCGCGGAATAAGAGGCATTACAGAAAACAATGGGTGTCAAGCCAAGTGAAACACCAGGGCCTTGGTGCTATAGCACCATGGGTTGTTTACTTCGAAGGAGATGAACAAAAAGCAACCATGAGCTACTATTGGACATAAAAGAAGTACGGGTATCTGTGGTCCATGAGCATGGCTACCCTAAGGGCCAGACAAACAAGTTACACACTGTCGAAGAGGCGGCCCAGAAAACCACCACACACACGGAGCAACGATGATAACAGAAGTTATGCAATATTCAAATAACTAGGGGCGCTTCTATGAATGAAATCTGTTTATTTTTCCAAATTTCCATTTAAATTTTTTCCCTGCGAATTCCATTTTTTCCGATTTCATTTTTTTATGGATCTCTTATCAGTCTTTAATGCTCAATTAAATTGATATTAATCAAAAAACATTGTCTAATTGCATTTTAAATCATTCGAAACTTACAATCTAGCACATAATATGTATCAAAAACGTGTTAACAAATAATGAACGCGTTATATGAATTTTTTTCTTAATCCTCACCATTTGTTTTTGTATTGGTTACCCAATATATCGTGTTGTTACGATGTCTACTTATTGTAATGCTAGCCCATAAAAACAACTTGATTTATTCAAATTGATTCTTACAATATCCTTATGACATTTTTCCCTCAGAAATTATGTGTTGTATATTTAAATTTTTCTGGTTATCAGAAAAATTAAACAAACTTTATTTTTGGAGATTTACTTTTAAAATTAAATCATGGAAGAAATGTTTTGTGGTTATTCCTTAAAAAATTAAGTTCTAATAATTTTAGTGGTAGTACATTCTACTGAACATAAGCTAATATATTTCTCACACAATGTCTTCAATTTAAACCAAACTTTTTTTTTGACGGGTTGCGTACCTTTTAAGTTTCTGAGTGTGATATAGTTTCTCTCAAATGAAACGGTAAAATGCTCAGGAGATCTGACTTTCCGACGCCACGTCTCGGAGATTGATTTAATATACGATGATACTTTTAGTGAGGTGGCAGACGCTGAAAACAGCCACTGATGCGCACGTGACGAGATACGTCACGGTCGTTATTAACATTTTCCTGTCGGACTCAGGCGGGGGCTAGAAGCGTGAGCCCGCCCGAGCTAAGGAAAGCTTGGGCGCGATTTGCGCCGGGTAAGGCCACCAGGTAGATTGACTGGCAGCCCGCCGGAATCGACCAATAAGCCAAATGCCACCCACGTGCTTAAGCCGCTGTTATATTAGTTGCAAGGCTTTTCCGTAAATTCCGAATGCTATTACCATTGAGATTGACACGACTCTAGAAGTCTTATAATGAAGACTTTACCAATCAAATGCATTTTTCTTATATATTTGAAATTGTCACATGCGAAATGTGCAGCGTCTCGTATCAGGTCACCTCCACTCTTCACTTCGTTTTGGAGTAATCTGGAAATGTTCGTGCAAAGAACAATATTCTATAAGTAAAGATGTCAGCAATCCTGAGAGAGAGGGGAAAATACAAACAACAGGAAAAAAAAAACATAAGTTTAGGGTCCGCTTTCAAACTCCCCCAGCTATCAGGTTATGTTACTAAAGCTGTGATAGGAGAGGAAGTTGCTGCAACGCAATGTGAACCGGGCTACCGCTCGATCGGTAGATAAAACTAGTGTCAAGCGTCCACACCGATTTAGTTAGTTTGATGTCCAATATGAACTGAAGTATTTCAATTATTGTCTTTGTGTTTTGAACAAACTTGTATCATTTAAGGCGTTTGGGCCGAAGGACAGATAATCTATGGAGAACTTAGAAATAATCAGTCGTGATGAAGCGGCTCTGTCATGATGTAGTCTAAGCTTATCATTTCAAGGTGTTTTAAGCAGGTTTTAAAACAAATGTTTTAAATTGTTAATGAACATTAAGCAGTGGGGCAGAGTTCATTCTGGTAAATACGTTCATTAAGACGGTTTCAGCCTGATTCGCGCAGCGTGCACCTGCTCGTATTGCGACTGACTAAACGTTTTGCTAAACTTTTTGTTATGTGTCAAAAATTCTCGTCTTTGCGGTTATCCTCGTAAACAGTTATTTGTGTCTTAATCTGTGAGGCGTGTAATAGTTCAATAGTAAGCATAGCCTGCTCTAGGAATAGGCCTATATGAGATCTCTGGATTGAGCTCACCTATGATGAGCTCTTTAAAAAGATTCTATCACCAAAAATTAGATAGACCTAACGTCATCTATCCTTAAACTCCAAATTGTTCTAAACTTTGAGTTATCATTAGAACAATTACTCCTCAACATCAAAAGAATTTATGTTGTCCTCAACACTAAAAGAAGATATTGTGAAAAAGTGATTGCCCAACAGTTTCTGCGTCCAATATGCACCTCAAATAGCCTGTTATTTTTTATATTTTTTTTTCATCAAAGTCAGTGGGATGGGGGGGCCCAGCAAATGTCTGCTATACCAGTATTTTTCCAGAATATATTATTTTTACATCCAACAGCATGCAAAGGAGATCTCATACAGGTTTTAGAACAACACAGATTTTCCATTGAGGGCTCGTGCAAACTATTACTCTAAAGCAGCCTAATTATAGCCGCTGTTACCATTTGTGTCAATAATGCAATTACAAACATCAGAGAGAAAAGAAAAAAATCATCTTACTGTTTCTTCCTATCACTTTGCTTCTCAAAAGGAAATAAAGAGATGACTTGTAGTATATGAAGATTATATTACATCAGGATGAAATAGCACATTCAGTATATTTGTCGATTTGTCTTTATAACATGTATAATATTATTCCTCGTTGCCTTTCAGTTTTTTTCCAAGATAGCGCCGAATGTCTTATGTCATCTTTGTTCTGCTTGTAGCGTTATTTAGTGACTGTTTACTTGCTCCTTACTAGTAAGCTTATTTTTACGATAAGGCCTAGTATTATGTTTTTTGCCTTCGATTATGAAAGATGACGTAACAAAATTATAAATGTCATTGCCCATCAGAGCATTTGCATGTGGGGATAAAAGCATCTGCTTTTAAAGCTGTTTATTAGATAATATATATAATTAATTGTGATGGATGGGGGAAGCGGCCATTGCCACAGATAATAGATAAGTCAAATAAGTTTCCCCCCCCCCCCTGTCCCCCGAACGGCTACCAGTACATGTCTTAATGCGGAAAGCTGGTATCCTAGAATTCTTCTGCTTATGCTTTCAGCCCCAAACTCTGAAGTTTTGCATTGTTTATGTGATTATGACAATTACCCTTGCTTTTTAGATACATTTGTGGGACTTACCCCTCAATAAATACTAGCCTTTAGGAATCCTCAGCCCCTTCATGTCCCTGTGGAGTCAGCCTGACAGGTTCCATATTTAAAGGCGTTAGCCCTCCTGCAACGTTACTGATACATCTATGTGAAGAGAAAGTCTCTATGGTTGCCATCACTATATGTAGAGACTGAGAGACGGATTACATGTTGTGGCGGTATAGCTATTTTAATGTTTATGCAGATTGTCCTTTATGTAAGGTATCGAGACTTGCTCCACGAATGCTGTCGTCAAATGAGCGTAGAATACTGAATCCTGGAATAATTATTACAATGACTATGTTAATAGTGTATGATTTTATGGTATGTGTGTCAGGAATCCTTTTTAATTAAACCCAAAGAGCTAAATCAATACTTATGATATATGCCTGTTGTAACAGACTATTTGTGCTCGTGATTAAAATATTACAAATTTCCAGTGACAAAATCTTAGTTGCAGACAGCTATCTTCTCTATAAGAAATGCTCTTTTCCAACATGTTAGTGTTATAATGTATAAGGAATTGACGCATTTTGACTCTGTCTTAAAGGTGCCATCGTAGTAGAAAGTTGAGCTTCTCCCGGAAGACGCAATTTCTGATTATGCTGCGCCAGGTATATAGCCATATTAAAAGTGGCATTTAATGCACGATAGTTCCAAGTCAGTCTTAAATACACTTTCTTTATCTGTCGGGAGTGGAATGGTCTAGTTTGCCTTCACGCATGCGTTAAAATGGGTGCACAGACTAGTTGTTGCCATTACTCAAACAATAAGCCCACAGGATGGAGACAAACATCAGCAAACTAGGCACTATAATGTCCTCATAGAACCTTCTTAGATAATATGAACACCCACATAATAACTGCTTTAGGCTGTTGCCAAGGGAATAAATACAGCTATTTGCTGTTAGGAAGTATAAGTTGTATATCATATTGCGCAGCAGCTGAAGGCAGACCGGCCCGAAAGGCGAGAGAAATCTATTTTTAGGGAGGTGCATGGAAAGATAATCACCCAACGCCAACAATGGCAAACAGCAAATATGCCGCATGAGGGTGTAATACCACGCACTTGGAATTATGAAACTGTGTATGCATTTTAAGAAACTTTTCACAGAAATTAAGGAGACTGCTCTTGGACCTTCGATTATAATCTTCTAATATCGATTATTAGTACAAATAAGACTGTTAAAACTGTGGTAATAAGGATTACAAGAAGTTGGTTAAACATTGCAGATACAGTATCAGGAAATCCAATGATATGGCTAGTTGATAATTATATTGATTAATCAATGGTTAATATCAAGGGTTAATCAATTAGCTCACATATACATTTCAAAATGCTATGCATTTGTTTGTTAACGCCCAGTGCTAAAAGTTAACCATAGAAGGATTGCAAACAGAATAATGGATGCATGGTCATAATGACATATTATGACTACATTTATATTCCATGTCCTGCACTAAGAAGCTTAGCTACACAAATAACACTGTGTGTATCAAGTTCAGGCCCCGTCATGGATTTAGTATATCATTATTATTATTATTCATTCGAGAACTATTACTATACCTGATATATAATTTATTTATTTATTTAAAACGGTCTTGTGTATGCATGCAGATTTGAATTTAAGCGCAAGTTAATAGGAAAGCGTAACGAAAAGTTGGTATGTTACTAACTCACAGCTGTTTGATTGTTTCTACTGCATACGGTACGATACCTAGTACCTGACACAAACCCACAAGCCCAGGTTATTTATTAAGCCCTCTCTGAAGACACTCTTACTTTTTTATAAAAACAAATGTGTGGATGAGGTACATTGAAACGTAATCTAAGCATTATGAACACTGAAGAAAAAGAATAGTTTCCATGTGGGGGACATCCAAGATCAACACGAAAAAAAAGACCTAAATGTTGTTAACCGTTACGAATTCCTATGAGGTTTTTCCTGTAGTAAAAAAATCTCATCAATACTGGCCGCGTCTAATGAAACAGCACGATTAAGGATAGTAGCCTGCTTTCTAGCAGTACGAATGGCGGTTTATGCTCTCTTTTTTTTACACCTGTGGACTCTGGATCAAGTCAACGGCTAATGTCGTAGGCTTTGCTGCCTCGCTCCAGACGGGGAGATCAAGCAGTCTTTACTATGTAAACTGATATTATGTAATAAGATGCATCTGCAAAACATTCTGCCACGTGGTTTCTGTATTCTGACTTTCTGCACAGTATCGCAATTTATACTGAATCCACTTATTTCAAGTAATGCAAACCTGTAATAAACCTGTCTAATGGTGCAAGAAAGAGTTTTTGCACATACACTATTTCAGACAAAACAATAAAAAAAAAATGATGAGGAAACCATTGCCTTTCAAAAATGAAACATTTAGCAGATAAATAGAAATGCAATTTAAATGCCTTTTTTAACTACAGAATAACACTATTAATTTATAGAAACTTTTTTTCAACTTGTAAAATGTCTCACAAACTTACGGTAATATATGCTGTACATTACAGTAATGGTTCCCGCTTCATTTGTATGACAAAAAACTGAGGGTGTATTCACACCAGGAAAGTCCGCTAGTTCACTTGCTTTGGTCCGGACCAAATACAATGTTGATTTTTTTTTTTGGTGCGGTTTGCTTTCACACTGCCCTTTTTTGCAAGTGATTGTAAACAAAACCACATGTGTGCTAAGGTCATCAATTCATTGGACCGAATTCTTACAAGCAGGAAAAAAAAAACAGGAAAGTGCAAAAAACAGGCTAATCATGGAAATCTTTCGTAGTGCAGTTTTTATTCTTTTACTGATTTGGTGTTATCAGCTAACGCAATATGAATAAACTTATGAGCATCATATGAGACAATGTCATACAATGTTATTATGTAATGTAATTATGACTTGCCGAAAATAAAATCTATAGCTATAAAATACTTAAAGCATATCACAATGTTCACGCCCTAAAAATATACACAAGCTGTCTGTTTCTGAGCATGATTTCTGCAATTGGGTCGGATCGAAGTCGGGTCATATTCACACCTTAAGGGGTTAGTTCACCCAAAAAGGAAAATTAGCCCATGTTTTACTCACCCTCAAGGCATTCTAGGTGTATATTACTTTCTTCTTTCAGACAAATCCAGTCGGAGTTTATTAAAATTGTCGGGGCGCATTCCAAGCTTATCAGGGCGTCAGTGGGTGTTTGCAGTCTGCAGCCAAAGATTAGTGAAATAAAAAGCGCCCACCCATAAAAAAATGTCGTGTGAGACACTTTTATAGATTTGTGCATACTCGCCCTGGGGAGGAAACGGCTCCAGCTGTGCTGATCTTCGTGGCAGTATGACTGGCGGTAACGCCCGAGCTCCTGGATCCTTCGCTCAGTCTGGCCATTCGTCTGAGGATGGTACCCGGAGGACAAGCTCACAGTCACTCCCAGGAGTCGGAAGAAGGCTTTCCATACACGGGAGAAGAACTGGGGACCCAGGTCTGAGACCACATCTTCCGGGATGCCGTAGTTTCTGAAAACATTGGTAAATAAGCACTCTGCAGTTTCTATTGCTGTTGGCAGAACTTTGAGGGGTATAAATTTACAGGCCTTAGAGAAACAGTCAACTACGACGAGGATACAGGTGTTTCCGTCAAAGATGTGTAGGTCAGTCATGAAATCCACTCCTATGTGGGACCAGGGTCTCCATGGTATGGGCAGCGGGACAAGCTTGCCTACGGGAAGATGACGAGGAGTTTGAGACATGGCACAGACTGAGCAGCTTCGGACGTACCTGGTGACATCCCGGGCCATACTGGGCCACCAGTACCGGGCTTGGAGGTACTGAGTTTGGTACTGAGTTTGGCATTGTGATGTTGGAACATAGGTTTTCTCTTCTGGGCCTCCCAGCGGAGCAGGCTCAGTGTGAGTGGTGTCAAGGATGTCTTTGGAGATGTTCCATTGAATGGGGCTGACTATCAGAGCTGGAGGTAGAATGGGTTCCGCTTCGGTGGGTTTGTCGGGAGAGTGCAGGCGCGATAGGGCATTGGCTTTGCAGTTAAGATTTCCGGGACGGTAAGTGATGGTGAACTGGAACAGAGTAAAGAACAATGCCCATCTGGCTTGACGTGGGTTGAGTCTTTTAGCATCTCTGAGATATTGCAGATTTTTATGGTAGGGGATGACTGTGAAAGGATGGTGGGCCAGTGACGCCACTCCTCCAGAGCTAATTTGATGGCGAGCAGTTCCCGGTTGCCGATGTCGTAGTTCTGCTCCACTGGGGTCAGTTTTCTGGAAAAGTAAGCGCAAGGATGGAGGTTCACCATAGTGCTGCGACAGCACGGCCCCGACTCCGGTGGTGGTCCACTTCCACCACAAAGGGAGCTTGGGGATCGGGATGACGAAGGATGGGGGCTGTGCTGAAGGCTTCCTTGAGCTTTTTGAATGCTTCGTGGGACTTGGGCTTACCTCGGAGCAGGGAGGTAAGAGGAGCTGTGAGTATGCTGAAGTTCTTGATAAACCTTCAGTAGAAGTTTGCGAATCCGAGGAATCTTTGCAGGTCCTTAACAGTTTGGGGCTGCGGCCACTCCTTGATGGCTGTTACCTTCCCCTGGTCCATCTGAAACCCATCTCGGCTGATGACGTAACCGAGGAACTGAACCATGGAGCGATGGAATTCTTCTCCACTTCTCCAGTTTAAGGTACAGGTGATGTTGTCGGAGCCTCTGGAGGACCTGCTTCACGTGGTGGGCTTTGGGGCGAGTGTCGGCCAGGGCTTCCGGGAAAACTGTGGGGCAAAAAAGTATTTAGTCAGCCAAAAATTGTGCAAGTTCTACCCACAAAAAGATGAGAGAGGCCTGTAATTCATCATAGGTATACCTCAATATGAGAGACAAAATGAGGGGAAAAAAAAATCCAGAAAATCACATTGTAGGGATTTTAAAGAATTTATTGGTAAAATTAAAAGTATTGGTCCCCTACAAACAAAGCACGTTTCTGGCTCTCACAGACCTGTATCTTCTTCTTTAAGAGGCTCCTCTGTCCTACACTCGTTACCTGTATTAATGGCATCTTTTTGAACTTGTTATCAGTATAAAAGACATTTGTCCACAACCTCAAACAGTCACACTCAAAACTCCACCATGGCCAAGACCAAAGAGATGTCAAAGGACACCAGAAACAAAATTGAGACCTGCACCAGGCTGGGAAGACTGAATCAGCAATAGGTAAGCAGCTTGGTGTGAAGAAATCAACTGTGGGCGCAATTATTAGAAAATGGAAGAAATACAAGACCACTGATAATCTCCCTCGATCTGGGGCTCCACGCAAGATCTCACCCGTGGGGTCAAAATGATCACAAGAACTGGGAGCAAAAATCCCAGAACCACACGGGGGGGACCTAGTGAATGACCTGCAGAGAGCTGGACCAAAGTAACAAAGGCTACCATCAGTAACACACTGCGCAGCCAGGGACTCAAATCCTGCAGTGCCAAGACGTGTCCCTGCTCTAAGCCAGTAACATGTCCAGGACGTCTGAAGTTTGCAGAGAGCATGGATGATCCAGACAGAAGAGGATTGGGAGAGAATGTCTATGAGTCAGAGGAAACAAAATAGAACTTTTGGTTTAAATAACTCAAGGTCGTGTTTGGAGGAGAAGAGGAATGCTGGTTGATCCAAAGAACGACACTACCGACTGTGAAGCAGTGGGGGTGGAAAACATTCATGCTTTGGGGCTGTTTTTCTGCAAGGGGACCAGGATGACTGATCCGTGTAAATGAAAGAATGAATGGGGCCGTGTATCGTGAGTTTTTGAGTGAAAACCTCCTTCCATCAGCGAGGGCATTGAAGATGAAATGTGGCTGTGTCTTTCAGCATGACAATGATCCCAATCACACCGCCCGGGCAACGAAGGAGTGTTTTCGTAAGAAGCATTTCAAGGTCCTGGATTGGCCTAGCCAGTCTCCAGATCTCAAACCCATTTAAAATCTTTGGAGGGAGTTGAAAATCGTGTTGCCCAGCGACAGCCCCAAAAAAATTACTGCTCTAGAGGAGATCTGCATATAGGAATGGGCCAAAATACCAGCAACAATGTGTGAAGACTTACAGAAAACGTTTGAACTCTGTCATTGCCAACAAAGGGTATAAAACAAAGTATTGAGAAGAAATTTTGTAATTGACCAAATACTTACTTTCCACCATAATTTGCAAATAAATTCTAAAAAATCCCTACCAAATGGATTTTCTGGATTTTTTTTATTCTCATTTTGTATCTTCGAGTTGAGGTATACCAATGAGAAAATTACAGGCCTCTCTCATCTCCTATAAGTGGGAGAACTGGCACAATTGGTGGCTGACTAAATACTATTTTTCCCCACTGTATAAGGATATCCAAGATAAGACTGCACAAAGCGGAAAGGAAATCCCGGAACATCTCGTTCATGAAGCCTTGGAAGACTGAAGGTGAGTTAGCTAGGCCATACGGCATGACCCGATATTCATAGTGGCCTGCGGGAGTTATGAATGCAGTCTTCCACTCGTCACCTTCCCGGATACGAACGAGGTTGTATGCGCTCCGCAGGTCCAACTTGAAGATGCGGGCTCCACAGAGTTCCTCGAGGGCAGCTGGGACCAGGGGAAGTGGGTATGGCAGCTTCACAGTCTGGGAGTTCAGCATCCTTTGTGATCATCGAACACGCCGCCTCACAGCCACCATCACCTTCTTGCCCACGCAGAAGAGAAGCAGCGACGGGCAGATGGTGGGATGGTTGGATGAATCCCTGTTTGAGAGCCTCCTGGATGTAATTCTCCATGGCCTTGTGCTCCGGGATGGACAGAGGGTATACTCTACCCTTGGGGAGTTTCATCCCAGGCAGCAGGTCGATGGCACAGTCCCATGGCCGATGAGGTGGAAGGCGGGTGGCGGCCTGCTTACTAAAAACATCCTGGAATGCCACATAGTCAGATGGAACAGTGGGTGTTTCTTGAGGTTCTGGACTCTCAACTAGGGTGGAGGCAATTTGGGCTCGAACAAGACATGCAGGTGGTTTGGGTATTGCCACGAGACAATTTCCATCTGACTCCTGGAAAGGGGAGAGTGAGCCAGGGGTGTCCCAGGATGATATCGACGGTGGATCCCTCCAGTACCAGAAATGGGATAGTCTCCTCATGCAGACATCTGATCTTCAGCTTCATCGGCGGGGTTCGGTAGTTGACCCGCCCACACCCTAGAGATTTTCCCTGAATGGTTTCGACTCTGAGCTCTTGGGCCTGACGTTGGCGGGGCAGATGGAGGAGGCTTAGGAGGTCTCGTGATATGAAATTGCCCGAAGAGCCCGAGTCGACAAGGGCGGAGACTGAAACAGAACAATCAGCAGTGAGGAGTTGTACTGATAACAAGGATAAAGTTGAGATTACTGGTTCGAGTTGAATGGTACTCACCGTAGGGCGTGGGGACCTGACGGGGCAGGCTTGATGAAATGGCCTTGAAATGGCCTGGAGCAGTGCAGTACAGGCATAGTCCAGCCGCTAGGCGGCAAGCGCGTTCAGCACGAGTGAGTCTGGTGGAATCCACGTGCATGGGTTCTGGTACTGGGGGACCGCTGATGGCTGCTGCAGGCTGGTGGACGGCTTCATCAGGCTGGCAGGCTGACAACCGTTGGGAGATGCGTGTGGCTCTTTGTATGAAGCTCTCTAACCCCATAATATCATCATAGATGGCCATTTGCGCGTGGATGCGAGGATTCAAGCCCTTCTGGTAGGCACTGAGGAGAGCGGTTTCGTTCCAGCCACAGATATGTAAATTAGCTCAAAAGGGAAATGTATATAAATAATTACAATTAATTAAAATATGCATATCAGGCAGGAGTAACTGTATAGAGGGAATAATTTCTAATCATTGATTACCATCAACTAATCTGTGCGTCCAGTGAACATTCAATGTAATTTCACATCAGCTCAATTAAATTATATTTTCGTGGCCATAGAAAATAACTTTTGTATTGCAATCACTTTGACATTACAACATTCTATCAAATGAAATTAACCTATTCTGCCCACTTTTACTCATATTTGTATGAGGCATCAGTCAAAGTAGGTAGAATTTACATTCTTCTGCATTCCTAACAATTGTTTCATAAATGTCTTTCATCCAATCCTGATTACCACAAAAATTATTTCAACTCTTCTTTTGTATTTGTGTTGAGGCACTTACAATGACGTGTCAATTTTGGGGGGATTGAAAAAACAGAAATGTGATGCTTATAATTTCATTAAAGCACTTCTCTGAAAGATCAACATCTATGTGTTCTCTAGCAGCAGAACTCTGCTGAGAGAGGTTGCTGGAGAAAAAACATGGCAATGATTGTAATCAGGAAATGTTGGAGCATGGCAAATATTTCATGACAAATATTATGTTCATTCCACTCTATTCGATTCCATGTTCCTCCTTTATCCTTCAAGAATTTCATATGCAAATAACATTGGCTGTGCTTGTCTGCTGTTCATTTGTATGAATCAAGTTCAAGTCAATCATATCTCTGAATATTTTTTTAGTTTTTAGAGAAAGTTTTGCTTTCACTCATTAATTACTCACCCTCATGTCGTTCCAAACCTGCAAGACCTTTGTTCATATTCAGAACACAAATTATGATATTTCTGATGAAATCCAAGAGCTCTCTGACCCTGAGCTCTCTTGGTGGCATGTATTTACTTGATTCATGCTCCTAGTCTGTTCTGTTGGTAATGTGTTCTTGCTCTCATATGACCATGTTATTTGTTCCCTTGTCTTGTTGGGGCTTATAATGGTTCCTTGGTTGCATGTGTCATATTCTCATTGGTTATCATGTTCATTAGTTCGGTCTTCTCATTGGTTGGTTCTTGTCATGTTACCCTCATTGATTGATATACTGTAAGTATTCCTCATGTTGCCTTCACTCCAGTTTTTTCTGTGTATTGTGTACCTGCTGTTGGTGAGTTGTGTTTCTGTACATGCCAAGTCAAGTCTGTTCAAGTCAAGTCTTTGTTTGTATTTTGGATTTCACTATGTTTCAATAAATTGCACATGGGTTCATCCTCAACTTGCCTTCAGTGGACTAAATCGAGACTGATTTAAAGCAAAAACAGAACAGTCTAACTTTATCTGTGGAATTATGCTACATAAAACATCTGCATGAAACAAAAACAGCAGACGGGCTGATTGAGAGTGCAAATTCAGTCTCTGACAGCAGGTGGAACGGCAGCAATTCAGCCCTTCCTTGATTAGGTTAACGCTGTAAACAAAGCAATGCTGCGCTTATAAACAGTACTTTATACAACACTATTTTTCGGAAGACAGTCAGTTCCTCTCAGTGACACATTCATTTAACCCCTCAATTTAGTGTTTATTTCTTACTGTGGTGAACAGTGATCTTGCTCTGACTGCTACAGTATTTTCTCCTCTTTGTGTCTGTCTTCAGTGTCTCTGGCACTGGACTGTTTACAGGGCATAGTGTATGTTTGTTTATCACTGTCCCACTAGCTCCCGAAAATAACAGAAAAATAAGTACAAAAAATACAGTACAAAGACTGCAGAAATTAAATGTATTTTTGTACTTATTTTTCTGATGTATTTCGGAGCTACTGGAACAGTGATAAAGATCTACCAGTCGATCACGTTTTTAACGGGATGGTGACCATTGATGTAAGGCATTTACCACAAATGTATGGTTCTAACTCCAACATTATTGATTTCTTGTTGTATGTACCAGATAAAAATAAATGCACACAAGCACAGTTATTTATTAACTGGTCTCTGTAGCTCTTCCTTCAAAAACACATGCACACATACATAAGTAGATCTCCAGCACACCAAACTGAAATCTAGCATCAAGAAGCACTGAAAGAGGAATATCCAGGTTCAGTGTGGGGAGATCAAGATCAACGCAACCTTAGAATTTCTTCTTAAGTACACAATCTCATAATACTGTTCTTTAAAAAAAAAAAAAAAAAAAAAAAAGTTACAAAGTGATCAGCATGAGACGGGTTGTTTTGCTCTGGGTTCTACACTGTGGATTGGATCAAGTCACGGCTCGCTTGTCCAGGAGGTGAATCAGAAGTCATTCAATGAGAAACCATGATTCACAATGTAGTCATGATCTCTCATGATTTCTGTTTTGCTATGATAATTGTTTTATGCAGGGGATTATGACTTTGAATTGCGACTGGAAAAGAACCTCATCACTGCCATGGCGGGATGTGCTCAGATCCCCTGTGCATTTACTACTCCAGTGAGAGTGTATTCTGCCCAAAATATCTGGTTCAGAGGCAGCCCTGAGTTCCCCCTCAGCCCACCAATGGTGGAGGAAAAGGACAAACTGATGTGGCCACTACTTTCCCCTGAAAATGAATGCAGTGTTATTCTGTGGGATTTCAGTGGGAACGAAAGAATCGAAGAGTACGGGCTCATGTTAAAATGGAGAACAAATGAAACACACATTTATGATGAGAGGGTCAGAGTGTCTTATTCTACTGGTACGTATGTTTGACTTAAAGCAGCATATCATTTAAACTCCAATGGAGAATTAACAACTAATTTGGTAAAACTATATGCTATCTGACTGCCATCAGTGTCGACTAGAATAATTTGTCACATTCTTGACCACTTTATTAATGGACATTTTTATAAATGTTTCAGCTATTTAGTTGTAATGTTGAAATGTAAGTGAGTGTCTGCATTCAGGTAAATAACACAGTTAGCTCTTCTTATTTTTTCAGCAAAACTGAACATCAGTCTAAACACTGAGGTCCTTGTAGCTGGAAAGCAGGCTTTTATAACTTGCACACTTCCAGATCTCTGCCTCGGTAGTGATCCAAATTTAACCTGGAAGGGACTCAGCTCAAAGAAGGTTTATGATATCAGATATCCAAGGAAAATGAACACGCATTTGATATTCAGCCAACAGCTCCTTTACATGCCTGTCCCTGAAGATCATCAAGCAGAGATCACATGTGAAGCTACATTTGGAAGAAATCGGAGTGCCAGTGCCACCATGACTTTGAAGGTTCACTGTGAGTGCAGTTACATTTCACATCTTGATTCATTTATCACTGAAAAGCTTTTGATAACACTCTCTCGCTGATAATGTTTCATGATTGTGTATCATGCAGCTCATCCTCAGATACTGAACAGCTCCGCATGCTCTCTGCAACAGGATCAGCTCACTTGTGTGTGTGTCAGTCAGGGAGTGCCTTTGCCTGATATTCACTGGCCTCTACAAAACAATGCTGATTTGAACATGGTCAGAGCATCAGACTGTCACATCGCTGTAAAAAGTACCTTCACAATGACTGTTGAGGACATTACCAGAATCGGTTCTCTAGTGTGTCAGCAGAAATGAACTCGGTCAGACAAATATGACTCTTCCAGTAAATATGAATGAAGGTAAGCCAGCTGATAAGCAGGCACTGTTATATTTTGGTTATGAGGCATATTTCAGTGTTCCAGCATGATTTTTTGTGTATTAGTGTGTTTACAGTAAAAGAGGAAGCATAAAATGGGTAATCCTAAGAATAACATGGGGAACTGAAAAGTAACACGATGCTCATGAAAACACATAGACACTCATGATGTTTGATGTGGTGAAATGTTACTGCCTGCCTGAACCGTTTCTCTTCTTCCTCTTCTTCTTCTTTCAGGTTTAATGGAGGTTGGCAACTCATCTCAAAGGTGCATTACCGCCACCTACTAGACTGGAGTGTGGGCATTAGACTGACATCAAAGGAGAGTGGAAGAAAAAAAATGAAATAAAATAAATAAATAAAATAAAATACAAACAAAATTTTCCTATACATTCTCTTCACTTAACCCAGTGTTTTTCAAAAATAGCATTAATAAATTGCATATTCTCCCAGATGTTTTCCCTAATAAATGTTCAAGTGTCATGCTTTGTTCATCCAATTGTGCCTTTAATTCTGCCCTATCTTCTTCATATTTTTTGCAGTCTAACAGTATATGCTTCACTGTCTTTTGTACATTACAATAAGTGCATAATCCAGTGGGATGTTTTCCTATTCTGTGCAATGTTGTCTTTAAACCAGTGTGCCACATTCTAAGACGTGAGACTAACATCTCCTCCCTTGGGCTTCTTCCCTTCCTCATGCTTGTGACTACTTGATTCTGTATGCTGTATAAATGACGTCCTGTATCCGCTGTGCTCCAATATTCCTGCCATATTTTAATTGAATGTTGCTTTATGATAGTTTTGACCTCTGCTCTACTTATTGGTACGTGTTCTACTGTTTCATGCTTTGTAGAGTTTTTTGCTAGCATATCCACAACTTCATTTCCTTCCACCCCCTACATGGGCAGGAACCCAAAGGAAGGAGACAGCCATTCCCTTATTATGAAGTGTGAGAATCAAGTGGAGTATTGATAAATGAGGTCTTGTCTACATGACGCTCTCCCAGATTGAATGCTTAATAATGCTGATAAACTGTCCGAGGCTATAACGACACCTTGATTCTGATTATTTTCTTCCACCCGCCCTAATGCCAGTAAAATTGCTACTAACTCCACAGTGTAAACTGACAGGTAGTCTGTTGTCCTCTTTTTGACTATTACTTCATACCGAGGAATAAAAAATGCTGCACCAGTACGGCCTGTTTCCGGCTGCTTTGATCCATCCGTAAATATGAATAATTCCTCTTGATACTGCTCTACATAGTTTTGAACTATTATCCACTGTGGCATTATTTTTGAGTTTTCTTTTAGTATTTGTTGTAAGCTTATATTTACAGAAACTGTTTCTCTTAAAACCCACAACACTATTTGCACCATTAGTAAAAATATATCACATTCTGCCCACATGTACTCATATTTTCATGAAATCTCAGAAGAAATACAAAATGTCACTAAAACAAATGTTGTCTGTTGAAACCCCTGCAAACAAGCCTGCACTGGCCCTTTACGAGCCCACTTAGGGCTAGCCTAAGGGCCCCTGAAAATTTGCTCCTGGGCAAAACATTGGTCCTTTAGCACTGGCCCTGCTCGAGCAGCCCTCACTTGGCCCACACTATTAATCTACAACAATACATCGGTTTCATTTAAAACGTTCATTTTACATTTAGCATTTCACTTTGATTTAAATGATACTGTACAGTGCTTGATCTGTTTTAAAATCTTTGCATCGTTTTTATTAGGCATCTGTTTTATTAGTTCACTGTTGTGTCATTATTATTTAATTTCCAAATATAACTGCCTACTTCAACATAACCATGTATTGCTGTTTCTGCAGGATGAAAGCAAAATACCAGAAACAAAAAGAGGTGCCCTACAGCTCACTAGAAGAGGGAGCAAAGACACTTAACACTGAAATCGACACTGCACTGGTTTCCTTGAGCAGCATTTATACTGCTATTTTCAGAGATTTGCTTGACTCAGATTAATAAGGCACTTAAATTCTTGACAATTGGTTTAGTTCCGTTATTCTTTAAAATGGTCATGACCTCCTGGTATTTTCAGCCTACCTTTTTTAAATGATCAATGCCATTCTGTTGGTGTTCAGAGCTTTTTAGACTGATGCAGTAATATCTTATGCTGGTAGCATACCAAGTTGATTAATCTGAAAAAGGTTAAACTCTCAGGGGCAGCAGTGCTTTGTGAAATGTGCTGTAACATAATTCTGAAAAAATTTGTGCCATTTGGAAATTGTGTTCCTTTGACAGTGTAAGAATAATTTCTAAAGCTTCATGTCCTGTGTTGACCCTCAAAATGACCCCTCTGTCTGCATATACATCCATAAACACTCTGGAGACCAAAGAGCTCTAGCAAAGTGTATTTATTATCACTTAGGTGAGCTGAAGAACATTTGGGGCAGGAAAAGACGACGATCTTATTTCTTGGTCTCTTCTTCCTTGGAAAGACTTTTAATGATTTCCTCTTTCTTAGCCTGCTGCCTCTCCTCACGACGTTTACGTGCCTCACGGGTCTTCGTACGACGAGCCTCCGCCTGATCACTGAGGATGAAGGGACACACAGATTAGCACTGCTCTTTACAGCAGAGTCAGACTATGTTTCATCACATTTACAGCTAATTGCCATAGAATATTCCACTAATTTTCCACTCAATTCAAACGATTTGATATGAAGCAACTGGTCAGTGTATTGTGGTGCACACTGGGTAATGTTATTTGGACACTTACGACAAGAGCTTCTTGCGGGCTTTGTCTGCCTTGAGCTTGTGAATGTGCTCCATCAAGATACGTTTGTTCTTGAACACGTTACCCTTCGCCCTCAGATACAAGCTGTGGTACCTGAAAGAGAAACAGAATTATACATTTATTTGTGTATCCACACTTTCAGACGGTATGTTCACTAAATTGTTAGTAACAAAAAAGGGATCTTGCCAAATCAATGTGTTGACAACATCAGTTATAAAATTCTGCTATACAGTTACGGAGTATCACTGCACAAAACTTGATGAAAAGACGAGCTCACATGTGCCTGTCGATCTTCTTGGCCTCTCTGTAACGTCTTAGAAGTCGTCGCAGAATACGCATACGTCTCATCCAGCACAGCTTCTCTGGCATACGAGCATTAGCCGTACCCTTTCTCTTACCTGCAAGCAAACACAGCCAATCACAACACAGCCAGAAAAGAGCTCAAGTATGAATGCCCACTTTTTACTGCCCTGGATTCCAGAACTATATTTTTCCCCATTAATTCGCAAGACTGCATAAAGTCATCCTTTGGATTGACATGATTCCTGTTCTCATGGCAATAGCAACTAATAACCAAATGCCATTAAACTGGTACACACCAACACCCATATGACGACCCTTCCGCCGTGCCAGGGTATTCTTGCGGCATCGAGCACGAGAGTGAACGGTTACAGGCTTCTTGATGATCAGCCCATCCTTCACCAACTTGCGAATCTGCTGCCCTAAAAGATTTATAGGAAGATAATTAGTACTCCACGGCAAAAACGGATAGATCTCACCAAAGCAGAGAAAAGTACTGAAGCAGATCCTAATTACTTACGAGAATTGGCATTGGCAATCTCATTGGTTTCATTTGGATCCAGCCACACTTTCTTCTTGCCACAGCGCAAAACGCTGGACGCCAACCTCTTCTGAAGCCTGAGCATGCTGGAGACAAAAAAAAAAAAAAAAAGGACAGTTTTAGATCAATCACAATTTTTGACATTCAGTACAAAATTTAGTTTCATAAATTTAACAACTGAAATTAATACTCATTTATCCATGGACTGCAACATAATATACGCTACTGCCTAACAAGTTGTCTTTCCTTTCTATGAACTTGCCACCGCAATAGGTTTACACAATTAATTGCATTTATATTTAGTCATTAGCAGACGCTTGGGAAGAGGAAGCGACTTACAGATGAGGATAATGGAAGCAATCAAAATCAACTAAAGATCAATGATATGCAAGTGCTATGAAAAATCTCATTTCGACTAACGCAGTACACGTAGCAAGGGTATTTTTTTTATTTACTAATATTCATATAACAAAATAAACCGGTCATCTTACTCAAATCTAGCAAATTATGGAAAGATGAGGCCAAATGGCCTTCTATCTGCTCCTGTTTTTAGGATAGGCAGGCCGTCGTCTATATACGGGGCATGTTTGAGCATGTTGAGCACTGCTAACCGGGCTAACGTTACACAACATATGGGCTTTTGCCGCCGATAGACAAAAATACAACATAGTATTGTAAAAGAAACGCACATTAAAACAAAGAACCACATAATGATGAACGTTTGCTAGAAACCTTTTACTGTGTACAATGTAATAGACCCCAGACGTTACGATTGCTAATATCACGACGCAACATGGCGATTATACGCATATAGCAACATTACACCGTAAGTCGTCTTCAGACTTTTCATTAACGGTTTATTAAAAAGTGTTAAGAACGTCTACCTCAAGATAGAACGTTTTTCTTAGTTAGATTCTTCACAAAACTCGAGTATTACACGTGTAAAGAAATGTACATCATGGCTGATACTCAGCGGACGTTGAAAGAGGCTGTCAGCGACTCAACACTGCTTTTGTGCTGCAGGGACACAAATATGTTTTACACATACATAAACATACATATTTGTATGGGCTACATATAAATACAATTTTTCAAATTTCTAATAGGTTTCATATATGTATAACGTCATATGACTTACATATATTGCATTTGTGTATAGGGAAGGGGACAGTAAATGATGAAAAAATAATAATAATTTGTAGATGAACTGTCCCTTTAAGAACGGTTTATAAGAACATTCCAATATTTCATCACATCATTTGGAGAAAATGTATTTTCATCACGGTAGGAATCAGTGATATCTGCATAAACAAACTATGGAATGGTGATGAGAGTCTCTCTGATGGTGTTTTGCCAAGCGTATCAGCACACATAACTCTATTAGATGTCCCACCTGCTTGCATACATCTGATTTAATGCTCTCCTCATTATTATTATTTAGTCTTTGTTTTCTAGGTTTTTTTTCAGCCCAGCAGTTTAGTGCTTGCATCTCAGTGTCTGCTTTTCCTTGCTGTGTTTGCATGGTATCCTCCTCATGTATTATCTCAAACATTCAATTAAAGGCCTGCACAGATCTTACAAACTCAACAAGACGGGGGGGAAATAAACTGGCCACAGTGACAGAGAGTAATCGACCGCTAGCAAGAATGCCAATAATTCCTCAGCAAAGGGAAATCAGGCTAGTTTTCCACTTTTATTCGACAAATATTGAGTTGAGGCAGAAACGAGGTGCTCGTGAAGTTGTCACTGACAGACTGAAACGAAGAGTCACGCTTATTGCCAACAGTGGGAAGACACACACAGGGCCATGCATTTTCTGTAGACTTTTTCTGTGTGGCAGTTTAAAGCAATTTCCATGATTATACTCAAGAAATGACATGACTTCTTGCCATATTCATTTTCCGCTATGTTGTCTTTATGAGGATCCCATCCCACTTTCTTTGGCATTTAATGAAAAATAAATGGCAATTACATGCATGTCATCATGCTGATCACATTTGAGGCTTGATAATGTGGTAAAATGTTTTCATTAGTGTGACTAGATTTAAAGTGAAGTGTGTCGTTTATGAAGCGCAGGCATCGAACAGAGTTGCAAAAGTAAACACAGGTTTCCTGACCACTCCCCTCANGGGAACTGTAGGCTGTGGTATTTGTAGGCTAGTTTTTTTAATGCTGTTTCATGAAAAGGCCACACGAGAACAGCATTTTACCTGTTGAAAGATGAGAACTTGTGGAATCTGTAGTAATGTAGTAGTGAATTCGTGTTTGGCAGAATGGTGATGTAAAAATAAATACAAAGGGGGAGTTGTGGCCTAATGGTAAGAGAGTCGGACTCCAGGCAGGGAGGAATTGTACAGGCTCCGAACAATAAATCTACCCACCTCAGTTCCATACCTCTGAGAACTGAGTGTGCCCTTACAGCAAGGCAAACCAACCCACCCTAAGACCCTGCCCCCGTTGCGCCCGCAGGTCGATAAAATGGCTGCCCACTCGTCTCCAACGGGGGTGTGTGTGTCCACTCTCGTGGTGGTTCACCTCTTTTGGGCTGGGGGTACCAAATCGAAGACAACTAAATTCCGAGTATGGGTCACCATACTTGGCCACATGTCACATCACTCACTCACTCAAAGTGCAGTATTAGAAGAATTAATGAGAATGTGCAAATAACTAGAAAAGAGGCATACTGTAGTCTGGGTAGTTTCCGTCTTGATTACTGGTTATTTGAATATTCTCAGTTACTGAGTCATTCTATTAGTAGATGGGGGTCGTTTTTTTATTTCGTCTTTGACTGTGTGACTGAAAATGAAATTATAGTATTCCCCTATTTTTTAAATATCTTCATAATAACCCAGTCATTTTTTTAAGCAAACAGAATTAACAGAGGAACTGATTAACACCATATATATACACATACACTATTTGGACAAAAGTATTGGGACACCCCCTTCTAATGAAAAGGTTTGACTACTTTAGTAATTTCCATGAGAAAATAATAAAGGCTCATCACCAAACACCAATGACTTGTTCATACACTAGCCTATATGGACAAAAGTATTGGGACACCCCCTTCTTCAGAACAGAAAAAGGCACTTCCAAACCTGTGGCAACAAAGATGAAAACATAATTCATGTCTTTAAAAAGTGTATTTCCATCTGTCTCTGTTGCAACAGTTTTGGAAGTGTTTTAAAATGACTGTACCCATATGTACAAGTTGGTGTTTGGTGATGATTTTTTTGGCTCAAGGTCTGCATTTAAAGACACACCCAGGTGGTTCAGAAACTGGGATTTCTGCCCCACTGACTGGATCATCAATTTTGTTCCCCTTGCCCCGTATACACAGAGGCTTGTCATTTTTTAGAATAGAAAAGAGGTCCCTGTCCAACCGTTTCTGCTTAAAATTAAACCACATCTTCGCTAGCCTATCTCATTTTAATATATCTTTACACTTTTTAAGATTTGGTACTCATGAAATTATAATGTAGACAACCTTCAGTTAGAAGGTGGGTGTTCAACAAATACTTTTTTCCATAGTGTATAAAAACAGCAACAATGGCCTACTGTGATGGGTCATTTATTATTCATGTGGAGCAGCAATGCGCCGATGCCATTATGCACAGTAGAGTGGGCAGAAGAGCAGCCATCGTCCATCTCATAGTAAATTCGATTCGATCAACCAATCGGTGCGAAGACAGTCGGATAGCCCCGCCCCATCCATATCTGATTGATTGATAAGCGAAGGAGGGCGGGGCTTGTCCCTTCGCTGAACAGCTGGAGACTATGCTCATTGTAGTTGCGAAGGGAGAGGGTTTGAGCTCAACGCCGCCAGAGCTGGGGGCGCAACAGCGCAGCGACAAGCCATCTGTAAGCCACAGGAAGGAGGAAACCCACCTTCGTCTCTTTTATTTTACCTTTAATTATTTTACAGTGCATAATAAACGGAGAGCAGGCTCTAAATGAAACAATAAAACCGAATTTAAAGTTTAAATCAATGGTACAGGAGGGTATAATGTCCAGGACGCCTTCCACCTCAACCCAGGAAATCCAAATGGACATGTTTGACCACCACGGCTCTCACGCTCAGGTAAGAGAGACACTGTACAGCTCATAGACAAGTGCATGCAACCAGTTAAATACAAAATACAACCCGCCGCCCGCTATTTAAGAATGACTGAGTGAAAAACAGGCTTTGTTTACGGCGAGGATTAGTCGTTATCAGCCGTTGCTCATGTAGTGGTTACTTGGCAACAAGACGGCATCTTTGCGCTCGCCACAAGGTCTTTTAAAAGTGCGCCGCGAGGAAATAAGCGACTGAAAGTTGTTTGTGTATGAGCCAAATTGTTTTGAATACGGATATTTGTTTGGGTGTAAAGAGCATTTCCTCCGGTAATTATGAGATAACATTATTTCATCACCTAGCCCCTCTAGACAGCTGGCCTACTAGAGTCGTGCATATTTTATGACCGTCTGTTCTGTTGATAAGTTATGAACCATCACTGTTAAACAAGAGATCGCTTTTTTAAGTACGTCTGATAATTAGAGCAGGGCTGATCTCATGAGCCGTTTAACGTTAAAGTTGATTAAAAGTGGAGTCTGACACACTGAGTGCTGGAAGATGATTCAACAAGCTATAAAAGAAAAACGTGGAATGTCTTCACATAGTGGGGCTTCCACCGCGGTGGATTTTAACCTTTACCTCCCAAAACCTCGCCCACATGGATATATTATATACATTTACCAGACTATCTATCTATCTATCTATCTATCGGTTAAAGACCAGATGTCCCAAATGTACTGGCCCTCAAATAAAATTTACCAAAGTGATTTTATATACAGCATATTAAATGCACGTAAAGTGTCTGTTTCAAATAACTTTTGTGAAAATAAAATGTCAAAATATGGGTGAAATAATGTTCCATCGCCATTCAGTGTAGCCGTGAATTTTTTTTATGTTTAAAAATACTAACAAAACTCAACATACTTATTCTGACCTGTACTTTCAAATGATTAAAAACTTCTTGCTAAAAAGGGGTAATTGGTAAAGATCTATCTATCTATCTAATCTCTTACTGCAGCAAGTGTGCAAAATTACCATTTGCTGCCAAAAAAAGTAACAAAAATGCCCCAAACAGCTTCCCGATCACCATTTAGTTGGATTCAGTTCTGCTCAAAATATGCAAAATGTTAACTATTTTTTACCAAATATGATCATGAAAATTGCATGTAATTCTTTATTTGGCTCTGTCCTGAATAAGCTATTTCAGATGTTTACATATGCCCCACAAGACAAAATAATTTATAATTTATATTTATAATTTATAAAAATGACCCTGATCATAAGTTTACACACACATGAATTTTAATACTGTGTCATTACCTGGATGATCCACAAGTGTTTATATTTTGTGATAATTGTTTACGAGTCCCTTGTTTGTCCTGAGCAGTTTCAAGTTGCCTGCTGTTCTTCCGAAAAATCCTCCACTTCCTTGCACAGTCTTTGGTTTTTCCCATCATCTTCGTCTGCATATTTTGAACCCCTGTGTTAGTGAGTGTTTATGATTTTGAGATCCATTTTTTTTTTTAACAAGTGCAACGGAGGAACTCCGCTATTACAAAATGTAAAAACATTTTCTGATGCCTCACTCTGGCTCTGCCCTGTTCTCTGTTTGTGAATTGTTTCGGAGTACACCTGTTCCATACAGGCCGCTTTCTCCGTGTGGTGTGTGGATGATTGTTTCTGTAGTGTTTCTGATGGCTAGGGCTGTATTTATATAATAGACTTTATATAATGCAGTAGTGTGAATGTGTGTGACCTGTGCTGTGGAGAGGTGCTCTATCTGAATCATGTCTATACATAACTGTGAGGAGGCAGAGTGTTGAGAAGCGAGTGTGTATGTGTGTGAGAACAAACCGGTTGAGTACAGAAAAAAGTGCATTTCCTAGTTTTGTTGAATATTTGTTAAGAATAAGACCATAAGTAGGTATTTAATGTAGTTTTTAATTGGATTAATATCATTAGCCACCCATGGTCAATTAAGGGCACTGTGTTTAATTAAACTTCATTAAGTCTTCTCTTCTCTTCTCTTTCTGTGATGAACAAGTGGTGACACTGTGTAACCCTAAAATCCTTCCCCCTGCCCCGTGGCACAGCTTTTCCTCCTTAATTACCTAATTAGCCTCAGAGGCTGTTTGTCAACAGGAAATCTCTCATCACCATAGCAATACATCCCTCCTCCCTCCCTTGACATTTTGCTGGCCTTTCTCAGATCTGGTTTTGCAGTATATGAGCATCTCCAGCCTCTCACAAACCTTTCACATTTAACATTCATTGGTGTTTTTACTGATGGTTGTAATAAAAACATTATGGTCATTAATAATGTCTTGATGCTGTGTTTGGGTAAAAAGTACAGGTGGCAAAATAAAAAAAAAAATTTTTTTTTAAAGACACATAACACGTTTCTCATGTTAATTTTGAGTACCTATAGAGTAGATCATCTGCAAGCTGTAACATCGATACAAATAAAAGAGGAACAAAAACTTTCTTGACTTAAATTAACTATGGCTAAAAATTTGATTCCTCCATATTCGATCCAGAATCGGATCCCAACATCTTCCTAACTTGAATGAAGCACGTTGATGGGTGTGGTCTTGCTCTCGCACTCTTCCGGGAGTGAACAAAATTCCTGCCTATTTAGAGTTCATATAGGGCCATACTCCACAAAAAATTAAAAATAACTTTTACAATTTATACTAACCCTGAAGGAGTGTATTTGGCACAGCAATACTCCGTCATACGTCCAACTTGAGACTTTGGTCATGTTTTGCATGAGAATCCAACTCTTTTGCAGTGTAAATTAATAATGCAAGAAATAGCATTAGAGCCCCCCTTTAAGCTTTTAGTATATTGTTAATGTTTACATTTTATTTCTGCATTATTTTAAGCATTTCTTTACTGGGAATGATGCAAACAAGCGAATTATGCACAGCAAGACCAGGATTGTGCCTTAAGGAACTATAAATTGGGTTAACTGATTTTATATTGACTTTAATAATATTGAAATGCTTTATCTAAGGTAAAGAAGTATTTCTTGTGTCTGGCATATACCACAGTAACTTGTAATGGCAGTGCTCAATTATGCCTTTTTTGTAACCATAATGTCTATTATGAACCCTTTATGATGACGCAATAGCAATGCAGACAGTGCAGTTCTGTCCTTCTGTTCGGTTTTAAATTAATGTTTTATGATTTCACTGGCACTCATAGAGGCAAGACCTTGGGAAATTACCAATATTGGGAAAGCTACGGCATTGTGGTTTGATTTATGCAATAGTTTCCAGTAAGCTTGCAACTGGTTTGTGTCTGTAATCATAATATTGTGCAGTTGTTGAGGCTTGTTTTCTGTGTGTTCCCAAAATCAACTACACAGCAAAATAATTTGTCAATCATTGCATTAGTTTGATTTTATATATTTTATTTCCTTAACCGCAAAAAGCATTTCATATCATATTTGAGACATTCAAGCACAATTATTACACAGCACCTTTCAGATGTTCTTCCCCATGCAGCAATTATGTCAGTGTTAACTGGACCATGTATGACCCCTGGATAATAACTTTCCAATCTCATTTAGATGCGTTTAATTTTTTTCCGTTAAAGTGCTTTATCACATCCAAACTTTAAGCAAGTAATTCATAGTTGATTCCCTGAAAGGTCTAAAACCCTTTCAAAACATTGATCTGTCTGTTTGTGCATCTCAACCAGCCCAACATATAGCAACACTGGATGAACCAATAGTGTGAGTTTGGGGCAGTGCTATCTGTTTGTCAAATGAGTGTCATACAAGGTCATACAATTTGACAACAATCATTATTTAACACACTTTTGCACATTTCTTTTTAAACTAAAACTGTCTGCTGGTTGTTGTAGTTGATTGCCTGATGGAAAGGGGAAGGAGTTGTGGCATTCAGGTGAAGAAAAACAATGGTTTTGCAAGCATTTATATCAGAAAGCTTGTGTGCATTACTGTGAATGCTGGTTTTGAACATATTACAGTCTTGCCTTATCCATCAGGGTCTTTTAGTGCCACAAAACCCAATTAGCCTTCTTCTGATCTCCATGGCAACGGAGTCTGGCGCCTATGAATGCCACATAGAGGGCCCTGCCGAGGGCAGCCAGGCCATTGGCCAATGTTGAGGCCAATCAGATTACTGATTCCCAGAGAACACTGGCGGACATGAGTAATTATGGGTAATCATATCTGGACACAGAGACCGGGGCCAAGAATCCATATTTTGTGTGTGTGTGTGTGTGTTGGTGTGTGTGGGGGTCCTCTGTTTCTATATTTCATTTCCGGTGTCTCTCTTCATGTGTAGGGGAAGTCTTGCCAAAGTCGGAGAGCCGTTTCAAACGTTTCAGATATGGCAAGCCCTTCTCTCAGACACACTCTAACCTAGCTTCTCCGACAGTAAGACCCCAAATACTTGTGTCATCGTCACTGCTTGCCTGTCTTCAGTTCGCAGTAAGCCATGGTGTTAATAATTCTCCTTTTTTGAACCATCATTGAGCTGTGCTGTTGCACCATGAAATGTAGTTTTCAGGTTCTCAGCATCCATTTTAAAACAGTTACATGCCAACTTATAGCTGCACGCATGGACAGTAGCTCCAGTCATTTCCATACCGACCTTTCTGGTTCTAACAGTGTGAGGTCAAAGGCACTGGCCTGTAGTTTCTGCTGTTGGTCTGTGGGTGTTTGTGCACTTCTTCTCCTTTTCATTGGAACATCTCCATTCTTTGTGTCTGTAGGATGCAGTTTAGCCAATCTTTGTTATTTCAAGATTTATTTTAAAATGGGAACAAATATGTTGTTCAGAGATACATAAGCGCACAGTGGGTATGTTTGAAATAGTATACTAACATAAATACGGTTCTATTTTTGCAGTATGTATATGGTCGGTTATGCAAGTTTTCTGCGTGCATGGTATACTTACTACATTTGCAAAATTACATGTACACTTTCAAGTACATTATCTGTATTGCTTGGTATTATACACTACCCTTTAAAAGTTTTCTGGGGTTGGGACGATTTTTTTTTCAATCTTTTTAATCTCTTAAATCTCTTTATGCTCCAGAAACATATTTAAAACAAGTTCCTGCCTCTTAAAATATTTTCTTTTGTGGGAAATTGTGCACACTGTTTACACAAACAGCGTTTTTTACTAATCTTTTTGTAAAGTTTATAAATTGTCCTTCGTATCAAATTTATGTCATTTTTTAAAAAAACAAAAAAAAAAAAATTGGCATTTTCCTCTTCTATGAAAATATTTTTTACTAGCAACAACACCTTACCGAAAGTTATAATTTTCAATCTAATTTAACTTGCATGCCTATACCTCTCCTATTTTTATTACACTTATTCCACTCTTGAAGTTCATTTCTAAAACCGAACTAATTAATTACATTTAAATAAATTTAATATCTCTGGTAAATGGGATCTTTAGCATATCTCAAAATGAATATCAATTTGTCATACTACTTTATAATGTTGTTGTGATGTCTAAATTCAGTTGTAACTTTTAAAACAATTTATTTTATGTTTAAGTTTTTTATTTATTTAATTATTTATACAAAAAAAACATGGAATTTTAATATGAGCCATGTATCAGTTATCGGGCATGGAAATAGGGTTGATCATTTTGGTCTGAATTTTAATATCCTTGCAACCCTAAATGTAATCAGGTCCTGTAAGGCAGTATATAATACATAGTTAGTATCAAGTTTTTATTTTTCTTCCCCTCATGTCCATTTAACATTTTAAGGAAGGTTCCTGTGTTATGCTGAAATGTGTCCTCCTCTCCCAAAGCCCTCCTCGTAGCCCCTGCTGAACGACATTTGCCCAGCCACAAGGGGTTTAGTGCTAAAGTACCTCCACCTTGCCCCCCCAAGCAGACTGGAAAGGTTGACTCCCGGCCATTCCTCTTACATAGGCTCAGAAACTTGTGTGCCTTTAAAGATGAATTAATTAATGCTCCTGTAAGGACATACCTTAGAAGATTCATGAATATTTATGATCATATAGTACGTTTCCACATGTGTCTGCCCCCTCTTTGGCAGCGAAAAGTATGAAAACCTGTGTAGGCCTTGGTCTCATACACACCCACGCATATACACATGAACAAATATATACACACACACACGGTTGTGCTCTTATACTGGCCAGGTTTCCATGGTGACAGGGCCCCGAATCTCCCCGCAGCATGCTGCACAGTCAGAAGAGGAGGAGGCAAATGGATTAGTGTGCTTGTGTATATAGGTGCGTGCGTGTATGTGTGTGTGTGTTTGTGTAAGAGAGTGTACACACTGAATTGCTGAAAAAAAACTTGTCCGTGCTCGCAAACCCCAGGGGTTGTGGTATCAGTCCCAAGGTTCAGACATGCGACACGACACACACCACACATATTGTGTTGTTAAGTCATGGGTGTGGCTCTCAGCCAATTGTGTATCGGGTGTAAGGCCCCCTAATGAAATAATTGACCCCCCTTACCCCCACAGGCTCTCACTGATCACTTTTTCTAATCTCTTCCCCTTAGTTTGGATGCCATTAGATCAGACCTTCCATCGGTTTTGGCGCTGATTTGAGATGCTTCTTGGCTCTCTGAGGCCGGCTGGTCGTGTTTGACCTCATGGCCGTCAAATTGGCAGCTGCACCACATAGAACATCCCCTCACATTTCCCGTTAATGCCACGTTCAACACCTGATCCGGCAACACAAAGCCTGCTTGCGTGCTATCTGCTCTGTGTGGTGTGTGTTGTGTGTGTGTGTGTGTGTGTGGTTTGCCGCCAAGTTGTTGTTTACTGTGTTTGTTGTCCTGGTTATACTGTTTTTGGTCTGTACAGTAGCACTTATATTTATCTTCATATGGTTTTATTGCTGGATAAATACAAGCGTGGACAAATATAAAAGCGTAGAATGCAGGAAGTATTTGAAAGAGGATAAGGAAGATTTATAGCATGTTTTTATGTCTTCAGTCAGGTTTAAAGAGGATGTATTATGAATTTTCCTGAGGTCCATTAATTAAGTTGTGTTTTTTTTGTAGCATATTTTAGTTTTACATTACTTCTTTCCACCTTCTCTCTGTACCTGTATCTGATAATTAAACAGGCCGAATTGATCAGTATGAGTGAGTCTACATAACGTCGATACTCTGTTTTTGCAGCTCTACTCTTAAAGGTATAGTTTACCCAAAATTGAACACTCATCACCACACAGTTCCTTATAATAGATATCCTGTATCGTTTTCATTCATTGGTCTCCTGTGTTCCGCCTTGCCTTGCCTTGTTTTTGACCCTGGACTGTTTCCTTGTTTTTTGATTGTTTGCTGCCTGCCTTGACCTTTGCCTGTTGTTGAATTACTCTTTTTGCCTTGCCTTGGATATTGTTGTTTGCTGTTGTTTTACCACGCCTGTCTGACTACGCTCTTTATTAAAGCCTTGCATTTGGATCCAACTCCATTGTCACACCTGTTACCTTTGCGTTTCAAAATAGAAAACTAGTTTATTCATCTTCACAATGTTAACATTTTTTACTGCATTTGTTTCCTCATTAATCAAATAAATGCACGGCCTGTTGGGTACATGAGAGAAAATTCTTTCAGATGAGCCTTACAAAATCGTACCACCCACTAATGAACGTGGCATTAAATGATTAAAATAATTTTTTCCCCTAAATATAACACAATCACATAGACTTGAAAGAGGGAACATCATAGAGACCCAATCCCAGAATGCCCTTGCATAGACGAACACTTCCACATTTTATTCACAAAATAAAGATCTAGTTGGTTAAGCAGTCATAAAAATAGCTAAAAGAGCTTATTACTAAAGCAAATGACTGTATTCTGAGATATTGTGTTTCTATTTTGGGAAGAGGACAGAGAAAGAGAGAGGGAGAAAGAGCTTTGCTGTAGGTTTCAAAGGGGCCCGTGTTTTGATACAAGCAGTACTGTGGGGGGACACCCAGTGCGCTACGGCACCGTTATGGATCTTAAGTCTCGATCCACTCTACTAAAAATGACTCAAACCAAACAGGCCCTAAATTTGCATGGGCCTGGGAGCTACCTGCGGCCCTTCAGCCGTGCTTATTTAATAAAAGACGCTGCTGAGGGCAAGAGCCTGTGGAACACCACTGGTGCACTAGCGAGGGAGTGATGTAAGAAATGATTCATTAGCTCAAAGATATTTACGTATATGGTGGCCCAAACAGTATTTTGGCATTTAAGTCATGCTTTAAAGTATCTGAATTTCATTTCATTAGATAGCAAACCATCAAAGAAAATGTCATTTATTATTAAGAAAGATGCACAAACACACCAAAAAAATAAAGTTTTTAAAGGTAGGGTAAGTGATTTTGGTAAGGTTGGTGTTACCGGTCTCAGACCTAGGGGATATCTGGGCCAGCAGCAAATGATACACAGGCGTTATGCACTGTGGATTGATGAATAAACTGTGAAAAACACGAGAGGACAAAAGTTACATCTTTCCACAGTGGCAGTCAGTTTATTACTGAGCCCCATGCCGATCAAGGGGAAGTAAATCTCTCACGTCTTTCACTAATGCCCGATGATGGCTGTATTACTTCTTGGAAACCTTTCTGGAATCTTGCTCTTGGGGAGTGATTTGCCTTGATGTCACTCCTAGGAAGAGTAAGACGTGGTGTAAACGTTCTTCCATTTTAAAGACAAAAACAACTTAGTCCTGTAGTCTTTTCGCAAGCCTCAACTGATGCAAAAACCCCACTCACAGGCCACCGACCCGGTTTAAGACCCAACAACATCTACACATTAGGGACAAACTGCATCTCTTGCTGGGAAATACCTTATATTAAATAGTCCTATTAAACACATCATGTTGTGATGCTGAATGACTAACCGGGAAATATATAAAGACTAGCCAATAGCTGAATAATAACTAACCAGAAAATATTCACGCGCCATTCACAGACTTAAAATCACGAAAGGTAAAAAATCACCAGCAATGCGGCTCTCTTTCGCCCTCTGCTGTTGACCAGGAATACTGCATTGCAAAAACACTGTCTATTCATATACAGAAATTAGCATTTTATGACATTCAGATTGTCTGATTTTTCAGGGCTGTAAAAAAATATATACTATAATTTTTTATTTTTGTTTTTAGATAATTGTACCTTACTGAAATTTAGTTGTATTTCCTAGATAAAATAAAACATTGTTTTTGCTATTCAATTTAGACTTCCAAAGTACATAGTAGAGTTTTTGCACGTCATCATGATATTGCTGAAGACAGACAAACTTGTGTAAACAGACAGCAATCATTTTATGACTATTCAACTATCAATCAACTATAAAGCTGTATTTAACAGTCTCAGCTAATTGGTTTCAGGCAGTTTAACATCTGGGACATTTAAATGAAATAACAAATACGTAAATGCAGTAAAATGTGGAAATGTTTTACTTGTGTGTGTTTGTTAGATGCTTCGAAACTAAATTGAATAGAATTTTGACAATATCCATATTTTCACATAAGCATATTTTCTCAATGCACATCTGCTCTGCTAACAGAGACATTGTGCTAAAATATTGTCGATGACATTTAATTCTGTATGAATAAAGTGTCGCTTTTCATTTCCCTACATTTCTATTTGCGTCCTAACCACGGCACACCTATGCAACCTCATACAACATTACCAAAACAAACCCACCACGCGTGTTTTTCCCGCAAAAGTGACGTCACGACAGCCACTCTTTTGAACCCCTGGAGCGCACGAGCGCGTTCTTAACTCCAGTG